>JAFBJU010000233.1:29222-95146 GCA_016785305.1 Colistium nudipinnis | reverse complement strand
TCTCTCTCTCTCTCTCTCTCTCTCTCTCTCTCTCTCTCTCTCTCTGTCTCGCTCTCTCTCACACATACATACTTCAGCTCGCAGTCTGAGCGAGACGGAGAGGAGAGGCAGCCTGCTGCGCCGCTCAGAACGCACACTGGCCAACAAACACGCACACACTCGGCCATAACAAAGGTGAGTACACAGACGTGGAAATAATGTGTTGGCTGACATTTGTTACCTTGCGGTGAGGAGTTTGGGGCGGAAGCAGCTTCACGCCGGTGATGGAAAGAGCTTCGGAGTGGAGACATTTGTTGCCGCTGGGAAGACTAGAGATGAAGAGGAAGCATGTGCTCTGCTTTGTGACAGGACAGCACGTATTCCCCTTTACTTGAGCTACATTTCTATAATGGCAGCATTGTTACACCTCCAGTTGCAGGTGTGGCAAAAAACAAACAAAACAACAACCTTGGCGTGCGTGGATATTGCCATTTTGTGAATGGCGAAAGCAGATTCAACATTCATTCCGCTCAATCGGAGGTGTAGTAGTTGACAAAGCAGGGATCGCTCAATAATTCATGAAGCCTTGTATGGAGGAAAGTCGGGGGATGACAGCAGGTGTAATGTGATGCTTCGCACGGACACGGATAGCTCTTTTAACCGCGCAGCTCAGTTTTACAACCCCCGGCGTCCTCAGATCCTCGTACTGCGTGTGAAGGGGTTTTTTTGTTTGTTTGTTTGTTTGGCCGCTCAGCGAACGCTGACTTAGCTGCAAATAAAATGGGGATAAAGAATCTCCAAAAAGAGGAGGGAGAGTGATAAAGCCGCCGGATGATGTGATAATGTTATATGATCTGCAGGTGGAGGGAATGTGAGGAGCATGTCCCTCATGCCTGGCTGACCCTCTAAAATCATGTCTGTGTCTCGATCTGTCTGTGGTCTGTCTGCCTGTGTGTGTGTGTGTGTGTGTGTGTGTGTGCGTGTGTCCCGGGCGGTGAGCGCCAACGGTATCTACACAACCATCCTGTAGTCTCGCCCCGTTTCTCTCTCAGAGGCATACATGGAGATTCTCTCTCTCTCTCACACACACACACACACACACACACACACACACACACACACACACACACACAGTCAATGTCCGACCCCCACATGATGAATTGTTGTGGCTGATGAATGCGTGGTTGGTCGATGTCTGTTTTATTTTGTATACGTGTGTGTTGTTGGCTGCTGCATGGCCAGGTCTGTAGCATCAGGGATGGGTAATATGGTTGGAATTTATGTTAAAACGCCTTTTTTTTTTTTTGGTAAATTTTGTCAACAGTATTTGAACCCCCTTATTTGAAATATATATAAAAACAGTATATACACATTTAATGCAATCTTGATTACGCACCGTAACGAATTGTAAAGTGCTACAAGAAGATATTGCTAATAAGCAATCTTAGTCAGCAATTATAACTTATAGTAATTTTGAATCCTCTGTCAAATTGTTTTTTGTCAAATGTTATAAAAGATTATTGATTTGCACCTGTCTGTGCCTTTGTGGGTCAGCACCAGGAGAGAGCAACACGCAACGTTGGCACTGAGATTTCAGATTAGAAAAAAAAATTTAAAATTACAAAAAAAGAGATCAGAGGAGGAAACCCAGGCAGGGAGGGAGGGACGGAATAGAGAAGTTATAGAGTGATGGATGAAGGACAGGGAGGGAGAGTGAGAGAGACTCTCTCCCCCTGCGGGAAATTGGAAAATAAATTGAGTTGACGCGGGCAGGTTTACATGGTGACATTGATGCTGGGTGGTGGGTGGGTGGAGGTTTAGACGCGTGGGCTTAGGAAGTTCACGCGAGGCTAATCATCTCTGTGCCCACCAGTGAGGAAGACCAAAAGACTTCCTGGGGTGAGTAATTAGGAATTTCCATCTGCCAATGATAACAGAAAAAAAAAGATACTGTCCACTGTGGCTGGCTTTGAGACTCTTCAGGTCTAATTAAATGTTTTGTTTTTTTTCCATATTGCCCCTTTGGTATATTTATGTCCAACTGAGGACCGGTAAACTTCATTTTTGGGACAACAAGCGGACCATAAACATTTCTCTATTTGATGTTGGGGTCTCTTCTTTTGTTTCGTTTTGGGCAGAATATAGAGTGGCACCCAGTGTGAGACGTCGGGGTTTGGGTTTTCAGATTTTCACAGTGCTTGACAGACAGTGTTTGGGTAAAGTGACACATCAGTGACACGAGGGATGGCTTGTCTAAGGTTCTCTGCATACTTTTTGCTTCCTTATACATGAAAAGTTGGCAGACCACTGCTTATGTTTCCACAAATTGGTGGTTCCATTGTTCAAAGTGAAAACAAAAATTCAAATGTGATGCAGAAGAGGAAAACCGAGGAGTGGCTTTGGCCAATCAGCACTAACACGCAGATTTAAAGCCCACCCCGCGGGGAAGCCTGGAAACCGTATATTACACTTGCACACGTGTGGTGACACACAGCAGTACATGTGTTCATCCGGCCTCCTCGTGTTGATGCTTGTTAGTCAAGTCCCTGTGAACTGTGGTGACAGACGATCAATGACTATCATGCCTCCTCATTGCCAATCCGAGCGCTCCCCTCCTCCTGTCTGCCACTTCCCCCTCTTCTCTCTCTCTCTTCCCAAATGTCATGACATCCCCGCAGCTCTACCCTTTCCTCACTCCTCCCATCCGTTCCTCTCCCCGTTCCACGCAATGCTTTCCCGTCTTCGCTCTCATCCGAAAAATCTCTCTCCTCTCCTCCCATTCTCAGGTGAGCCGAGCGCCCACCTGCCTCGGCTGTTCCTCGAAGGAGAAAGAAAGATCGGGGCTCTTCCTCTCCCCCCTTTTCTATTTCACCTCCTCCCTTTTCTCCCCCTCTCTTTGGAGAAGGTGCGAGTCATACGACGGCACGCAGAGCGCCTTGACACAGATAGGCGCAGGCGTCTGCGGGAACCAGTCAGTCGATAGCGCGTGGGGGGGGCGGCATGATGCATCGCTCGTGGATCCTGGTCAAAGCTGACAATGAGCTGACAAGAAAACACCGACACCCCCTCAGCAAGGTCAAGGGGCAGTATTGATCCGGAGGAGGGTAGATGACTGAGAACACATGGCTGTATTTAAAAGCGATCGGTTTAAGATGGCGTTGCTTCTTATTTCCGTAGCCATGTTTTTTTTTCTCTCTTTGTAACACACCACGTTTTAATATTTTTCAGGATAAAAAAAAAACTCTTAATGAAAGAAATGCTCTGCGTTTGTGTTTTTTTTTCTTTTTAGTCTTTTCCATCTAAAAGAAGAGTAGTAGTAGTATAAGAGTCTGTCAAATCGTATAACGAAGACGTGAAATCAAGTTTTCAGGAGCTTTGAACACAGGCTCGTGGTGTAAAAAAACAGTTTAGAGAGGTTTCCTGTATTTATAGCTTATTTGAATAAATTTGGCGTCATGTTTGCGGCGAGGAACTTTCAAGGTTTCAAAACGGCCCTCACAGTTCTCTGGGAAGCGGCGCTTCAGACTCCAGGAGCAGCAAAGCATCAATGAAACATATTCCTCCTCGATTCCATACATTTTTTTTTATTTTTGAAATAGTTGTATGCCCAGCAGCTGCCTGAGACCCGGCATCTCAACAAAACAGCCGCATCTGTTGATTCTACTCTGTGGTGACAGGGCCGGTCGAGAGGATGGAGAGATGCATTGATGGCATACCTTCATGACTTTCTTCTCCTTTTCCTCTCTGTGCCTTCACCGCTAATCTCCATTTCTTTTTCTCCCCCCCCCCCCCCCCCCCCCACCCTCTCTCATCTCCCTATCTGCCTTGGTCGCCGGGTAGAAGAGTGACTCACGTCGCCATCTGCTGCCTAGCAAATCCTCTCCTGCCTTATTAGCCTGCATTGTTTATAAACGCCACTCTTGGGATGACGCCGATACCTCCGTCTACCTCGCCCATCTATTCCTCCGCTCATCCCCCTCTCCAATCGCCTAAAAGTATCTCTCTCGTCTGTCCTGTCAGGCCTTTATCATCTCTTCTTCTTTTTTTTCTTTTTTTTTTACTGTTCTCCTCCTCGGCGGAATTCATCTCTACGCGAGTTGTTTCCCTTGGTTTCACCTCTTCCCTATTTCTATTTCTCCCAGGAGACAGATTGTAGGAATGAGGTCAGGCACGGTGTGTGTGTGTTTGTGTGTGTAAGCATATGGCTATAAATGTGAGCAGACTGTTGATGTTTCGTTGATGTAGTTGTCGCTGTTGCCGATGTCATTATGGTCCCCCGCAGAAATGACAACAGACACAGGACAATGCCCTGGGGGGGGGGGGGGGGAAGGGAAGAGGGGGGGGGGGGGGGGGGGGGGGGGGGGGGGGGGGGGGGGGCGTGTATGGGTGATGTATGTGTGTAGGTTATACACCAACAGAACAAAAACATGCAGACTTGTGAATAACGTTTGCGGCGCTAATTAGAGCCAGATAAGCATCAGGCCAAAACCAACAGGCTCCTCTGTTTGGTCAGTTTTGGCTGATGCATTTTCCTGGTTCCATTATTATCACAGGTGATGGGAGAAGATTCAACTTGATTTTTATAAAGCTTTGCTATATACAGTATATATATAAAAAGCATCTGAGACTACTTTGGAAATGTGTAGTGAATGATTTTGTGCTGTTTGTGGCCTGCTCTGGATCATGAACATTGTCAAGGAATATGGAGATTGTCATCTTTTGATTTCGAATGATGCATCATCATCAGAGCACTCAGTCTCAGCCTGAAAACACTGAATCGTCTTTTTTTGCCTCTCTGTGACACTTAAATTCCAGCACTGTGCTTTAGCTTTATATCTCAGCATTGCACAAAGCTAGGGATTACTCATTGTACTTCTGTTGACACACATTTGTCTCAATTCCTTTTCTTCAAATTTTTTTATTTTTATTTTTTTTTTAGAATGAGACTCTCAATGGGTCATTCATCTTGAACGGCGATTCATTTCTGCGGGGAAGGATGCATCTCACAGTCAGATTAGTCACATTATTCATTAGAGATCCTGTGTGAGGATCATACATTTAAACAGTCATTTAAACATTCACCATAGTACGGCGTTAGTTGTGACTGTGTGTGTGTGTGTGTGTGTGTGTGTGTGGATCCCTTATCTACATGTCGCTCTGTTGGAGTGGCTGGGTATCGATGGAGCCACCAGGCTCAATCAGTCAATAGGAGAGACTGGCTGCGGTGCGACTAAAAGCTACTCTGCTGATTGGGTGAAAAACACACACACACACACACACAAATAGTAGAGAGGATTTCAGTTTTTCTAATCAAGGCTTGTTGTACTTTGTGATCATTTGGTAATTACATGGCTTGTTGCTTCATCAATTAAACATGAGCCACAGACATGATTGCATCTGATATTGAACACAGATCGTGTGTGTTTGTGTTTGCGCTTCATTTTTTTCCCCCGTTAATCATTTGTTGGAATGCGACTGATGATCATTTTTATAGTCAACACATTGATTAAGGTCATCCTGGCTTATAATAATAAAAAAAAAAAAAGTCAGGATTAAATGTAAGGTGATAAGATGTCTGGAATTTTGTCACTGATATGATGATAACATTTGTCTCTACCAAAAACAAACAAAAAAAAAATTCTTTGTGGTTTAATTTTTATTAAGGATATACTTATTTAATGCTTCTTTGTCTTTTGACAAGTTCTCTTCCAGTAAGGCAGGTGGGCATAAGCGCCTCTCCTCAAAATAAAGGGTAAAACGCTCCTTCAAACATAGAGCGGCGAATCAAATACAGATAAATGAATCACTCGGTAAAACTGAAACAGACTTTGTTTAAAATAACAACCTGATAAAAAAAAACAAATACTCTCAGAGGAGTATCTGTCCCTCCTTGTAATCGCTTCAAAGCGCCCGTCTTTCCAGGGCTCTTTATCTTTTTTAACAAGGCCTCATATCGCATGATAGCTCCGGTCATCATTTGCATGAATTGGCTCCTTTGAACTGTCTCTCTCTCTCTCTCTCTCTCTCTCTCTCAGCGGGAGAGGCCAGCCGCTTTGTCCTCTTTGAATATAGATCCGCTCATGGAAAACCTCATGCAAAGGGAGCGAGCCGTTTGCTCTCAGCTCATCTGCTTCCTGTGTAATTCATCTGCAGCATGTCGACCGTCCAGCACATGCCAGATGAACCAGGTGGAGATGACCTGGACCCATTAGAGAAGGGCGCGACAGAGCCGTTGGATTTGCGCTTGGTCTTTAGTGACACAATGAAAGGGGACTGAGGTTTTTTAAGCTTCTGACACCTGTAGGTTTCCTATACGTGACGGGTATCAACACATACGGCATATAGCACAACCAGATTGGACGTTGCCTCCTTATACACAGAGGAAACAAAAACTTTGGCTAAAGTTTTGGCTACTTTTTAAAACTGAAATACCAGTACCAACACATTCATAGTTTTAATATGACAGTAACCACGTCTGAGAAATAAAGGGTCCATGTTTGGAACGTTCCAAAACTTAAATATGATGCAGGGAGATGTCTTTCCTTTATTTCATTTTTTTGGAACTGCTTCGACAAAAAGTCAGCTTTATTTTGAACGCTGTTTCAGATCTCTCAGCTGCTGTAGTAAACCGCGTCTACTATACAACTCTGTTCGCCTCCCCGGAGTCCTGTAGTTCACGCACGTGCCACAGTCATTGTGCCTAATTAACCGCGCTCCTCCACACTCGCACCTTTGATGTTTCCCGTGCTCTGTGTCTCTCAGGACCCCCCCACCCTCTCCGCCCCTCCCTCTGATGAGACTCTTAGGGAAGGTGTTGCTGACAGTGCCTCGGGTGGTGCCTCATTAACCCACATTTCAGCGGCTGATGGGAAACGGCGTCGGAGGTTTGCGTGCGTCTGTGTGTGCGTAAGGGAATGTGTCTGAGAGGGGTACGGAAAAAATGGAAATGTTGCCTTTGAAATAAAAGTCCCCAGCATCTGTTGAAGCTGGAAGCAGTATTTTTGTTCTACAAATGTAGCTCTTGTCGGTATATATGCAAATGTGCATTTAGGGAAAGGCATTTGGTCCGACCGCGGCGTACCATATCCAGACCTTTTCTCTCTGTTTTGGATTGAGAAACCTGTCGCCCAATCAAACCAGGAACTCACTGCTCAGGGCATTTAGGTCCATATGGCATACATCCCAACCACTCGGGTATCCGGTCCCTCCCCTCTTCATCTCTTTAATCTTATCTCAGCCATTTAATAAACGAATCCTTCTCGTAGCAGTTTGTGTGCAGCCTCCGCTGATCCTCCAGCGCTCTAAGCTGTCCTCTGCCCATCCTCATCCTGACAGGATTTCAGTTTCCAGTTTCTCATTACCTGTATGGCTTTAAGTAATGTCTTATTTCATAGGGTCAACTGTGTAATCGAGAATCAAACCCAAGGTTGGGCTTTTAGCACAGCGTGAGATTACACAAAGCATGCAAATAACCATATTTGAGTAACGAGCCACCACCAGCAAGGCCTCAACAAAGGCCTCAGTTTCATTTCATTGACCTATTTGTTCACAAATAAGATTAGGTTGGCAGGTTGACAATTTTAGCCACAAACAACATTTGTAACAACATTTGCATTCTTAATGTTCATGCCCCCCTTATAATAACATGCCGACACCTTTAAGCCTAGTGTACGGCGTAACAATGACAACGGGAGTCAGGTCTTCTTCCGTAAGCTGCTGGGGATAAGCGTCTCAATCAATAGACTTAGCCCTGAGCCCAGAGCGAGCGTTGAGGGCTGAGATTTTATCTGGCTAGACTTTCACAGGTATGGGTATGAGAACAGTTGGACGATCAGACACGTGCCAAATATTTGACATACAGGCAGCAGATAAGCTTGAACACGTCACAGTACTAGCTAAATGTTACGCCAAGACAACTGTGTGATATGTTAATACCGGGCCTGATAGCCTCACAGCCACCGCTTTCATTTCAGTTCGACCGCGACCTCATGCACGTAGGCGTGACTTCACCTGAACGCCTCACATTGCCTCTCTGTGCTCCTGCAGAGTCACAGTACAAGTCACTGTTCTTGCAGGCTGTTATTGTGGCTTCAGGGGCTCATAAAAGAGGAACCAGTTGGCTTTAGTTGAGTTTGTGGAGTGAAATATCTCAGCAGCCGCTGGTATTCGGAGCTGTGTTAAAGCACAGACTGCATGCCAGCACACAGTGTGGGGACGCCATTTTCACGCTGATTGGCAAACACAGCACACTTGTGCACTCGTGAGGGTTTTGTTTTTTGACTTAGAATACATTTCACATGCATTTCTGTGTGGAGTTCACACGTTCCCTCATTGTTTGCGTGGGGTGGGTCTCTTTAATTAACCAGGGAGATAGATTGATGCATAGTTTGGGACGATGTATTTGGCAGAGCCGAAACAACTTTGCACAATCCGACTCAGCGGCAGATCCAACTTAACTCTGGAGACACACATTTTGACGCAGGACCACAACAGAGCCAAAAGATGAATTTGTAAGGACTCAGGAGAGCTTACTCCGGGGCTAAAATCAAGTGTCCAAACGACGACATTTGTTTAAACCAAAAACAATAAAGCTGCCTTCAAGATAAAGAAGCCAACCAAAATAGAAGAGAGGTGCAGAAAAGCTTGTAGCAAACAGCCCAAAAAAAAGAAGAAGAACTCAGGCTGGGAGCAGATCATGAGGCTTTCGGATCTGACAAGAGAGTGAAGGGAGGCAGGGACGCGTGTATATATATAATGTGGAGGCTGATGAGGCCGATGAGGATCAGCTGTGGAAAGGGACGCTCAGGTGAGGGGAATGAGGTGATTGCAGGGCAGGGAGCGGCAAGCTCGGCAATGACAGGAGAGATAATGAAAAACCAAATTTACAGAATAAATTTGAGAAATTGAGCAGATGATCCCCGTGAATGTAGTGATTTGATGACTTCAGCTCGTCATTCACACAGAGCTGCGGGCAAAGTTCTGGCTCACGTTAGTTTATATGTTATAGGCCGGGGACACAAAATATCGAGCTGTTCATTCAAATATTTGTTTTTCTGCTAACCCCTGAGTGACCGACCTTGCAATAAATTGGCTCCACAAACATTCGTACCGTCTTCTGAGCCACGGAAGCCGTGCAGTATGTGAAATTGGACATCATTGTCATTTTTTCCTTGTTGTTTTGTCCACACCAAAGGAAAACCACATAATCATACCGTCACACAGAAAACTATCATACGGCACAATGCATTTTATTGAAGACTTAAGATGATGAGTGGTTGTTCCCTATACTGTAAAAGTGAAGAGAAAAGGCTAGCTTACCCTCTCATCTCATTTGCATTCAATCTGGAGAATCTCGATTGCGAGATAGGCTCATGCTCACACGCGCACATACGTACACACGCGCACCAAGTCCAGAGGGAGGCATCGGTCCGCATGCCTGTCTTTTGAGGAACACTGTGGGTGACAAAATCCACGGAGCACTCTATAATCACCTCTTCTACCGCTGCATAAGGTCTAAAGGACATTTAGTCTGCGTGGGCTCAGTGTGTGCCCAGAAACACTTCAGCATAGTTTCCGAAGTTCCGAAGCGGCCAAGAGGAGAGCGGGGATGAAAACGAAAACCGAACGGCAGGGAGTTGGCTCTGTGATTTAAAAGCTCGGAAAGGGGAAAATAAAATAAAAATAAAATGGGTCACTTCAGTCTGTGTCCGATAGCCAATTTCTCATTCCCTCTCTGAATGAGCCCATCAGTGGGATTGTCTGCGAGGGGTACTGGGCGGGCAAAGCAGGCCGTTAGAGGAAGAGTCTGGCGAAGTAAATCCTCCATCTAAAATCAGCTTTAAATCGACAGAACCAGGGCAAAAAAAAAAGGTCAATAAAATGGAGCCTTTTATGCTGAGAATTAAGGGGCAGTGGCCTGATAGGGAGGATCCTGTTTTTTGTCAATCATCCAGCACTCCCGGGACAGAGGCGGGGCAAAGGGCTTCATTTTCCATCGACAGCCACTCGTCAAAGCTTCGGCAGATGCAGCCACAGCAATCTCCATCCCCGCATCCCTCGTGTGGAGGGGGGGGGTTGATTTCTCCTGATTCCTGTGCGGTTTTATTTTATTTTTTTCTGATCTGAGCTGCAGCCTTCATGCACAGTTGAGTCTCCTTTGTTTCAGCCCCGTTGGCCTACATTACACTCATGAGTGCCGTGTAGATATGCCGGGAATTTGTGTCATTTATACCTTTTTAGTTGTTATTTTCTGCGTCATTGTCTGGAAGGACAAAAGGCCAAAAGAATTTTATTGACCTCATTTACGCTTCCTTTGCTGGGTAGGTACCTACAATGTTTTTTTTTTTTTTTTGTTTTTTTATGAACTCTCTTCACTGTTGGGAAACACAATTATTGGGTGGTTAAAAGGAAATCTATGTCGTGCCTTGGAAAGCACAACATTCAATAGTCCTCCGCACAAAGGCCGACTGCAAACGAACTGGTGGCCTGAAGGGTGTAATCCGCTCCTCTCTCCTGACGGAGAAACACTAATTACACCAATTGTCTCGATGGTTAATTCAATCTGCAGGAGGAGGACACGGTTGGCTTTACAGTATCGGAATACAAGCTTCAGGTCTCTGTTGCGCCGTCCGTCAGATTTAAAGAGCAGAACCACCTCGCCAACGCATTCTACTCCGCCGTTTTTGTTTGTTGAGAACATGCACCCCATCGATTGATTTCCATCTCTCCTTTCTTTCCTCTTTGTAGCTCCAGGCCACATGCGTCTGGCTCGGTAGAAGCTCGATACAGTTCGCCGCGCTGAGGGCAGACCGAGAGGAGGAAGCCGGGCACTTTGGGATCCGAGCCAATGACCTGCGGGACGAGAGAGGCAGAGGAACGGCTTGATGAAAATGGGGTGAGTGTAGAAGATCAGATGGCACGCTGCCAGCTGCAGGAACTGCGACAGGAGGACGCGTTTCAAAAACCCGATCCCTCCAACGCGACTCTCTCGGTCCGGTAACCTCTGCCCATCAGAAAGGAGAGCCAAATACAGATACTGATTCACACACAACACGCTAACATGAGGCACACACGTGCGTCATTATCCTCTTTCAACAACTGAGACACAAAGCCAGTGTTTACTCGAAAAATTCAACCAAAAATCTTGTCCCCGGTGCATTACGACAACATGATGGTTCAATAATTCAAAATGCAAACTCAAAAAATGCGAATGGGATTTTTTTTAAATAGAAAGAGTTCAGACATATAATATAGCATTCTGATGCTCTCTTGACCCTCAAAGTTAACAAAAGCCTTGTCCTGTCTATCACTGATTCATTCTGGTATTTGGCTCCCAAACAATAAAAATCCACTTTTCCACACTCCTATCTTCCACATCTTACCGTAATTTCTTTAATCGATCAGACTTTGTGCAAGGGGACATTGGAAGCACGTTATCGGCAAAAATTGGATGTGTGTGTATTGTGAGCGTTAAGATTCACTATTAGGGGAACTTTGGGTTCTTGTTAAAACCAGGAAAAGCGGACCCAAAATAAAAAGTACACAACATAGAGTTGTCCACACACCTTTGGCTATATCATTTAAAATGCTAGGGGCTCAATAATACACAAAATGACTTGTTAAGCCGGAGATTGTGTCTCTGCGTTTAATAATGCACACACTCACTGACAGTGAATCCTGGCACATAAAAGATTCATTTCACTCATTTCGATGCTGCCCTCTTCACGCACTCAGCCATTATATTCAGAGGAACCGGGCCCTGGGCATGCTGGGACGTGGGGGCCGATTTACTGTCCTGCTAGTAGGGATGAGTTATCCCTCAGTCAACTCCAATGACAGAGAGAGCGGGGCGAGAGCAGAGAAAGCGTGGCCCTCCAGCGAGCCTTTAAACTGGCAGTAATTCAACTGGAGAAAGGCGGAGAGGGTGAGAGAGGCACAGGCATGCTGAGCGGCATGCTGCTCGCTATTCCCACACACACACACACACACTCATGGCAATTAAACCCAGATTCCACAAATCAGCATTTTTTTCTCTTCAGCCTAAACTATGCGCACACACACCCATATACACAGTATATAACAGTAGATTTCCGAGACATAATAGCAGGGAAACCATGAAACAACTGCTTTGGCCAAGGGTGCATTCAGGTTCATACACCCAGGGAATATTGAGATTGTCTTCAAGATAATATTATATATCTGTTAACCCTTACATTTTTTCACTGTTCCTACCATGATATTCTTATCTCGCATAAGAATATTGCTGCTTGATTGCACTATTGGGTTTGAAGCCATTCTCACGACGTTCCCATCTAGATGACCCCGACAGTGGCTTTTTCGCAGACCGTTATTACAGCAGGATAAATACCCCATGACCCTGGTGATCCCCTGGCTTTCCATTAGGCAGCATATTGACATTCACCTTTGTGTCCAAATCCCCATTTGGCAATCACAATCATGTCGGGCCCTCAGGATGAAGTGTGACGCCCTGGCTTTGTCCCATGGACATTTTAATGGGTCCGGTTCTGTGGTTTGGGACCAAATCTAATGATATGCCCATTAGTGGGCGAACAGAGCGGGAACAAGGCTGCAGCTACACTAAAAGACCGGGACTTATGGACACCCATTTGTTCCGGCCAAATATGTTAATCTTGAAAAATAGGTCATAAATAACCGGCCTCGGGTAAAAAAAAAAAAAAAAATACTGTATTTTCCCCAAAACAGCACTGCTGTTTATACAAAATGTGATTAAGTCGGAGGAAATCGTGCAATAACAATTAACATTGTATTTAGCATATCTGGCAGGAGGATGGTGTGTGTGGGGACTGAGTTAAAGTAAAGTAAGGAAGTAGTAGCAGTGTCTAAAACAACTTTACTTTAACAGTGGTGCTCCATGACACTGACAAGTTATGATATATCAGTCTGGCAATACCGACTGGTAAGAAAAATCTGTCCTTTGAAGGATTTGGTCTTTTTCTTTGATTCCTTTCCCATTGAAGAATAGACAGTATCTTCAGCGTTGCCTTTGCGAAATGAAGTCATAGTCTACACTTGTATGAATTCATTTTTCCCTGGCAATCACTGAGTTTGTGTGCCGAGAGGGCTCCTATCCGAGTGACAAATGATTGTCTTTGGGGTTTTGTGTTTGACCACTACTCATTTATTAAACAGCCAGCAAATGGCATTTGAAAGAAACCATGGTGACTGACGAACCGCGGTCGTGGCCTCGCTAACCCCTGCCATGTGCCGCATGGAGATTTATCCATTACGGCAAAGCTGCGGAGAAGCGCCGCGGCCCGTTTCGTGTTTGGGCATTAGCGAGCGATTCAGTCCAAAGATAATTTGGGTTTTATTATTCATCTAATGCATCTGGGATGAGCCCTCTAAGTCCCTGTGGTATAATCGTAGTCAAAATCGCAGCTGTAACCCCGCAACACTGAGTGCGACCTAGACAAAATATAAGATACGGGTGATGGGTTCCTGGGTTGGGCCGTCTACCTTTTGAGCTAATCTACAACTGATGTCTGATTAATCAGAAGCAAAGATACCTTCGTTACTGTCCCCTCAGCACACCGCTTCCTCTTGGCGTCACACTCATTTCCTCTCCCCCCCCCCCCCCCCCCCCCCCCCCCCCCCCCCCCCCCCCCCCCCTGTCTGTCTCTGTATCCGTCTCTCAATCTCATCTTTTAATAGCCTGACAAGCAGGGCAATAATCCCTCTCTTATTATTCTTGCTGCATAGAAACAAAAAAAAAAGCAAAAAGCCTCAGGGGGCAGACAGGGAGCCATTCATATAAAATGAATGTGATTATTCTCGCAAAGTCACCACGCTTCGGAGAAAGTGGCCTCCGTGTCCAGAGCTGTAGCCGTCCAATACTCCAATCTGCGTGTGAGGCTGAAGAGCTCCGACAAATCTCTGTCATGTGGACAAATCCACAGAGTGAAGCACGAACTGTGGATTTGGATGTACAAGACTAAGGCCGAGGGACGGTATAAACCAAGCGACGAAACCTCTTCTTTCCATCTTAAAGTTCAATTGAATAAAGGTGTTTCTGCTTATTCCAAATGCATAAAGATGTCATGTATATTTAATCTTAATCTGTGTTTACATTTGTGTTAAAAAGATGTACAAATGAAATAGTGTACCAGTTTTACTTTAGTTAAAAGGGGCAGGCAGGAATAAACTACATTTTCAATTATTGATAGATTTGTTCATGAATGGATTTTGACTTGCCGAATAAGGCCCCTCACTAAACATCTATAACAAAAAATGTTTGCATTGTATTCCAAGTGAGATTGTAAATTGTAAGTGATGAAATCATCCTTATACTGTATATCATATGAATTCAACAAATTCACAGATGACTCCCCATTTGAACCGCCTGCTATTCATTTTCATGCTAAAAAGACATTTCTCTCTTTGCCCCCGCAGGCTGCAGATCTTCATACCCGCTGGCCCTTCGTCTGAGTGCCACCCACTCAGCCCACAGCCATGCCAGACGTAGAGCCTCCACCGCCATGTGACTACCCCTCCGCATCCTCTGCTGCAGCCTCCCCCCTCCACCTCGTCATGGACATGGAGCCCTGCATCGCCAACCTACCCTTATCCCCCGATCCCTTGTCCTCCTTCCCTCGGTACAGGCCCAGCACTTCTCACTACCCGGGCCTCCATGGGCCTCTCATGGCCCGGTGTAACAGCAGCACCCTGCTCACCAACCTGGGCCTGAGGTACTGCTCCAGCAGGCAGGGCCCTCTGGGGGCGGGGCTGGGTCAGGGGATGACCCCGCCCTCCTGCCTTCACAAAGGAACCACTGACAGCAGGCCTTACAGGAGCATGGAGAACCTGAACTGGAACACGGTGGCCGATTCTGGCCTGTGCGCGTTCAGCGCTGCTCCCTACAGGAGCATGGACAACGAGTTTATCCTACGCTACACGTCCACCAGCCACTGGTACGACGGCCCCCCGGATGGATCCGCGGTCGGGGCTCATGGACTCGTACACAACCCGGAGAGCCTTGGATATTACCCGCGACACGTTCTACCCAGGAAGGACCTACCGCTCTTCCCCCAGTTGCTGTTTCCAGGGGGCGTTGATGAATGGGATGCAAGGAAAGGCCTGAGGGAGAAACTCCGCCTCCAGAGTGCAAGGTCAGCAGTTGAGTCTATGAGGCCCCACCCACTGCGGCCTCAAGTAACTGCTACGCCCTTTGAGAAGGATGGCGCGCATCACATGACTTCAACAGGTGCTGGTTCCAGGCCCGTGTGCGCAATGCGCATCACCAACACCGAGGAGATCAAGCAGGAGGTCCTGAGGCGCCTGCAGCTCAGGCGGCAGAACAGCAGCCCCAACCTCTCTCTCCACAGCTCCCCGTCTAGCCCAAAAGTGGTTAAGACGTCCTGCACAACCGACAACATCGTAGGAAATGGGAATGGATCAGATTGCGCGCCTGAGAGCCGCAGGCGTCCCGCGGGACGACTGCACATCCCGACGTTTGAAGAGTTTAAGAGGATGCGGCAGACGGAGGAGGGGCAGAGAGGTCAAGAGACCACAGCAGGTTCTGTGGTATCTGGGAAACCTGAGGCCGACTCCCAAGATGCCCAAGCATCCGGCAGGGAGGTACCTCCTCCAGATCAGACAGGACATGGAGAGGAGAGAGGAGATGCTGAGGAGCTGGAGGCAGACAGGAGCACGGGTGAAAGCTCAAGAGGCAGCGACGAAGGCCTGCAGACCGTCGCCTCCTCAGGGGAACTCCCCTCCAACCCCGGGAACAGCACCAGCACCGACCCCACCTCCTCCTCCTTCACCTCGGTCACCAGCGCCTGCTCTCCCATCCGCACGAGCCCGTCCCCGCGCTCCTTCCTGCAGCCCCAGGCCGGCTCGGCCCAGGACAGAGCCCCAGGGGGGGAGGATGGGAGCGGCAGGCGTAGGAGGAGCAGCCTGGAACCAGCTGGGTCCGTTCCTTTCCCGCCCGGCAGGGAGAACTGGGAACGACCATCGAGCTGCTGCCCAGCGCTCCTCCTGGACGGGACCGACCTATCCAGCTACGGAGCCAAGATTTATAAGATGAAGGACGGACTCATCGGCTCCGCGCTGGACCTCATCAAGAAGAGGTTAGTGGGGCGCGGGGGGAGTTTTTTGTGCATGTGTAAGGGGGCCTTCGTTTCAATGTGTGTGGGCTTTGCAGTGCCGTTGTGTGTGTGCGTGTGTGTGTGTGTTTGTGTGTCCATCTGTTTAAGCCTGCCCGCGTTATCGATTCATCTCAGTTATTGTGATAACAGCTGTCAGAGCTACCAGGGTGGGCTCTGCAGACTGCGAGACTGCGGGCGGTAGGCGGGCATGAAGCATGGCAGACTGGAAGACTAGTAGCACCCCTACAGACCCATCACCACATCCCCGTCTCTCCTGGTTGTCAGTGTGGGCTGTCGGCTGTATGAATACAGACATTACTTCCCTGTGGAGCAATCGGACCGAGGACATCAAAAAGGAGGAGAGTGTGTTTTTACATCCCCCTGCTGAGAATTGGGTTCAAGCTCCTGTGCAAAGTAAATATTAAACCCTGAACACAGAGACGCTATTGGGTCTGTTGAAAAATATAAACTCCACCTTCTGCAAGCTAATGGGAGACACTACCCCCCGCCCCCCGCGTGTCAGGAAGTTCCGCTGATTGTTGCTTCTTTGTGTGCCCTGGGAGAAAGGATGATGGATGTGGCACTTGACGCTCTTCTGCATGAAGGCTGCATAAAAATACCAGCTGTGCATGAATTTGTGTCTGTGTAAAGTACATTTTTAATATGCGTGTGCAGAGACACAGTCCTGACACGCTGCTAAGGGTTGTTTTTGTAATTCAGTCTATCAAATGGGGAAAAAATGCCTCCAGGGGACATTTTGAAATGACTTCTTACCAGATCTAGACAACCGTGGCACAGCTTTCCGCTAAAAGCAAGTATCTGATCATTAACCAAACTACTGGACAAATTCAAACTTTGACCGTATTACAATTCCTCCTGAGGGGATGGTAAATATGTGCTGTAAGTTTTGCCACAGTCCATTTAAAAACTGTTCAAACCGCACGTTTGAACGTCACGTTGGCGCCGGAGAAGTCATGGAATCAATATGTAGGATTAGGATTCATCCTCAGAGGGGTCAATTTGATGAATCATTTAGACAATCAATTGATTGTTAAATAATTGTCCGCCTTTGTATTCTGCACAACCGCAGTCCTCTCAAAGAGCCCGCTAACGTCTCATGTTCACCATTGTTTATTCAAGCAGAAGCTTTTATCTTCAAAATTCGCCCATAACGCAACACTCTGCGTGCTCCCCCGTGATTTAAATTGGTCCTACGGCTCCTTAACACTTGAAGATGTATGAATTCATCATGACTGTATTCTGTCTGATCTCTCCACCCTGAGGTATTTAACTTCCGCCAAGACCCGTCTTTGTTTAAAGGTATCATGCAGCCAGACCCGCTTTCAGAGCATAACACGCAGCTTAGGCTTCATCGTTACAGCAATATTCATATTATGACCTGTGAGGGTTTGCACTGTCAAACAAATGGAGTGATGCATTAATATACTGCAGTAAAGCTTGCAACAGTTATGTGTAGCACTGCAGGACGGCATGTATCAGATGGATTTAGTATGTTCTATTAATGTATCTCTACCTGATGCAGGCACCCTCAAATTGCACAGTTTTAGGCGGTGATCTCTTATTAACTGTATTTTCCTGATATTTCAAGAAGTAGGTTATTACTTCCCATGCAATTCCATCTGGCCTCCGTGCAGGAGAGGCCTTAGCTGGCAGTTACATCAAATGAACACTGATTGGACACGTTAGTCATTATAACTGTATTAATCACATCTGTGCAATTTGATCTGGTCTGTCAGCTTTGTTGATCAGCTGTCATAATATGGAAAAATACGTTTTGACAGGGTTTTGCTGCAGTTTCAGTATGAAATGTGTGTCCACAAAGAGCGCGGTATTTGAACGGACAGAGTTATGTAACCTAATGGGAAGATGTCACATGGACATTTGAGCATACAGAGCAAAGTGATCTGCACCTGTTTCGATTGACAAAACATGCCATTTAAAGACATTTCTCAAAGGTCTGGGACCTTGCCATGTTCAACACTAGCCATGTCACAGAAGGCCCCTATTCTCCCATGTTGTTACTGTTTGAGGATTTTAAAGCTTTTTTACCCTGCAAAGAGACAGACATTGTTGTTTTGCCTGCTATAGATTTGTTTTTTTTGCAGAAATAGCAGTGGCGTTGTATTTTGCACTCCTGCCTGTTGGACCATGAAGCACAACAGTGTTTGAAAAACAAAATCAATACTGTGTATAGTTGATAGTTCCCTTCGTTAATAGGGTGTATTACTTTGAGAGCTTCACTGACCGATATGCTTGCATGTAATGTAAAAAATGGTCACTCACAGAGACCTAACCCACTTTCTCAACTGGATCAAAGCAGGACCCTGTCGCACAGCGGGATGAATGCAAAAATATAAATGAAACATGGGAAAAGGCCAACCAAAGTCCAAATAACTGTGCACCTGACATGACTGGTACAAGGATACAAGACTAACTGGCACCTGGAGCCACATGCACAAGGGGGCGGAAGATGGAACGGGATAAACCCTTTGTGCACCACCTGTCCAGCACCAAGTTCGAGAAGAATTGTGTGAGAAGTGTGGGGTTTCAGAACTTGCGGCGTTCATCTGCCCCCAAGTGGCAAACATTTACATTTTAAGAACGGTCTCAGACACGAGCATTTATATGCCTTTTTCCGGGGCGGGAGGAAAAGTAGTGCGTTGAGAAAGAAGGAGGAGGGAGACAAAGACGCAGCAGATACAGAAGCATCGACATGCTACAAAGCTCATGCACCTGACGTGGGCGTGTCGGGCGATGGCGCACGTGGCGCTGCAGAAATGAACCCCTCGGCTGACAGACGAGGAAAACGACGAAGAAAATATACGATGCGTTTCTGTGTGCAGGGTTGTGTACCCGGGGACCAGGGGTTCAGGCGGTTACGTAAAAACAATGTGTCAAATCACTATCCCCCTGTTGAGGGTGTAGAAGGTGGAATTGATGTTGGTGTTTGGAGGGTGGCTGGGCGGTGGACAGAGGAGAAGGCAGGAAAAGAGAAAGGAGGAATGATGTGGCTTGAATGGCAGGGGGAGCCGCAAAGAGAAGTGAGCTAGAATTAACATTTCAACTCTCTCCGTCTCCCACTCGCTCTCCCTCCCTCCCTCCCCCTTTCACCCCCCCCCGTACGTCCGTCTATCTCTCGTCTCCTCCTCTCACCGCCAGCTGCAGTGCTGAGATTTCCGCCGAGACCCCCGTCAGGCTGTCAGGTGACCGGCAGGGAGGCTGTGACATCACCGCCCCCTCCGCTGAGTGTCAGCCCTCCGCCGTTGCCATGGCAACGTCGGCAACGGCCTGCGGAGACGAGGCTGGCGAGGAGACGCCTGCAGGAGGAGGAGGAGGAGGAGGTGGAGGAAGAAGAGGAGAAGCAGGAGAATGCGTAAGGAGTCCTTTTCATGTTTCTTCTTTTAACTGTCTCAAATGTGTCGTCGTGTGCGTGCCTCTGCTCGACGCCGCGCTTCGCGTGGAGCAAAAGCGCGTCGACGTGTTGGCATGCAAGGATGACAGGGACCTGCGAGGGGGACTGCGACACAGGCGCGCACACATGCGTGCACATGACTCGCACATACTGATGCAGAGGTATTTTGCCGAGATTCGATTTGGGCAGGCGGGTAGGGCTCGGCGTCGGGAGGCGCAGCGGAGAGAGAGAGGATGGAGCCCTCCTGCAGCGGCGGGCTGCTGGTAACTCCATTCCGGCTCTGCAGCTCGACAACAGCCTCCGCTGCAGCGAGCGTCGCGCATCTGCCGAACGGGGGAGTCGGCCCTCGTTCGCAGGCGGCAGGGCTGCAGGTAGTTTGGTGAGCAGATGTCGTGGAGCGTGGCGTGCTTTGCCCTTTCCTACGCGTTTCTCTTCGAATCCACGGCGGACCCCGACTTTGCGTACTGAAAGAAAAGGGCTGCCGTTTGATGATTCAGCTCGGCATGAATTATTCTCCTTATATTTACGCTAAAATCGCTCGCCATACATCAGCTCCTGCAGTGGAAGGATATTAAACCCCCTCCTGTGCCTTACAGTCGCGTGTAGCCGTTGAGACGGCAGGGAGCGGTGAACCTATCGGGAGGCAATCATTGCCAATCCATTATCATTCAATGCAGCAGATGCGGGCGATGACACTGGGTTGAGGAGGTGCAGGCCACGGGGATGACCTTTGAACTTTCCACCTCAGCTCACCTCTCGGGGGCTTGTTAGACCCTAAATGGGTTCTTTTTTAAAGGAGGAGGGGTCTGCCCATGGAGAATGCTGCAGTGTGTCGGGGAAAGTCCTCGCTTCACCTCGGAAAAAAACAACCCTGGAGATTCTTTTAATTGTGACTAAGGGGACGTCCCTCATCTTCGAGGCTGGCTGCCTTCAGGCCGTGATAGGAGTACATTTTTGTAATTGCAGCCTTGGGTTGTTTAGAATCTACTGTATTACATAACTTGGCAGATGCTTGGCTCGCGGTATGAAATTCTTGTCATTACTGTTATTCGGGATCAGAGAGAAAGACTTTTTATGTGATGATGCAATCACAGTGGTCATGTTTACACTGTACATGACAACATGTCACTCAGACACACACACACACACACTCTCTTATCACCATTCTCACCTTATCATTCCCAGAGGGCCTTGTCCTTCTTCTCGTCCGTTGCCATAGGAACATGACAGTTTGATTGACATGTGTCTTCTCCCACCCGGCAGCACGGCCTGGGCTGCAGGCGCTCCAGCTCGGACGCAGCCTATGAGCTGGCTGAGACGGTGAAGGCACAGCGTGAGTGCCGTCTGCGGCCCCACTACAGCGACCCCATGCCGGCCGACGCTTCCAAGCGCAAACAGCTGGAGATGAAGATCGCTGCTGCTGCCCGGCTCCACAGCCACCGGAGGGACAGAGACAGAGACAGTGGTGAGGGCACGACAGACATGACAACTGTGTCACTCAAATTGACATCGCTCATCTTTGGGGCAAATGAGGACAAAATCGAAGCTGCAATTTTAGAAATATGAAGCTCGAACGCATTTAGTTTGCATGGAATGCATCGCTTTGTAAGTTCATGTCTGGTTGATAGCAGATTTATATTAAGAAAGTGGAAACCATTTATAAGACGTCTCTTGCGCAAAGGTTTTATGCACTGGATCTGATGAAGACTGGTTTTCAGGAGGAGTAATTAAAGAAAAAAATCCCCATGGCTTAAAAGCTGTATGTGAGAATGAAAAACGTTTCATAAAAAAAATGATGTTTCTCCATTTTAAAGCATAGACTGCTCAACAAAAAAATGCTTGATGGATGGTAGCATGCCTATCACTCGATCCATGATTGATTAGGCCATCAATCATGAGCTGAAATTTCCACCACTCTTCACCAACACTGTTCCAAATTTCCTGTTATGAAAGACGTCACACACCCCCCACCCCCCCCCCCCCCCCCCCCCCCCAGACAGAAACTCTTTGGCACTGGCCCCTGGCCACCGAATGTCAGTCAATATAGTAAATGCTAGGGGTGACCTTGTTGCACTTTGCAGCAGATAACAGGGATACGGACTATGAATTGTTTTTATCTCAATACCGAGGAAGACAAAGTCAAACACTAGTATATGGCTCAAAATGGAAAAGTTCAGCGAGGGAAATGGAGGCGTCACCACACTTCACTTATGGGCTTGTTCGTGACGTCATTGCATTATGTTTTGCATTCCGCCTGGTGTCAAGGGGCCCCAGCCGTAATTTGTTTGCACTTAAAATACATTACATAGACTTTGAGAGGGTGTGAATAATATCTAGCCTGCCAACAAGTACTGACATGATCTGTATTCACAACAAAAACTCCACAACTGGAGGGTCTGGGAACCTGGAGGAAGTAAATACATTTGCAAGGGTTTAGAAGTCCAGATGAAATGCATGTGGAGGGGATGTTGTTAATAATGCAGTGTGAATTGCATATACCTGCACAGACTTAATCGATAACTGCTTGATTGATCTGTACCCTCCAGCCCCGGCAGCGCTCCGCGGTCGCTCGGAGCCGCCGGGCGAGGAGCGTCAGGCCGGCCTGGGGGTGACCCGCTCCGGGCAGCACCGCTGGAGCACCATCAGCAGCCTGAGCGCAGACAGCGGGGTGGTGGGGCTCAGCGACGAGCGGGAGGAGGAGGACAGCGAGCCCCGCCGCTACCGCAGGTGCCGGGGCGCCGAGGTGGAGCGGGTGGACAGCGGCATCGGCCCGGGGCTGTCCCGCACCTGGAAGAGGCCGTCCGCCTCCCTCCGGGCCTGGGAGGCCCAGAGGCCGTGTCCGGACTGCGGCCAGAGGGACGGCGCCTCCAGGGAGCGTGGAGAGCGCATGTGCGAGCGCTGCTCCAAGCTGCGCACCGAGCGCAAGGAAGCCATCCTGGAGTTCCTGAACACGGAGTCCAGCTACGGGGAGGACCTCAGGATCATCCGGGAGGAGTTCCTCTGCCCCATGCAGAGCGCCGCGCTGCTGACGGCCGAGCAGCTCGCCGTGGTGTTTGGCAACGTGCAGGAGCTCATCGACGTCAACGACCGCTTCACGGAGCACCTGCAGGACAGCATCGACCAGGCCTTCGACCAGGTGAACCACCTCGAACACACACACGCGCACTGTTTTTAATGCTCCCAGGATTACTTTTTTGGTGCAATTGCCAAACCACAATACACCACCGTGGTCAAAGGTCATACTAACAAAACATCTTTCTCGAAAGCCGTTCCCCAGGTTGATAACCGTTTTTCAGTGTCAGATTTGTAGGCCTGGGAATCAGACTTTGTCCAAGTGCTAAGAATAACACGCAATTCCACGGACAACTGCGCAAACGCAATTTGACAGTGATTGCTTCCTACAATCGGAAGCTCCAGAACAGCTACTGGACGGATCGGAGCAAGTCGTTACTAACGTGATTTTGCCATTCCCATCTCGGCTCAAAATTCATTTTCGAGAAAAGTATAAAGCATTTATACGACACAGCGCAGAGACAGTTCCCACAGCAAATGTATTTTGCTTCGTCTTGCTCTGTTCCACTGCTCACCTGAGAGACGCTGTAGGCATCAATTGTTGTGCCCGTAACTATAACATCAGAACAAACTCTGCCGTCACAGGACTCGTTGGTGGCTGAACTAGTCACCGACCGTCAGCTCTTTGGGATGCAACAATGGACACCAGTCCACTAATCACTTGCTGTGGCGAATAGTTTCTCTGCCAAATGAAACGAGATTGACCATTGACTTGACCGTTTCCTCTGGCGTGCTTTGACTTCAGGGAGACGAGGATCTGCTGACGGTGTACATCGGGCAGATCTTCCTGGAGTTCGTCAACATGCTGCCCGCCTTCCAGACCTACTGCCTGCAACAGCCCACCTCGGTCAACATGCTCAACACGCTGGAGAAGGAGAAGGAACTGCTCAGGTGCGCGCCAAAAAAATGCAATCGCATCGGGATCCGTCCCGCTGTCGGCCCACGCCATGCAGTAGTTACTCCGGGAGCTTTCTCCAGCTCCTGCCGCAGCTGTTCTGTGTAATTGTTAATGGAAACGACAGCGCTTTATCACTAATTCAGAGGAAGCTCTATTTTGGGGGTAGAGCGGCAATGATTCATCGTTTTAGACGGAACCGCAGCTCACCCGTGATCACAGCTCACGTCCTGCGATCCCATTAATCAACTCATCAAGAGGTCTCCCTGGACCCGCGCACACTGTAAGTAATTCTCACCGCATTTCTTCCGTCTCTCGTTTCAGAATCTTCCTGGATGTCTCGCAGAACGACAACACGGCGCTGCGTCGCATGAACCTGCGCTCCTTCCTCATGGCGCCCCTGCAGCGCGTGACCAAATACCCGCTGCTTTTGACGCGCATCATCAAGGTCACCGCCGAGTGTCACCCCGACCACGCGCGCCTCCGCGAGGCCAAGAGCCGGGTGGAGTCCCACCTGGAGCACATCAACATGAAGACCAAGCAGGAGGGCAACGGGGTCACCTGGTCCCTCCGCTCGTTCCGCCGCGACAGCCGCAAGAACCGGGAGGTGATCAACATCGAGATGCGGGAGGTGTCCATGAAGACGGTGGGCTGGGCCCGGGAGCACACGCGCTTCGTCATGGAGGGGCCGCTCCAGCTGTCGCAGCCGGCGGACGGCCAGTGGGTGCGGAAGGGGAGCAAGGCCCTCAAGTTCCAAAACGTGCAGAGTCTGCTGATGGTGAGGACACAGCGCGCGGGCGAGGCCCCGGGGCAGGACCTGGCAGCGCGGGGCGACCACGGGGAAGGCGTGGTGGGCGAGAGCATCCGAGACGGTGTGCTGGTTCTCATCAAGGACAAAAGCAGCGGGAAGTTCGCGGTGCTGAGGGAGCCCATCCGCCTGGGGAACTGCGTGGTGTCCACGGACCCGGACAGCGAGGACACGTTCGAGGTGCTGGACATTCGACGGGAGTCCTTTGTTTTCCGCGCCTCGGACAAATCTCGCACGCAGCAGTGGTTCCATCAGATTAAGAGATACACTCGAGACTTGGGCACCTGGAGGAAGAGACGCAACGCTTTGCCCAACATCATGATCAACACAGCCCAGAGCCGCTCCTGAGGCCGACTCATTTTTTCCCCTCGCCTTTGTTACACTGTAAATAAGCCCGGGAATCCTGCTACTGCAAAATCGGCCGTCAACGACACACATCTCAGAGTTCAGTCTTTCTCAAGGTCTTGCGAGTGTGAGAGAGGGTTATAGCACTTTTTTTCAAAGTGCAACACAGTCTCATTACATGTGAAGATGGAAGGCCGTCGCGTAAAAAAAAAGGGGAAGAGACAACCAAAAAGAAAACAAAAAAACATGGGCTGTGCTCATCAGCCTTGATTGTAAAAGACTGTTTGCTCATGAGGGGGGGTGGGGGGCTGAACACGACTGACTGCAAAAGAAATAAAATGTAATGTTACCCTTTTTTAAAAAAAAAACAAAACAAAAAACCTACGTATGTTTGGCTATGTGGTGATGGGAGATGTGGTCTAAAGCATTATTCGGTGGTGCGTAGGTGGCAGAGTGACTTTCACCGCCTGAGATGCGGTCGAGCCTCTCTCAGCACGCCGAGCAGACCTCCTGTACCACTGTGTTCGAATCAGAACTCACACAACAGCAATAATATCTGCCAGTTTAAAAAAAAACAAGTAGCTACCGTATATGCATTTCATTTCCCTCCCGACATTTATATTTGGCATTCAGGTGTAAATCCCTCTCCAGCGGGCACCGTCTCCGGGTTCCACGCGGCACATTTAACCGAAGTCTCAACCATCTCCAAGTTTGACGCTTCCACCGACACCAACGAGCTCTCATTGCGCGTCAAATGCTTCTCCACCTCGGGCTTCAAGACAGATACGATCGTATTTCGTCATTCGAGCAACGCAAGATCCAAACAATGGCGTAAAACTGCCATCCCAAATTCAAGTGATTGAATATACAAATTAAATAAATCAACATTGGAGAAACCGAAGCCCATTCTTTTTTTTTTGTTTGGCAACTTTACAGAAATATCTGCCTTACATAAGTGGCCAAGGGTCAACACTGGTGTCTTTGTGTCAATTAGCCGTTCACAAACTCGCCATTTTCGGCACCGGACGTGAATAACACGAAGAACTCTCGTCGGGAAAATGTAAAAAAAAAAAAAAAAAAAAAAGGCCCAACCATCTCGTCACCACGTGTTTTTTTTTGACCTAGCAAGGAGTTGTGCCTTGGTTACCCGTTAACTGTTCAGCTGACGGAAACGCGTGCGCCCTGTAACAGCAGCTCACAGATATGGACTAGACTGCCCTCTGTTGGCACTGGATTGAGATGAATATAAAAGGCAATAGAACTTTTCTTCCGTGCGTCCTCGGCTGCTGACAATACGTGATCGCCTGGATCCTCTCTTGCATTCGAGTGTTCTTTAACTTCTCCTCGTCGCGTGCTTATTTATGACCGCTTTATTTGACTTTTTATTTAATGCACTTTATTGGGATTGAGTCACGGAACACTGTCCAGTGTCCCTGCTGGGAATATATTTATGTCTGACCGTCTCGTTAATTGACGCTTCCTCATAGGTCGTTGAAACCAAAACCGCTATTTAAGACCGACGCTGTTCTTAGTTGGCCATGAAGTAGCACTTGAAGAGGTAGCAAATCACTGTTTTTGGAGGGCACCAAAACACCAACACTCCTGCCCTGGAGGAGAAATGTTTCAGAAACTTTCTAAATGTAAAAAAAAAAAAGACTACTTATTTGCATACCATTCCTTTCCTTCCCCCCCCCCTTTTTTTGTTTGCATTTGAAAGGCCTGATGTATTATTTCCCCCAATGAATTCTATTAAAAGAGTTTAAACACAACCTTGCCCGTGTTTCGCCACGCCCCATGAAACCCGCTGAAGCTTGAAATGTACAAGGTAGAAATGTATTTAGTTATTTTAAGCATCTTTAGAGCAACCGATTCAAAGACAGGAATACACGCGATACAAGTGCGTAATACACCGATTACTCCAGAGAAACAAAACCACTTGATGCAGTACGGGGAACAACTCAAAAAAAAATGACAACGCAGGTCCTATACCTTGATGCCGACAGTAGAAACAAAATGTTCGGAATAGTTCCTTAAGTAAAAAACAAAAATAACAGTATACATCGTAAGCATCACGTGACATTCCGAATATTTTGTATTCGTTCACTGACTTCCAGAGAAACCTTGATCACCTAACAACATCTACTTCATAAATGAGGCTTCTGGATTTCGGTAAGTCACAGTGTTGTGAAATACCAAGAGGCGTCAGTCAACATATCTAGTGAACATCACAACGACTTTTCACGCTTTGTTTTGTTGTTTTTTTTTTGCAAATAAACACATGACAACCACAAATTAAGCTCTGCACAGCAGGAGCCGCCTGCGCCATGTCTGCTTGTCACGTTGAATGAATTTAACAGCAACAATTTACTACAGTTCAACAAAAAGAAGTTGAGGGGTTACAAATCGGATAGAACGTTGCAAAACCAACTCAGGATAACGATAACATATGCATCAGATGAAGCCGAGAACACAGATTCCCAAAAATATAGCAACAAACCAAACTTTTGATCTTAAGCCTCGGAATGAGGGAGTCAAGCTCAAACTTACCTCTACTCTCCATCATACTGACAGACTGCCATCCACCCGAAGCACTTCTCATGCATGCATTCACACACTCACACGCACACAGTCTGTCCTAGGCTGCTGGGGCCTCAGGAAGATCCCTGGGTCTTGCGATCCAGCCTTGGAGAGGTTCCAGCCCGGCGTTGCTGCTGTGCCCTCCTCCATCTCCCACAGCCAATCGACACCTCCAACATCTACTTGTCCCCTGCGGATTCGGACTCGCTGGCCAGGCCGCGGATGGAGAGGTCGTACACTACCTCCTCGATCTTCTTCACGTCGTACTTCAGACCATCGTAGCGCTTCCTCAGCGGGTCGTTCTTCAGATTGAGCAGACGGAAGCCCGTGTTCAGGTCATTGATGAAGTTGGAGATGCGCAGAGGCCGGTTGTAGTCTCCCGCTGTGACGCTGTTCACTGCCAGTCGTGACTGACGGTACAGGAGCACAAAGTAAACAGAACGTTGATCGGGTTCTATGGCTTTTAATGAAATAATATACAGTACATACCGACATATCTGGCTTAAACACATAATAAACCTGGAGTCATTAGCTACATATTTTGGTGTGCATAAACAAAGAGCAATCAACTCACCAGTTCACTAGCCATGATCAGCACACCTGCCAGGTAGTCCTCGACATCCAGGTGAAAGCCTTTCTCTCTCATCACCTCAACTGAAGGGTAAAGAGAGTTGAGAAGAAAAAAAAGTCAGGCCATATTCCTCAGCAACAGTTCCACGCGTAAAACACAAAACATAAAAAATGTTACTTACTGCCGAGTATCTGAGCCACCACCTCCCGAGTCACAAGAGTTTCACTCTCCAGATAGACGACAAAGGCTGCTAAAAAGGCCAAGCGCTGCAGGACAAACCGCCAGTGCTCATGGAACCTGGAGTGGAAATCGAGGAGATCGAATTAGGCAAGATAAAACACCTCATTCTATTTTACCAAGATAACCCACCCAGTATCCATTCTGCATTCCGGGTAGCTCTAGTTCTACACATAAAACATTAAAGGAACAACAATACAGTTGAAAAATATAAAAAAAATTGTGCAGTCTGCTATTCGAGTGATCGTTATCAAAGAGATTTAAGGAAATATCACTCAGATTATTACATTTCTGATTCATGACATGATTCGTGACTCATACCTGTAATACTGCTCGGCAGGAAATTTAGTTTTGAGCTCTGCCATTTGTGTCCTGACTGTGCAGAACAACTCTCGTGCCTTGGCACATTTACTGGGAACTAAGGAGAGATCAGGGGAAAAAAAAACCTTGTAATAACGAATGAATGAGAATTTGAATGAGAATTAGAATTGCGCATCGTCCCACACAAACATGCACATGCAAACAAACACAAGTCGGGGGAAATTTGACCTCTGTGCAAGGCCACAGAGCAGTGGACAGCTGAGAGCGTCCCGGAAGCAGATGGGGTTAGTGCCTTGCTCAAGGGCATTAGAGGTGGCATCTCTTTTGTTAGTGGCTGGGGTTCGTGCATCCTTCCAGATGGAGAGCACCTTGGACTGGCAACCCTCTGGTCCGATGCCTGTCTCCTTCACCACTAGGCCACCTCTCCCCATACTAGGCCACCTCTCCCCATAATACCGTCAAATACACCACAAAGTTCCCACTGTGGTTGTAAAACACTCACTTTCTTTGAATCCGGATGGTTGGTGGACACTTTGGAGAACCGTGACTATTTCTCTGGCAGTCGTCTCAAGTAACTGAACCACCTTACGGATATCCTACAACCAAGATGCATGTACTATACAGTAAAAAAAACACATTTCCAATGTTCCATACATGCAGGTTAAACATAATGTACAATCAAACACATTTAACGGATCACTGACGCTTTCCAATGACGTCTCAGTCAAGACAAAGCAATTAGCAGAAATTATTTTCACACTACTTTGATTTTGACGTATGCTTACAAACAAGTATATGTGAACTAAATAAAAACAGTTAGCATGTATATGTAACTGCAGTATATGTTTTACACCCGTATAAAAAGACCAATTAACACAGTCAATCATAGGAGAGGCTGCTGTCTGGTGAACAGGATTTCTTTGTTGCACATTTTGTTCAGAGTTTGTGTAGAGGATTTCGGCTATGATAAGCAGCTAGCTATTCGTGTCCATTCATACCTCTCGGACGTCCTGGTCTGCGCTCAGGAAGCCCTGGATGTAACTGAACATCTCGGTGACAGACATCTCGGATCAAACTTCAAACGACGGCGACGATAAAGATAATGCGTCAGCAGCTAATTCATATAAACATCAACGCGCACGAGATCCGTCCCACTCCGCTTCGGCAGGCGCGTGTCGATGACGTCACAATCACGTCCGACTCGGCGTGACGCGGCGCTGACGCAACGTCGTGCGCGCTGGACCTAACGCAATGCATGATGGTTAGAGATGTTTGTGCGTAACGTCATCGTGTCACAGGACTATAAATATCGCCCAGACTGCTCCTCCGCATCTTAATGTTTACGTTTTCATTTTAAATCTAATATTTGCACATTATGTGAAAATGAAATTGAAAAAAAATATTAATATTTGTTTACAAACGATGAGTCTGTGCTCCTTATTTGAAGCAGCATGTAGAGCTTAAAACAGTTGAGTAAAGTTTGACAGTCAATAAATAAAACTTTTTTTTTTTGTGTTTAAAATAGGAACGTGGATATTGTTACTTTCACTCAAGTATATACATATATTTACATTCTTGCAATTATACTAATAAGTAAAATACTTTCTCCACTTTTATGGACCGACTGCAAAGGAAAAGTGAATATTTCGTCACGTTACAAACCATCCTATTATTCTGTATGAACATTATAGTCCAACACAAAAGGTCACTCGAGCTGCTCAGCATTATAATACGGATAGCATGACTTTATAAGACTGTTGACATGAATTAACTTCTCTATGGTATACATTGCAATTGGATCTTATTTAACATAGGCCTGGGAAACATTTAAGTGGTTAAATGCATGAACAGAACCTGCATTGTACGCAGGGAAAAAAATGGATAATTCCGCTTCAATTCTAAGACAGACATGCTGCAATACCTTGAACGCCCTGTCGAAGGAGCCAAAGTAAAAGCATTGCTGTTACCTTCAGTTGCTGCAAGAAAACAAACTTCCAACTAACCTAATTTCAAACTTTATGTGCGGACCCTTGAGAGTTTTTTGATATATATATATAATACACTCGTACTTATTTTTGTTTTTATTAACTAACGTCTAATTTTAAAGGCCAGTTTATATATGTATATTCAACCTGTTTCTGAAAGAAAACCACCTATTTCATGAATACTCGAGAAATGAAACGCCAAGCTTGAAGAATGAATACTTAACATGTGAACATGTTATCTGTAAAATGCATAAAGAAAAAGCCTAACGCAACAGGATGATGTAGCTTTTAGAATTCCGACGGCCCAGGAAGGCGTCGTTTCAGAGCGTATTAGTAGACGCAGAGAAACAGCAGCGGAGGTCAGTCAGAGTCCTGTTGATCCATCACGTCGCGTCTCAGTGCGCAGGTCACATCAGACTCTCTGTGGCTTCATCAATCCACACTGCAGCGTGTTTTTCTTTGAGTGTCCTGGACTTATGAGAGAATGCAGCTGAGAGCTGCGGCGGAGCCGAACCTCTGAGATGGAGAGAACCTCAGCAGCAGAAGATGACTGCGTGGACTCGGGAGCAGAAACCGGAGGGTGAGCACAATGTGGAAAAAAAAAACTTCTGGAGTCATCCATGCGCGCTGTTATTCTGGCTTTTCTTTCCAATAGCTACTTTAACTTTGTTTGGGGAAACCAAAGCGTCATGTGCATGTAAACATGTGTCGGATTAAAGCCCCTATACACGTCAACATAAATTTCGAGATAAACAGGACAGGATTTAAATTGAACTTTTTGGATGAAGTGTGGTGCGGATTCAAATGTGGAAATAAAGGGAATCATCACAGAATCCCTACCTCCAACTACACCAGAAATACTCAATTGGATCAGAGTAGTTTGTACTTTAGTAAAAGTTTCAGTATTAATTAGGTTCTCGGTATAACGTTGGGGAGCCAGTTATTTGTTGTATTGTATGACATGTGTTGTGTTGTGTTTACAGTTTCAATCGCACAAAGCACGTGATATTACACGTGTGATATCACAAATCTGCGCAGAGCAAAGGAAACTGATTTGAGACCAAAGTCATATTCCCGGAGGTTCGAGGAGGACTAGAGGAAGTGTAATCCTAATTCTTTAGTGGAGAGTTCAGTCCAGATCACCGGCTCATTTATTAATGAGCGTAGGAGCACATGCCTCCGGAGGCGGAGCTTCATTTCCTGTAACACTGTGAGATGAGAGAGTCCAGTGAATCATTGTGTTGTTTACTCTGTTTTCAGCCATTAAACAAAGATGTGCCAGAGTCTCCCCTGCGGTAGGCCATGCGACTGTTAGATGTGGCTTCGTAGTTGTAGTTAAGGATTTTTTTGTGTGTGTGTCTGTGTCTGTTTGTGCATGTGCGTGCGTTTTAGTCTTTGACCCTAGATGACCCACATCTCGTTTTAAAGCACCATCATCATTGTCTCCGATTGCGGAAAAAAGATGTATTTACATCCGTAATTTGCCGTGTTCAGCCAAGTAGCCTATTTTCATTTATATTCCTTGATTACAAGATTCAGATGTATCGGAACGGGAACCAAAGCTGTGAACTGGAACCAAGCAACGTAATGTGTGTGGGAGAACGTGTTTCGTGGGAAACCTAAAAAATAAGAAAAGCAGAGACGTCCTGTTGATAACCACAGAGCTGCTTCCTCCATCTCCATTACTCCATTGCTTCCTACTCAGCTTTCTCACCCACTGTTTTCGTTCTCCTCACCTCAGTCTCTGACAACGTATCTCCTACAGATCACTCTGGCTTTACTGTGCTTAAATGATACCAGTGCCCTGCACTATACAAGTCCAACTTAACTTGCATTGAGGACGAAACTCGGCAAATCAGTTCAAATTGCAAAGTTGTTACCGAAGTTCAGTTAATACAGAAATAATTGGTTAGATGGTTAGAAATTCAAAGTTACACAATAGTTGAGGTTCACATTCCATCTCCCACGGCCAATCAGCATCAGTTTGTTTGAACTATGACAATGACCTTTCCTGAAACCAACCAGAGCTTACTGTATGTTGCAGACCATAACATTTTCATGCGAATTGTGGTCGGGTATATGAGGATTTATAGCTTCATGTAAACATTTTATCTTCATCTGCGCTCTCCATCATCTTGTCTTCCTCCTCCAGCCCACCTCTTACTTCCTGCATCCCGACCCTAATCCAATAAGAGACAAGCGAACGTGTCCACCTCGCCGTATGTAAAATAAGCCCTTCAGACTAATTTCAGGTCTCTCTGCGGTCATGCGCGACCACGCTGCTGCCCGTCTTTTTCTTCACTCTGCCTTTATTGTCTTTGGGCGGAGATCAAACCAGGCAATGTGGCCAAACTTGGGAACGCTGAGTGAGATGCTAACCAGCACCGCTGGGGGAGTCCTGCCAAACACACGCGCACACCCAAACTCGCTATTCAAAACAGACTACCACACAGCACTACCTCCAACTCTCCCCGAAGGACTCGTAAACCAAAAAAAGAAAGATTTTGTCACCCCCCCACTGTGTTTCAGTCTACCCACGCCAACAATTCCCCCTCTGCAGCGCCCCATCGTCTTCTCTCTTTTTTTTTTTTACCGTTCTCTGCTCACCTCGGCCTCTTCACACATTCCCATCCATTCCCTTCTGTGCTCTGCCAATGCTTGTTAGTTGGATTGATAACCTCCCGCTGCAGGAAACGGACTCGTTCCTCTGTCCCGCAGCTCCAGAGGCCATATTAGTTTAGAGAAGTGTGTAGATGAAGGCGCTCCTCTGGTTGTCAGCTGACTCCCGTGGGCCTAATATCCGGAGTGTACATGTGAGCTGAGGTTTCACAGATGATTCTGGGGATTCTAACACCGTCAATCAGTCTCGTTGTTGCTATGGACATGCATGACTCTTACTCGTCGCATGTACAGATATTTGTTTAATTTGCACAAATTGACAGACTTTCTTACTCTAAGCTGGGGCGATCAGATTAGGGGAAAATCTAATTCCGCTCTTGTCCCAGTTTAAAGATGGGAGCTTTAGATTAGACCTGTTTGAAGGAGAATCCCTGTGTATATGGGTGCGGGTTCCCAGTCGAGAAAGAAATAAGATTCTCTAGCTGAAGGCATACACCGACAGACAAATTAAAAGATAAATTAACCTTATACAGAAGTACAGATGGTTTCTGCATGATTAATTGGCTGCACTCCTGAATTTTATAGGCTTTTTTGGGGGGAGTTTTCGTCTGTGCTATATCATTGTAGTGTTTGATTATTGCATCAGATACATGTTTAAAAAAAGTGGAAACAACCACTTGGTTGCTTGGACACAGGATGGTGATGGTGGACGCATACGCTGCTGTGTCACAAACAGTGCGTGAGTGAATGTCCCCGTGTTTCGTCCCTCCCCGAAAGAAACCACAGTGAAATGTCTATGTGCATTTTTGCGACCTTTCCAGTTGGACCTCTCCTACTGTTTAGCCAGATGTCAGCACTATATTTGAAATAGGACTGTGTCGTCCTGTAAATCATGTTGATTGCACTTTATGCTGTAATATAAACTCCCTGTCTCCTCTCTCCGTTTCCCGTCCTCTCCGTCTCCGTCCCCCTCTGTGCCCTCTCCGCTCTCTTTTTTTTTTCCTCCTCTCCTTTCTGCAGGTCTGATTACAGTCCCCTGTCCTCAACGAGCAGTAAGTAAACCACTGGCGACATAAAGCATTGTCACGACTCCAACACAAACACAGCCGCACGACTTTATCTCCGTGATACACACTGACAAAATAAATCCACAAACACAAGAGGAGTGGGTGTGTGTGTGTGTGTGTGTGCGCGCGCATGTTTGGTGGTTCCTCCAGTCTACGAGGGATCTTAGGGAGGATTCTTGTTATGTCACGAAGGGGCTGTTCGACTTCTTATTGTGTTCCTTCTGACATCTTATCACACATTTCCGGTGAAGTGACACTTGATATTATACATTTGATTAGAGTTGCTACAATTTTCCATATTCAACGACAAATAATTCTTATCAACCGAATAGCTTTGGGTTTTGACAAAATAGTTCCCGATAAGTTAAGTGTTCATGCATCAGTACGACACATCGTACCCAAACTCTCCCTTCACCCCAAGTCACCATTTTCCAGTAAAGTATTACAAAAAAAACATTGCTTCCTTTAACCAAAATACCATAAAATCAATGTTCAATCAGTGTAGTGTTTGTTTGATTCATAGCTTTTCTGTTGAGGGATTTTTTGATTAGCTACTTGAGAGTGCTGCTGTAGAAAAATCTTTTTTTTTTTTAGCTTGCAATCCATTTCAAAAGAAGTCATGGAATTTGTTGAAAATGCATAAACAACATATTTACTACAATGTGGCTTTTGGTATGGTGGTTTTAGCTACCATTGCCACCAGTGACGATGAGGTTTCAAAACAGCAAACAGAGGCAAACATTAACTGTCTGCTGTAAGCGTGTCACAGTTCACAGGCCAGCCTCCAAAATGTAGTATTATCAATAAATAAATGGAAATCTGCGACTGGCATACATGCATCGACAGAAACAACTACTTCGTATTGCTTTAAAAAACATTATAAGTGTCTTAGTGTGTGTGTGTGTCGTGCCAATGTGCGTGCGATTGTGGAGATGTGTGTTTGCAGAAGCCGTGACCTCTCCCCAGGCTGGTTCCCAGATCTCTAGCCCTTTCACAATGGGAGGATTATATCCAATATTAGCCCATTAATCTGGTCGACAGGAAACTGCGTTATCCCGGCTGCCCCGCACCAGCAAGTCAGGAAGTGTAGGACCACATACCCACACACAGACAGACACACACACACACACACACTGAGAGATTCAGCAGCGTCGGATTTGCTCTTTCCCCCCCTCATGTTTCCTGTGTCATTGCCGTATCAGATGAGCTTCTGCCCATTCAGAGTGGGGAAAAAAACACACACAAAAATGGAAAGTGTGACACACTCCATACTACATACAGTAATATAAAACACAAAACCGTGCACAACAGTGTACTGTACTGTAAAAAGTAGTCACCTCAACAACTCAACAACTCTTACCTGTTGTTTGGCTGCACCCTTAAACTGGCCTCTCTCTCAGAATCCGTGATCCACCGCATGGCCAATAACTGTGGCCCCTCGTCCCATCAGAGACCACAGCTCTTGGTCTTCCTCTCCTTCCTCTTCTCCCTCTCCTGGACTTTCTTTTCTCTCCACCAACATGTCCTCTTTAATCCATATTTCCAAAAAGCACCTTCAGAAGCCACCTCCTTGTAGCCGCTTGCTATGAGCAATTAGGCCCAACACAGGTCACCTGGGTTGGTCGTTAGCTGTAAACCACTCGCAGCTGGGTTTGGAACTAATATCATTTCCTTTTATGGTCAATATTTAGATTCTTTTTGTGATGCTGAACGATTTGAGGTCTGTCAAACCTTTCTTGCCGATCAGGACATGGCAAGATTCTCTCGGTTAAAACTGTGATCCAGATCTTTGAGTGATACGAGTTCTGAGACTCTGGAAACACACACATGTCACAGACAGACAGATAAAGTGAAACGAGCAGGGTGGAATTATTTGTCAAAGGCACGGAGCAGATGGACACAAAGTGCTGTGGTGAGCAGATTTGAAAAAAGATTGTAAAAAGGAGAAGATGTATTCATCCATTCGTCCGAGCTCCGTGTGTGGTGGCCTGCTTTTGTCCTTAATGTGCGTCTGGTCATGCGTGTCTGTGTGCAGTGCACTGACATGTTCATTGCAAAAGTGCATGCAGCGTTACTCTCCCGCGTCTGCTGCCTTTGCATGAGTACTTTTAGGTTCTGGTATAGAGCATACTCATGTTTTTACAGGTGGTCTTAACCCCTTGACCTTTGACCTCCGTTCAGACTGGTTATAAGCCCTCTTGGAGACAGACCGTTATGCTAAACCGCCAAAGTCAGACTGACCAATGTTATGCTCTGCTGTGGGTCCAATCTAAAAAAAAAAAAAGATATATTGAAATGGAAGCCATGAAAATATGTTTAAATTGAACAAAAACAAGGCTGGGTTTGGGGGGCACCTCTGTGGCAGTTAAAGGTGATAGGGAAATCCCCTATTAATTATGAATGTACATTTTTACCAAATACAAAGGATTTTTTTTTGCAAATGCTAATTGTAATCTGTCTGTTATGCTGTATACAGCATCTTTGAGCTTCCAATAGAAGGTAAATTGTTTTTTTTATTCAAGAGGCTTTAACTGAGTGCCGCCCCGAGCACTTAATCACACCACCTCACTTTCTGTAGGTCACAGCAGATGAGTGTCCCTTCAGCCTCAGTGAGCTGATGCCTTGTCTTCAATGGTTTTCTGCATGTGTGTGTGTGTGTGTGTGTGCGTGTGCATGCATATGTATAGGAGACAAAGAGGGGCTGCTGTCTGATTAACGATTGTGCTTTGGGCCAACTGCAGAGGTCAGACCGCGAAGGAGCAGCGACGCACATAGAAGTAGACCGAGATTGCGAGCAGAATCGAGAAAGGCTTGAAGGATTTGTCACACTGAAATAACAGGTCAAAAATAAAGAATAAATAATTGTTTTGAATGGGACCTCTCCATGGAGAACGCTGCCACAAAGTCCGCTGGGATTGGCACCAAGTAAAGATAAATGGACAGATGCATGGGGAACATTGAATGGCTATTTTGACATTTGGAAGTTGTGCGTCCATGTTAGCGTTTACCACACAGTTCAACTCTGGGGCTCGTGCAAGACTGCCTGTGCAGTCCAGTGATGCCCTAGGCCCTGCTCTTGTTATTTCAGCTCAGACAGGCAGCCTATTAGCCCAAGCAGGAACACATGTGTGTGAAAGTTACTCCTCCTCCAATATTTAATGTTTGCACCGGACCCCCACTATTATATGTCAGGTGCTGGATTAAACAATAAATGGAGATTTAAAGTGCAGGAGCCTGTGGAATATTGGCTTTGTACGCTCACGTGCAGAATTCCAGGTTAGATCCATTGCATTGGTTTAGTGGACGGGACTTTGCTGCAATGTAGCCGAGTGTTGCTGGTAGGAGACAAACAGAAGATTTGACCTGTGTCCTCCGTTAGCGCACACACACATTTACGCGCGCGCACAAACATCAGAGAAAAAACGACGGCCGTGTCTGTTAGAACGACAGTGCCTTAGTGCGTAACAGTATCTTGTAACGCGCCAAACCACTGACAGCGATGTCAGCCAAGGTACTTTCAGCACAGTCAACTTAAACCGCACCTGATGGATCAAGGACCACCCACAGTAAAAACACACGCACGCACACACACACGCACGCACGCATGCACGCACGCACGCACGCACGCACACACACACACACTTGTAGTTTGTTCTGCTTGCTTGAATGTGACATAGATCCAGGCAGCTTGGATTAAGTGTTACCAAATGTGCGTCCTCCTAAATGAGGTTTGGACCATGAGGCAGATCGCAGCTTAATATGCTGCGGTGGGCTGTTTGTTAATGGTTTAATTGAAGCAGTTCTGTCTGTCAGCCTTGTTGTGGGCCCTTTACGACAGAGAGTGAGTGAGTGAGCGAGTGAGTGAGTGTGCGCTCACTAAAAGGTTTCTCAGTTCAGTCAGTGAGTAGTTGCTCGGTGAAGCATCTTGTGTTGTTTTGGCTCTAGCACACTGGATACAACATCACACAATGACTTTGTCCTTGTAATAAAAAAAAAAAACCCACCTGGAACCCAGCAGGACCATTACTGGGCCAGGTTCCATTTATGTTCATTCCAATGAGGTAAAACTTGGGATCCATTATATTACATCTAGCCCCAGTAGCCTGTATCACTGGGTCTAATACCCAGGTGCATCCTTTTTATTATTGCAAGATAGACAGTAACTGACTGTAAAAATATTATCCTTAAGTTGCTTGGATTTTCCCTGTTTGGGTCTCTCCGGGTTTTTGACATCTATATAGATAGATAGCTATAATAACCCAATTTGTATTCCTCCTTGTCAATTACAACAAAAAAAAAAGATTTCCTTTGGGTCCATTTTGGACTGATAAAAATGTGCGGGATTTTGCAAATCTATACCAAATAATCATTCAATGTATGAGGCGGCGAAGTGAGGAGTAGTACAAATACTGTATGTTTATGTCCGAGTGAAGTTCTTCTATAGATGGCCATCACCTCTTCTGTTAAACCACGGTGAGGGTCACGGGACCTTCGTGAAGAAGCTCTGTTGACCCGCTCCTCACTAAGCCTTCACCTCTAATCTTTTCCCGACAACAGTCTGTCGTAACTCATCTAATCTATCTAATCCTAAAGTTTAAAAGCAACAGCGGTTTTACGGCTGCGCATTGCGGTCCGATTTGCTTTTATCTCCTGCGAAACTTGCGGGTCGGCGGCGTATGCGCACAGAGCCCCCTTTGTATATTTTGCCCTGGGAAAGGAAGTCGGCAATTCTCCTTGTTCCCGGGTCCTGCTTATGCAGCGCGGAAAACACCAAGCCACGTTCATCCTGCGCCTTCGAGACGGAGAGAGTAAACAAGCTCCTTCTCTTTCATTCTGTCAACATACCCAGCGTAATTTAAGAGTTTAATTATGCGCAGAAATGCAGTTTGGCAGTTTTCCCCCTGGTGTATATTGGACTTATGAGCTAAGATGCGGCTGACGAACAGAACCCAGCAGAAGCTTTCAATTTAAACTTTATCTCACAAGAAAGCAATATATCGGCCCTCCCTGAAATGCCTGTGTCATCAGAGAAACCTCTTTGTTTTGCGGATCTCAAATAAGCCCGGCAACATCTGTCTGCGTGGAAAAGGCTTCAACACCGAAACTCATCCCATCCAACCATACCGTGATCACGAGGGCGCGTTTCAAAAGGGGTTTCTGAGTTTTCCCATCCACCGACAACCTCCAACAAACTTAAGTGAGTCCAGGAAGTGAGGTTCTAACCAAACATTCAAACATTTCGTCAGCCTTGGAACTGGATGAGAAAAAAACGAGAGACAGACCTCTCGGCAGCACCGACTCCTAAAGTGCTGACTGGTTACTTTACTGACTGAAGACCCGTGGTAACATTACTGTAGCTCAGGGCATGGCAGGAAAAGAAATATTCGGCATACAGTGGACTCAATCATATTGTGTCATTATGGCCCATTCAACCGTATATGGCACTGTAATAACAAAATAAAAAATCTGATCATTGTTGGTTTCTGGTTTTTTTAATTAAATATTTGGCCGACAATTGAACTTAGTTTACATAAAAGACTTGGCCCAATCTGAAGCAGAGTAAAACTTGTACGTGTTTGGCACTTTAAAACAAATAAGTACTTACGATTTTACTGAACTGTATGTGATAGCCAAGGCTTTACATTTTAATTTCCTTGGCACCACTCAAAACCGATGTACGAGTGTTGGTGTACGAGAACCTTGCATCTTTTTTTTTTTTTTTTTTTTGTTTCCTTCTCTTTACCAGACGACAAAAAAAGAAAACTTGTACGTGTTTGGCACTTTAAAACAAATAAGTACTTACGATTTTACTGAACTGTATGTGATAGCCAAGGCTTTACATTTTAATTTCCTTGGCACCACTCAAAACCGATGTACGAGTGTTGGTGTACGAGAACCTTGCATCTTTTTATTATTTTTTTTTGTTTCCTTCTCTTTACCAGACGACAAAAAAAGGGGGCCCCCATCTTGAATTTCCTCTCTCAGTTGTTTCGACTTACGCCGAGGGCCAAGCAGACCTTACACACGCACGTGCGCACGCACGCACGCACGCACACACACTCTCCGAGGCCTCGGTTGAGTTTTCCCTGCTAATCACTCTCATATGTGCAGTGCCACTGGAAGGCGCGTTGCCTCTCTCTCACGTCATCGTCCGTGCGTATGGCGGCGAGCATGTGTTGCCGGTTAACACTTGCAACACAGAGCGAAGGTAAAAGTCTCTGAGAATTCGAAAGGACAGGCCTGTCCATAAAGGATTGACTTTGTGTGTGTGTGTGTGTTTGCCGAGGATGGGCTGTGCACACGCACGAGTGTGTGTGCAGTCGGTCGAGTCGGAGCATCGGCTTCAGCTTGAAGACTGGAGTGGATTAAGAGCTTAGAGACACACTGCTCCAGAGCATTACACACAAACCCCCTTCATTCCCTTCACAGGATTGGGGTGACTTAATCTCTCATTTATTCTCCTTGGTGCCAGCTCCCCATTAGCCCTGATTGCCAAAAGGAAGCCTCGGACTAAATGTACAAGGTATATCATTGGTTCCAAGAACTACTACTACGGAATTTTCTGTTGCATTGGTTAGAGATTCTTCTCTGAATTTTGCGAAAATGTATATTTTCGACCCTTCTAGACAATGGACATGGTCCCTCGTGAAATCCCTCCATATGCTTATTTATTTACCCTTAACGAGGCGAGTTAAGTTCAGTAAACCCTATAGTGGCAGCGTGTGGTCACGTACATTCATTTTCCCAAAAGGTCCGGCAAAGGTCTCAAAGCTGTTATTTATTATTTCGTGGAAGTGTAGGTGGAGTTCAGCACTCAGTCATTTCCTACAATCTCCACAAACCGCGGTCGACAAAATGACCAAAATGATAAACAATGTCTTCACGAACCTTTCCTTTCCATTTATTGGCCCATATTAAAGGACTTAAGTGCAACCCCCCCCACCCCCCCACCCCCCACCTCCAACCAATTTGGAATCAACTAGTTGGTTATATAATCGTCACATCAGGCCTTTTCTGTCTGCACCGTGTCCTCTAGAATAAATAAAACCCTACACAATGTGTTTATTGCGTACATATTCGCCATACTTGCAAAGTAATAGGATCAGAGGGCCGATCAAGTTTCTCAGCGAGCACTGACGGACAGATAACTTTGCATCCCAGAGCTCTTTTGAGTTCCAGAATTAGTGTCCTGTTGTTGGGGAGACAAAGAGCGAAGAGGAAAAAAGCAGCACGGTACAATTATTACCACACAAACAGCCTTTTGTGCAGTTTCGTGCGTCAACTCACGCAGTCAATGCTCGGGCACAAAACAGTTGGTGTATTTTATTTCGATCTCTCCGTGCTTTTAAAGGCTGGTGCCCGAGTTATTCAAGGGAGAAGCCCGAAAATATGAAACACCTTGAAATATCTAATGGGATTGCAGTCATCCACATGTTTCAAATAGAAGGCAGGTTGGGTCGAAATGTCAGATGCCAAAAAGACAGTGATTCTAATGCGATCAGGCAGATACAAACGGGTGTGTGGCCCTCAGTGTGTGTGTGTGTGTGTGTGTGGGTGTGTGGGGGACCTTCTACAGCCCGAATCACTAACCCAAACATAGATTCTTATTCCTGCACCATTTTATAGCGGTTTCCCAGGAATTTTGGATAGGTGCTTCGACGCGAGGAGAAGAAGAAGCGCTGCGGAGAGTTGTGGAAGGAAAGGTGATAGAAAAAATTATGCACGGGGAACAAAAATGTTTGGATAGAAGGGAAAGACATTTTGAGGCAGAGAAAGAGTAACAGATTATATCAGCTCATTTTCCGCTCGGTTTGCTTTAGCACATCTCATCATTTCAAACGAGGACCGTCGTAGGCAAAGGTCTGAGATCCTTTGCGCCTCATTTGCGGTTTAGACTCCTGAAAGACCGGGAGAGCTGTGTGTCGTCAAAGTCGGCGGTGACAAATCGTGCTGCGTGTGTGTGTGTGTGTGTGTGTGTGACCGTACAATGTGCTGTACGGAAAAGATCCCCATCATCCGTGCGTGACGTGTTCATGCCGGCTACATGGCAGGGCGACACACGCCGATTCTAATGGGATCAGGCACACGTGAATGAAAACGGCACGTGTGTGTGTGCGCGTGCGTGCGCGTGTGGCAGGGCATCAGTGTCCTGGTATACAGCTTAAACCGGCAGCAGACGTCAGACGGAGCTTCATGGGGACTTCCTGGCCTCTGAATCCAGAATCTGAGTCAGCCTTTCCATCGGCCTATTTACTGTAGGCTTCTCACAATTGTACACAGCCGACTTTGTAAATAAAGTCAATGCATGGCATTCGAGGGATATTGTCCCTCAGCAAAAAACAAATAAGTCCTGGCTGCAGAACGAATTGTCATTTTTAATAACATTCCAGCTGGTGCTTCTACCCGAATTCCTGGAACAGCAACGCTTTCCGCTCAGTTTATCTGAGCAACAGAGTGCATCATGTTCCGGCCGTCCTGATTTGCCATATTGCAATTGTGCAGGTCTATTTTGCACAAGTGAGAGCTATTGCATATCTGTCCAACCAGGAAGAGTAATTCCTCCTCTGCTGCTCTTCAGGAGGCAACCCAGAAGGTTGTGGATGTTTACATTTATACCATCAAAGCCGGATAATACAAACTATACTGCACTGCAGCCGGATGATTTTGCCACACAGGTTTTCTTTAAAATTGGGGACAAAATACAGAAAAGTTAGGTGTATTATAGCCCACTGTATTATAACACCCCTATTAGCCACCTTTGAGAAGTGTTTCACTTCAGCCTGACATTTGAAGAAATGTCGCCTCTTTGGTCAAGTAGCAAAAGGTTTTTTCTTTTTTTCAAAGGCCAGCTGGACTCATGAGAGCGAACCTGTCCCCGGTTGGCCTCTCTGCTTCACGGAGGGAGTCTGGCGGTGGTCAAACACTCTGCTGTTCCACAGACAAAAGGGCTGTGTGTGTGTGTGTGTGTGTGTGTGTGTGTGCGCTCGCGCGTCTTTTCCCAAACTGCCCCAAAGCACAAACGAAATGGGACAAATCCCCCCCAGAAGCCCGATAAAGATCGTAGGAAAAGAAAAAAAAGAACGTGGAGATCAGAGGAGGAGCCGTCTGGCCTACATGAAATGAGAACACGGACTAATATGACATGTGCACTTTAGGGGCATGTCATTCGTTACCTGTGCCAGGGTCAGGAGTTCACGAGGTGCTCCTGCTGAGGTCTGAAACATTCCTGTGGCGTCAGTAATGACCTCCTAATGGCACTAATGATCCTCCGCGGAGGAGCCCTGCTCCGCGCAGGTCCAGCAATGAGGGGTGGGTAAACACAGAAAAATGGGAAAAAGATGGAGAGGGTTGTGGTCGGGTGAAACGAAGAGGGAAAGGAGTGAGAGATCCGTCGGAGGAGGGAAGGAGAGGACGAGAAAATGGCTAAAACAGATTTCCATTCGCCGCCCGATCGGCGGTGTACGATTTATATCTCGCGTGAAGTTCGAGTGTCACTGCAGCTAAGGTCCGGATGCGGAGGTTGTGGTGTGGAGTTTTGATGTGGTCGTGGGCCTGCGGTCGTGGACGTCCGATCTCCTTCAAGTGTCGAGTAAAAATCCACCCCTCATTGTTTCTACTTTCATCAACCATGGCGTCTTGGCCCCTTTTCCAGGATTCTTTTATAACGATGGCAGCAGGAATTCCTTTTAAAGTCTCAGATATTGACTGTCGACCTGTATTTAGTTTAACCTCATTTATACAGGAGACAGGGTTTAAGATCCAAATAAGGATCATAATGAAGGATTTTATAGCAAGACCGCAAACCCATCGTCAGGTCATAAATATTCTGTTAGATTCCGCCTTCGTATGCTGGTAACAATTTCTATTCTCCCCCCCCCCCCCCCCCCCTTACTTGTGTTGATGCTGTTGTGCGTGGAGGTGAGTTATCCATGGGCGAGCTCCAGGACCCCTTCCTCGTCAGCGTGCACCTCATCGCCGACCCGGGCCAGGGCAGGTTCCTGCAGCGCGCCGCCGACGGCGTGCTGGCGTGGGTCCACCCCGAGCTGCAGCTCTTCAGGGTGTCGGAGCGAGCCTGCGGCGCCCCCCACCGGCCCTGGCCCAAGCACCATCCGAACGGCGGCGTGGCGGCGGCCTGCCAGCCGGCCATGGCTGTCATCCTCTTCCTCCAGGAGGCGTACGGCGGCGAGGAGCAGATAGCGATGATGCACCGCGCTCTGCAGAAGCCGCCCTGGCGGTACCACCACACCGAGAAAGTCAGCAATGGCCGACGGATGCTTCCGCTGACACCGTGCAGCCAGGACTTCTTCACGCTGTCTCCCGGGACGCCGCTCTGGGCCGTGCGCCAGGTGCATTACGGGAAGGAGATAGTGCGGTTCACCGTTTATACCCGACATGAGAACTACGCCGACATGGTGCGGCTCTACAAGCTGCTGCTTCAGCGGAGGGTGTCTCAGAAGAAGGAGGACTTTTGCTTCTTCGTGGTGTACGCCAACCCGGACATGGAGATCCAGCTGTCGGTCAAGAGGCTCCCGCGGGGTCAGAGTCCGCAGGCGCTGGAGTCGGCGGTGATGGAGGTGAGGGTGCGGGACGTTGGCGTGCTGGTGCCCCTGCTGCCGCACCCCTGCAGCCCAATCAGCGAGGTCCGCTGGCAGACGGAGGACTACGACGGAAATAAGATCCTCCTGCAGGTGAGAATGTTGGCAGTTTCTGTTTCAGGGGACAGTCGAACAAGACGGTGGACGGTGAATGCAGCCTTGGAGCGTTTTAAATGAGAATATGGGATAAAAAAAAAAACGAATGTGCAGGAATTGATCAGGATATCCCCACAAGGGCTTTTATAAACAAGTCGACTTAGATCAAAACTATCTTTGACCGTCTATTATTAACAGAACACGTTTCTGCGAGGCTCTTAATATAACAATCTCATAGCTCGATTCTCCATCCAGCATCGGGCCTGACACAAGTTTGCATAAACTACTACATAACTGCTTCTTGGGGAATGCATAACAAACGAGTGCAATGCGAAGTGCGTGTGAATGAACACACACACAGACAATGTTCCTTGTTTGGAGGGTATCAGTTTCAGAGAGGATACGTGTCCGGGCAGCGTCAGATCAGGAAATCTGAAAGTTCAATCCGATTAAGCTGCAGTCCATTACTGGGATTGATAGCGCACAGAGGGAAACGATAAACTAATCTATCACGACACTGGACCATATGCATGATGCTTAGCTACCACCTGGCCCGTTTTTGCATCAGCTGGGTGAAGCGGGAAGGATAAAAGTCTAGCAGACTCACATCAGCCAAAATTCGAACACAAATATTTTTTGCCTGAAGGACGGAGAAGGTGCGGGTCTGGACGGGAGCCGAGGGTTTTTTTTTTCACCAACACGGACTTTGAAGCTCTTTGATTGTTTCTTTTCTTGAACTGTAGCTCGGAAACGCCTTGAACTTATTTCCCTTAAATAGCCTGTGTTCAGCGGATAAAACTTGCTTCGTGTACACCCAAGCCTACGGTGTTCCAATTGTGATCTAACATTGTAACTATGGTTCAGTACAAGGGATCTAACACAAGTCTGGAAAGCTGAAGCACAAAGAAGATGTGGCAGAGAACAAAAGGAGGTGAAAGGGTGTGTATATATATATATATATACACCTGTTTACGCTCTGGGCCTGATCGGAACGTGAGGCAGGTGTGAGAGCAGGGTGAGCAGGTGTGTCGATTGCTCAGTGCAGGTGGTTGATCGGTGGGAGGGGCCGAGTCGGAAATGGCAGCAGAGTTAATATATGGGAAAATAAAATGTAAAACCCGAATAGCAGATCGAACAAATGTGATATTACAGGTGAAGTGTTGAAGTTTTTAGGTCTCGTTTTTTTGTGTGACCCACAGTACAAAAAACGGATATTACATTCACGTATCGTGTATGATGAACAGTAAATAGCCTCACCTTTTAAGCAACTGCAACGGGGCAGTGTGACTCTTCTGAAATTATGATGGCCATTTTCGGATATTTTAGAAAACAACTGAGTACGTCATCGGAGACACATTACTCTATAGCTGGCGGCCATTATTCTATTTACCCACAAATATTAGTTTACGCTCTAATGGGATCAAAGCTTTATAAACAGCCACCAAGCAGCCGCAGCCCAACTGCAGAGCAGATTATTAATAATTCAATGTCCATGTTCAGTTTTGCTGTTTTTGGCTTATCCCATGTTGACTAAAGCTCCCAAAAGTAAGGGTCTGATTATTGCCATGTCAACAACCTCATTACCCAGCACCCCCTGCCGCAGCTCATCACTGCCATTGTAACATGTTGTCCTCACGGAAAACTGGACAGATCCTGTCATGTCATATTAGCTGAAGGAGGCGCAAAAGCTTTCTTCCAAACATGAACAGAAACAGCTTGAGTCGACAACCGTGCAAGCACGCACAAACGCATACACACACACACACACACACGCTTGTATTTTCATTGTTGTCCCTAACTTTAACATTGGCGATTGCTTAACCTTTAACCCCTTCTTTAATGTTAACTGTTCAATACTCTAAATGAAATAAACTCTTATTTATTTATCAATTCAGGTTGCACAATTATAACTGTCTTTACGACTGAAACATTACAGCTGTAGAAACAGATATGAACTTTGTAAATGAAGGTATTATTTTGGTTTGTATTGGTTAGTGTATCTGCTCCAGTTTCAACCAATTAAAAACACGTTATCACTCTCAGCAATGTAGATAGTTCAATTTCTTCGGTCCAGGTTTTGAAATGAAGTCCGGACACAGGGTATTTGGGCAGTTTCAAATATATATTTTTTATGAATATACCATATAATATATGGAATAACTCATTGCGAAAGGCTACTCTGGAAAAAAAAAACTATTAGGGTCAGGCATAAACAAAACGTGAGTTAATATCCATAATCAATTACAATGTCAAAAAGGGCTCATGTTTAAATCTCATGCAACGACAAGCCTAATTTGCTTTAAATCACAAAACAAGTGGCAAGGTATAGATTTGAACCTGTAGACTTTATCGACACAGCTATATTTATTACTGTGTAAGATCCGTCTTGATAAGCGGGAAAATGTCAGAAACACAGACAGTCGTTTCCTGCACCGACTTCAGTCTGTCAGCAGGGCCCGGTAAATCACGGCTCCACTCGCGTTCTCAGCGCACTTAAAAGTTTTCTTTCCACGATATTTATTGTTGTTGAATCGGAACATATGGAAATTTGAGGAGACTCCCCTCTGTCCCCGCCGGGGCGCTTGGAAATAATTGTCCCCAGGCTGCCTCGTGGAAAGCGAGTGCATCTGCTCGTGCCGTTCGCTCGGGAAACCCGGGGCGACCGAGCAGCCATAGGAACAGAAACATGGAGAAACCATCAAGGCGTAGTGGAGGAGGGGCCTAAGGCCTTGCATGGAGAAAGAAAGCGACCCGACGGGGCAGTGCAATTAAACGAATACCGCCGCAGCTGCCACGCACGTTGGACACAAGAACATTTCCCCCCGTTTACGTCAGAATGGGGGATCGTCTCCTCGTGGGCCAAAAGCGCTTACTTTGTACTCCACAGATAAACAGTGGGATTGTCAGCCACACGGCCTCTGTGTTTGGCAACACGTTGTTCCATATAGGAAGGTGGGACATGCGAGGGGCTCCAATAATGACTTCTCCAGCTGCTTCTGTGATTCATAAAGTGGTCGAGGGCTGAGGAAAGGGGGCATGGGGGGGGGGGGCTTACCTCGTAGTTCTTCCTCTGTGGCTCTGCGGGCTGGATGCGTAGCGCGAGGAGGGCCCGGTTTGCACGAGAGCTCCTCAGAGGAAGGTTTAATGCCTCCCCCTCCGTATCCCCCCCTGGCCTCATATATGTACGGTTTTGTCCACGGGGCATGCATTAAGAGAGGGGAGCCGCTGTGCTCACAGTTGGCTTTTACAGATGTAAAAAAAAAAATAAAAAATCGTCTGATCAACCTGCCCTCAAAAATGGAGGGATAGGCTGAGGATGGTAAGTGCTTACACGGGATAGTGTTTTATGCTGGAAGAGAAACTGAACCTGCGGAACGCCGCGGTTACACCTCAGTTCCCTCGTTTGATCACTCCTTTTTTTTGGACCTGGAAACCGTTCCAGCTCTCCATCTTGGAGAGGAGTCCCACGGCTCTTATTCCTGCGCTTAGCAGTGAGGAGGGAGGTGTAATTGGAGGAAGGCCTTCACCCGAAATCCCATGACATTTAAGTACGCCTCTGTGCTCACATTATCCAAAGCGGATATCGCCTGAGATAATGATTCCGAGGAGAGGGTGTTCCTTGTATCCTGACAGGAAAGTAAAAGATACGAGCGAGGGAAACGCGAGGCAAATTTAGATAAACCCTCTTGTCTACTTATCTGGCAGATGTGCAGTCATTTTGAAGTAGCTTGTTGGCTCTGGGCGTAGTTGAATTGCCTTGGCAGATTGTTTTTGTACTGTTTGCATATGTCGCTGCATGCATTTAAGATCGGTCGGATTCCTAAGAGCCATCTAATGTTCTCTTCACTTATGTGGGATACAATAAATTCACCCCTCAGACTTGTTCTTGGCAATTTTCAATTTGGTTCCGCGTCCCGGGCGCCACCCACGTCTCAGTTTGTTTTTGGAACAGATTCATGTCATATTGATAGTGGAAAATAATGGTAGATGATTGGGATGTTAGCTGTTCTTACTAAGATCTAACTATAAAAAGAATCATAACTACGTTACTCACGACCTCTGGTAAAACCGCACATTAGACCCATACCAGTAAGGTTAAATGCACACTCAGCGCCGATCCTCATGGGATTTCTTTCCTTTTCTTGCTCAGGTGCAAAATGCCAACCTCAAGCGCCACGCCACTGAATCGGCCTCGGCACCGTCGACCTTCACCCACTCCGGCGCCTCACACAGGAACCGCAGATACCACCACCGAGTGGCATCCCACCCCCGGGTCCATCGGCAGGCCTCCCACGGCTCCCTGCCGCTGGCCTACGAGGAGCCAGAGGAGCCAGAGGAGCAGGAGCAGGAGCAGTGGCCCGAGCACCCGCAGCATCCCGACAGCTGGAGGCCCCAGGGGAGGGGCCACCGCTCCGGCTCCCTCTTCTCTCTCCCAAACCTGGGCTCAGCCAGCTCCCACTCCACCTGCTCCTCCCCTGGGCCTCCATCCAGCCCCCACCACAGGAGCCACTCTCTAAACCGGAGCTCCTCCCTCGTCCCGCAGTTCCGACTCAACGTGGACGCTCTGATCGGGGCGGAGGAGACGGACGTGGACACGGGCAACAAAGTTGCCGCGGCCAACGGCGTGGACTTTACGGTGGTGTCCGCCTACATCAAATCCAACCCAGCACAGACTTGCCGGCCGTCGTCGGCGCCACCCGAAGACATCGGCCCCCCGCTATGTCTGGGCCTGCCGGAGAAGGCCTACAAGGCGGCCACGCTGGCCCGGACTCCGCACAGCTTCTCCACCCGCAGCACACCCTCTCCGTCTCCGGGGTCACGTCCACGGAGCACCAGCGGCGCCCCGTCCCTGAGCGACGTGTCCATGAACCAGTCCGACAGCTGCAGCATTTTTAGTGCGCCGGCGGAGGAGGCCGACGCGGCCGAGGAAGACGAGGACCAGGAATTCTACATTTGATCGACTGCTCCAATCCAGGAGGACAGCGATGAGGGACAGCGTCAGGGGCAACAGCTCCACTCTGCCCACTGGTGTGTGGTAGTAACACCACAGTGGAGCACAGCATTTCATTTCTGCGTTGCTTTTTTTTTTATGCATGTACAGTAGATTTAAGCTTTGTAAATGCCAGGTCATATAAGTAAGCGAAGTGACACATTTTAAAGGCCCTATCACATACTGTAACTGTGTACAGACGCGATACTCAATAAAATCTATTTCCCCTTTCAAGTACACAACGCACTACTACTACTTCATCAACCTCCATTCTCTATTGTATGTGTCGTAAGGGGACAAATCACAACGGTGATTATTGAATTAACATTACATACAGGAGAATACCCTGAAGTGCACAGGGTACACCGTGATGACAGTGAATGCGGGACAGAAAAATGTATCTCGTATGATAAGATCCAGGCTGATTTATATCAGCCTGGATCTGTTTTATACGTTACGGGGAATTCATTTGGGGTTTGTGGTTAGAGAATCAAAAAAATAGCTTAAAAAGGGGTGGTGATATGGGTGAATTGATCAAAAGAAAGAGCTTATACCGTCAGTCAGCTGATACCTCTGTAGCAACTTCAGCATTCCAACAATCAAGCAGCCATACCAGCACACTGGCACGGGGCTAAATGGATGGCTAACAAACACTAACCCGGAGCAGATGACTTGATGCGCTGTGACCTTGCGGTCGGACTTGACCCACTTGACCTAAAGAAAGGTTGGGCTTTCTGCAGCGGCTAAGGGCCTGCAGGCGGGACCACAAATGTTCTAAATCTAAATGCAAACATTTAAAAGAACATTAAAATGATTCTTGGGAAATACACAGAACGCACAACAGGTACAGAAACCTACTGAACGATACAGACAGAAAAATGAATGGATGAAATATAAATATAAAATCTGGTCTTGAGATGTGTGTGAGAAAGTGAAACGTGGGGAGACCAGCCATCACCAGCTGCCATAAAGCAATCTGGTGCTGCCCTCTTGTGGTGAACTTGGAAGGCTTTCATTTCAAGATAACCAGTGAAAATCAGTTATTTAGTTATGATTCATGTGCTGCATCTTGGTAATTACCTTTTTGTATAGAGCTCCTTTTGTTGTGTTTTAGTGATTTTTCAGGTACAGGATCACTGAGTGTTGGAGCCGTTTCACTCAGGACTGACAGACTCTTGTCGACCTCTTGTTTCAGCTTGGCCTCCACAGTCTGAGCACTTAAACAGGTGTGCGAGTCTGCCTGTGTGGTCTCCGTGAAGCCTGAAGAGGGAAATCCAATAATAGCGCTCTCTGGTTGTCATGGCGAAATCCCCTCGCAGCCCTGCAGAGGTGATGTCACCATCGGCCAATCAACGTGGGTCGCAGCGTAATGTATTGCTTCCACAGTGCAGAGGTCACACACGGCGAGGCCTGGAAAACAGATCATACTGCAAGTTGAGATCCTGGGATCCTTGACAGAGCGCTATATACTTTATAAAAACATTTTTGATTTTTGCATGAAGATGGGCCAGATTTCTACAGGAAGCATAAAACAAACTGATAAAGTGTGGGCCTCTGGGAGTTATTACTGAAACAAAGTTTTGGCAGTCACTCAATCTAAATACTCAATACAGCCATAACACCCACCCAAACCATTTTTACATTATTTATTATTAATTAAGTCTTATAGGACTACATTTGATAAATAACATCTGTGGGTAATTGGACACATTTGGCGCAGTGAGGGTGCACTGAGCACTTAGAGTCGTAATTTCTGACCAAAGGAACTTAAACCTCAGGTTGTAGATTTGCAACACAGCATCACGGGGTACATTTGTTTTTGTGGTTAGTGTAGCTTATTTCTGTCCACAATTGTATGAATGAAATGCAATTATAGTATAAATTGCTGAGAGGATCATATTAATGTATGTCCTGGTAATCAATACTACCAGCCAACTATACAAAACACATCAACATCTCTTGTTGCTTCTGAAAGTGATGGATAACTGGTCAGCCATCGAACAAATGCGGTAAAAAAATTTAAATTGTGGGTTACAAGAAATGGGGAAAAAAAAAGTTTGGGCTTTTTTCAGTCCAAGTGGCCGCGGTACAAGTGCAAACAGAACAATAGTTCATCTGAAGGTGACATGCCGGGACCACACAGCCCACGAACCACTGTCAGACTGAACTGAACATACTTTTAGTCCAAACAAAAGCAATAAAGTCAAGAAAGAATCCAGACAGAATGTCTCAGCTGCTCCCAGGTCCACCGGCAGTTAAACATGTCAGACCGATGAGATAAAAAAGAAAAAGAAATAAAAATAGACTTGCCATATTGCACAGAAACCCATAGATCATTAAAGAGCACGAGCAGTCATGTTTTAAAATGATGCACTGCATTCCGCACCGCAATTATAACATACAACAGTGCCTAATTTAGTAATTCATTTTTAGGTCACATGTAAGGGCTTAACCCACAGGCTGATGGATATCATATCAGGGCATTGCATGGCATGGCATAATTTTAATCATCACCGATTTTTCAATTATAAAACATAATTGCAGATGTTCCACAATTTAATCGTTTTTGGAACGCGTGACTTACTCTGGTGCCGGTTCTTGGATCACTGTAGCAAAATGACTTTTTTTTTTTTTTTTTTTTCCCTTCGGGTGATCCACACTGACCCGAACTCTACCCTCGACAGATTTTCACATTGGCACCAAATGGCAGCAGATGGTGCTATATTGCAATGGATACAGGGAGAAAAGGTTTCTAAATCTCCAGCTACAAACTACCAAAAACCTCCCCTTCTACTGAACCACTATGATCTTGATATGCTATGTCTTGTCCCTGCAATTTTTTTTTTTCTGTCGAGAAAAACGTAAGATTGTTTTCCAGCATTTTACCGTTAGTCCCCTTGTGTTTTTTTGTTCATCGTCTGCTGCGCGGTCACTAAAAACAACAACCAAAACACGTTCCCATGGTTGTCCGGAGCCATTCTCATGGTCCTGTGAGGGGAGGCCCGCGCGGGACGCGTCCCCTCACGTCGCCCCTCTCCCAGTGCCAGCACTAGTGGCTCTAATCCGCCGTGGCGTACCTGGCAGATCACTCTGGCGACACCGGCGTTGTTGCAGCCTGGCCCGGCCCCGCACACCAGCGTCCCCTCTAATCCCTCCCCGCCTGAGCAGCCCAAAGGCCCAGGAGCCCGGAGGGGAAGTAGGGCACTGGAGGTGAAGGCGAATGAGTCTCAGTCCCCTTTCTGCTCTGCTGATGGACATTAAAGGACAAGAAATGGAAAAGTAATTTGCCACTATTCTACTGCTGTCAAAATCCTCCCTCTTCTTCGTTCAGTAGCAGTTTTTCCCCAGCCAAGTCAAAGGTCGTGGGTTGGAGAGGGGACGGGGGTGACAGGTCTGAATGGAGAGCCTGGGGACAGTCTCCACCAGCTAGGGATTAAGTTGCCGCCGTGTGGAGAAAGGCGGAGGCGTCGCAGAGTCACACAGACAGTAATCAATGTATGCGTGCACGTGCACTCGCGAATTTCTCCACTGTGAGATTATTAAAGTTCTTACCTTATCTTAAGTCCTTAATCAAAGTGAATGAGGACAAAATGCATGATACTGTAAAATTCAATAATGAATCAATTCAGTAAAAAAATATTCCAAAACTTAAAGCCAAGCGTCAGATTCATTCCCAGGGCTCAATGACCTGACATGTATAAAAGTATTAAATGGTTTCAACTATATAAACACTGTTTTGGCAGCGATACGTCACAATTATTTATGAGCATTCTGCAGGACTGTACTTCAGATTTTCCATTTTTCTTTTAAAGACCTGAGACTTGACTGGGAGCCCCAACAGGGCACAGGGCCTGTGCGCCGCAGTGTTGGCTTAAGCCTGGTACCAGTGTTGGCGTGCCAGGTCACTAGTTCAGCCTGACCTGGCTGCAACCAAGGGGCAGCTGACCAAACTGGGAGGTAAATGTGCGGTTCAAAGCACAGTGATGGCGAGCGTGTCGCATTGTCAAGCTGTGATGAAAGAGTTGCGAGGACGCGTGAAAGATAAATGAAAGGTGTGCAGCTCCTGAGCGCCCTCCATCCTGACTCTGAATCCAACAGCTTTGTAGCTGGTCCTGGGATCAAGCACGGAGAGCACCAATCATTTCTCCTTCACAAATATGAACCTCTGACAGAGTGTTCCTCCAAAGGCCTCACGGCGGCCGAGATGAAAAGCTGCCGTTTGTGGTGGCATCTTTTCCAACAATTGTCTTTGGTCAGTTAGCGTGACATCTCATCTCTGCCATCAAAGTCCTTAAAATTCCAAAATTCCGGTCGGCGTCCAGAGTCGGGGCGTTGGGTTTTAAAGAATGCGGCGATTACATTTAATGAAGCCAAGCCATGGCTCCACTAATTAGTCAAGTCCAGTAATGGCCGGAATGCCCCGTCAGACAAAGCGGCCAAATACCTGACTGCTACCATTCATGGTCTCTCCTTCATGGGAAAAAAAATGTCCACATTTTATTTAGCTGACTGTCCTTTCCCCAATTAAGAGGGACGGTTGAAGGGAGGCCACTCGGCAGCAGATTGATTTTAGACAAAACATACTATCGTTCCCTGGGACCAATTTATCAAGGTTTTCTTTTGAGAGTTTTTGAGGTAGGCAATTTGATCACGTTCTATTTATTCATCATGAATTCATTAATTGGTTTGAATTCATTTAAAGAAGACCAGTATCCGTGTTAAGCTGTGCCTCTATAAGCAGAGCTGATAAAAAAAACATTTGCTGATAACCGAGACTGATTTTCATCACACACTGGAGCAGAGACATGTCTATGATAAGTGAGTCCACATTCCACAGAGAGAAACCAATTAAAAACACTGACGCCGCAGTGTGATGCTCAGAGCAAAAATGTCTTTTGATCAACACAACAAAAGGCCAAACGACTTGTATAACACAATGGATGTCTTAGTCTGTGTGTGTGTGCGTGTGCGTGTGTGTGTGTGTATGACATCTAATTTAAGTTTAAGATAAACTGATGTTTATGGAGGAATATATAGCAAAGTCTTCGATAAAAAAAACAATAGCAGCCAGGTAATAAAGTGGGACTTGACCTTAAGTTAAGACAAGATGTAAAAATTCACTGAGCTGCATACTACGTTTTGTAATAAAAGTTATAAACGGTCTCAAATGGAAAAACAGACCAATGGAGTGCACGGTGCGATGAGTGTGTCTGAATATTTCTGTTGTGTTTAGTTCCCCCCCCCCATCACAATTCTACACAGGTCTTCATTAGAAGCTGTCGGTGCTCATCTGAGACCTGCGCATTCTAATCTCTGACAGGAATGTTTACCAGGGGCCTAATAATAGCCCCCGCCCCAACAATTATGCCCTATAATTAAAACATTTCAAAGAGCGTGCGTGCGTGGGTGCGCGCGTGCGTGGATGTTTTTTTTTTTTTTTTTTTTTTGCTCTGCCTGGTTTGGGATTTGCTGCGCGGTGACATGCCTCCCTCCGCCTGGCTCCTTATAGCCCCGGGGAGGGAGGCAGGAGTCCCGGACGAGTGGTACGGACATCTCCGACGGAGCCCGGCCGAGCGTTCCCCTTTAAACACGGTCTTATGACTACAGGCTGCCTGTAGTGCGGGACACGGCAGGGGACACATCGCCCACCTGAATGGTCGGATCCAGTCCGAGGGCACGCGCGCAGTTGGACGGACACCACCTCGCCCCCGTGTGCAGGTAAGACCCATCGCACGTCACTATAACGACACCGCACGATGGATGGGGGGGGGATGAACGAATCACTAAAGTCCATTAGGATGTGCGATTAAAATCTAAAGACGCTTCCATCAGTCAATCACGGCATCATATTCACTTACGGTGATCTTATAAGGAATACAGATCCATCTTTTGCGCAGTATAGTGGACGAAGAAGGCTGATCACATGCTTTGTGAAAGCAGTGCTATTGCAACTTAAATGTACAAATAAATAATAATATTATTAATAATAATAACAATAACAATAACAATAACAATAATAAAAACTGTAAGTCAGAAAAATATTGGATGCATAATTACTCTTAATGCATTAACATGTAAGTGTCACGCTTATGTTGCAGTTCAGATTAGTTATCACCACTTAGTCCCAGGTAATGGAATCTTTTGTATTTTTTGAGATAACCGTACATTTTGAAAGATACACAGGGGCATTGAAGTCCTGTATGTGTTCGTAAGAAAATGGTGTCAAAGATGATCTGAAATCAAATGTTTGAAAATATACTATCAGTATGGTATTAAGTGACGCTTGAGTGAAGTACCTGTTCTGATAATGTTACAGGTTAATAATGCGAATAAAGCACTCTGGCTTAATTGAGAGTATCCCTCATGCATTGACCTGAGAGCGAACACTGATTGAACTTAATGATCAGTGCAATGAGCAATGAGCAGATCGAGAATTTCAACGACTCTCTTTATAGTCCATCACATTATGATCTCATCTCTGCAGTTGCCCACTTGCTGACAGCGCAGACCGAGATGTTCTATTTATTTCTTTCTCTCCTCCTTACAGGACTCTGTTGTGCAGACCCGAGGACACGTCTCCTCCTGCAGCTCGAAGGAAATGCGTCGCCTGCCAGCGGCCTCGCTCCTCATCTGCCTCTGGCTGGTGGAGAGAAGCCAGTGCAACGGCAGCCTCCAGGACAGCATGGGCGGCCTGCACACCAGGTTCGCCCTCGGCCTCTACCACACGCTCACCGAGACGGAGGACGACTCCAACCTGATCGTGTCCCCGGTCAGCGTCTCCCTGTCTCTGGGCCTGCTGCAGTTCGGCGCCAGGGGCGACACGCTGGCTCAGCTGGAGCGAACACTGGGATACAACGTGAACGGTAAGGCTCCTCTCACGTCAGACCACAGCCCCCAGTGCCGCTGGTACCAGGTGGCGTGGAGCGGCGCTGCTGCATGTGCTGCCGCTGACCCCGCAGAGCACATTGGTGTTAGGAGCCATAATACACACCAACTCTAATCTCATTACCCACTACTGCAGCTTGGCCCCGGGGGTCGAGGGGTCAGTGTGTTTAATGACAAACAAGGTACCAGTTGCAGCTTCTGTTTTTTTAACGGTGGGATCTCACACACATCATGGAGGTCAGGGAGAGAAATGGAGGATTGGGCACCTGATATTCCACTCAACCGAGAGCGCATTTTCCTGTTCACAGCCCTGCTGTGAACTCCCTATGGTTGATGCCAAAACAAACTAGAGGCTGTTGAGTCGAATACATTGGAGTCACCCGTATTTCACCCGTAAGGGGAAATCACAAGGCATTTACTGAGAGCAGGGCTGTGCAGTTTGATCTGGCCCGTCCAGTAACCCCCCCCCCCCTCCCGACAGGCTGAAGGGGGTCACATCATGCTGACACGTCCATTTCCCTCTCATGCAGATGCCCAGGTCCAAGACTTCCTGTTGCACTCTCAGGGCGACGTGAGCAACACCAGCCAGGGGATGTGGCTGCAGCAGACCTGCACATTATTCATCCAGAACGGGGTCCAGCTCCTGGGCGAGTTCACACAACACGCAGCCGCCTGGGCCAACACCAGCGTGGTCCGAGCCAACTTCAGCCAACCCAACCACAGCCGCAGCCAGCCAGACACATCAGGGCCCAACCACGGTAAGATCAGGATAGCTATGTCATTTTTTTTGTTGTTTTTTTTTACGTTGTGGGGGAGATAATGCATCTGAGCTGAGTTCTTATTGTTGTGGAGTCCCTCCGCTCCCCAGTGATGTCAAGTCAAGCGATGCAGTAACAATTCTAATTCCATTACTTGGGCCACTGGTTTCTCATTGTTCACTTGAACCATATTAATAAAAAATGTATAAACATGCTTCCCATGCTTTAACGATGCTTTTTGCATTTGATGGCATCAATGAATGCTCCCGAAATCGCTGGCCTCTAAGAGCGGAGCTGCAGACTACTTGAGACGCGACACTAAAGTTTGCCCCTCCCTCTGCACCTTCCAGATGAAACGTGGCCCCTCCAGGCGGGAAGCAGCAGCGGGGAGCTGTCGGGCTCAGGGGAGGCCCAGACGGAGGCCCTGTGGTGGGGCCACCGGCTGCAGATGGCCCTGGTCAACACGGTGGCCTTCCGGGGAGTGTGGCAGAAACACTTCCTCTTCACCAACACCCAAAACCTGCCCTTCACCCTCGCCGATGGCAGTGTCATCAAGGTGCCCATGATGTACCAGGCTACCGAGGTCAGCTTTGGTAAGAGACACCATCCACCCATGGAAAGGAACATTTTTGATCCTTCATGGGCTATATTCATTTTTTATTAAGTCTGGACCAAATTGGTTGCCCGACACCAGCAATCAAACATGCACCCGTAGAGCAAGGCCACCTACATCCTGGCTTCTCAAATATGGAAATGTGTCGTTCCCCTCAGGACCACATTATTTTTAAATCTTTGGTTCTTGCTTTCAAATAAGCAAATGAAGGGAACCTGATATAAATGACGGAGATATTGACCAAACGTATGCGCGGAGAGTGACGAGTTACACGTGTGAACTTGTCGACAGGTCAGTTCAGGACAGCGTCAGACCAGCGTTACACTGTGTTGGAGCTGCCTTACCTGGGCCACTCTCTGAGCCTGCAGGTGGTCCTGCCCAGCGAGAAGAAGACCCCACTGTCCGCCATTGTGTCCCAGCTCGGCGCCCGCCAGCTGGCATCCTGGAACACCGGCCTGCGCAGAACCAAGATGGACATTTTCCTGCCCAGGTGAAGATGGCGCGCTCTTATTAAAATATCGCGTACAGATGACTTCCCCGACTTGACCGACACGGCGTACAAGCGCTTTAAATATGGTTATTTACAGGTTCAGAATGCAGAACAAGTTTAACCTGAGGTCGGTGCTTTCCGCCATGGGCATCAGTGACGCCTTTAACCCAACGGCTGCCGACTTCATTGGAATATCGGGTCAGTACATCAACTGAATAGTAAATGTATACAAAATGATGTTTCTTACCGTTCTTCAAGTCCAATTATTTCGCTGGTCAAGCCATGTTTATTGCAGCTAAGAGTTTGTTTCCTCCCGCAGTGGAAGAGGGCCTCTACGTGTCTGATGCCTTCCATGAAGTGAGAATAGAGGTCACAGAAGATGGGACAAAGGCAGCTGCTGCTACAGGTAGAGAAAGAAGAAAGATTCATTAAACAGAATATTAAAGTGTTCAAGGGGTTATTATTTGACTCGGCTTAAAAGCTTTCTTTTAACCTTAAGGTTCAAATTAAATGTATTTATTTGTCTTTGCAGCTATGGTGCTACTCAAGCGATCCCGCGCTCCCGTTTTCAAGGCAGACCGGCCGTTCTTGTTTCTGCTACGACAGATTAACACAGGTATTTCTTTCAAAAGCGGTGGGCTACATCATGAGGTATGAGCGAGTTGCCGACCTCGGTAAATACCTTTTTCTTATATTTCAGGATCCCTCCTATTCATGGGCCGAGTGATGAACCCAGCCGACCAATCGCCATAGCCTTAAACGTCGCACACGCCAACACACTTATTCCACGTACACCTGACCCCTATTTCACGACCAGTATTTATTTGTGAACCAACAGGAGGGTCCACAGACACTTCAGTAAGAGGGACAATATTTTTGTACATAACTGTAAATAAAATTTTAATACATGTTTTTACATTTTGGGTGTTGGATTTTTTTCTTTTTTTTTTTTTTTATACTTTGTTCCATTACTGTATATTTGAAAAAAATCAACAACTTCTGCCTGATGCACTGTTACAACAATGTCCATGGACAAAACCACAGAGTCACAGCTTTACAGAACACTTTATTTACATGGCCCTTCACAGTGTAAAATAGAAACTTTATTCATGGAAATACTTACAAAAAGGCCATTTGACTGAACATTCTTTTTAGTTTTTTTTTTTTTTTTTTAAATAGTACTCTAGGGTTATTTACATCTTTACAGTGTATTCAAAATACTCTTGGTAGCGGCCTCTTCACAAACAAAGACAAGTATGGCAGATTTTGGTCCCTGTCCAAGGAGGGAGGGAATGGAAGAGGGCGGCGCCCAGAATCAGGAATCAACTCTCGACTTTTAGACCTTAAGTCAGGTCATGTGTGTATATTTGAGAAAAAAAAAAGAATGCCTGACCAGAGATATAAGGATCGTTGGGAGAAAAAAAAATATATTTCGCAAAAAAAAAAAAAGGTAGTTTTTCTCTTAAATTACATTAAATAAACATTCTCAGATTTACACAAGTGCATTCACTGTTAAGTGACAAGAAGTTGGTTTGAGATTCATGGCAGAGAGAGGGAGGTTAGGGGCAGGTTATGTCATTTGGCAGCGACCAGCACATTGGGACGAGCCGGCATCCGAGACCTCTGCTCATCAGCACACCAGGGGACCACTGTGGATGTTGCATATCGGATGTTTTGGACTAAAATAATATATAAAAAAAAAAAGGGTGATGGGGAAGAATAAGTGTAGCTCCAACATTATTGCTGATCTTGATGCATTAGTATTAGTTCCTGAGCTTTTTGTCCCTGTATTTCAACATTTGTACCCAATAATGTTGCATCGTTCACAATTATTTTACTGCACTGCAAAAGCCAGACCCAAAGATGAGTATACGGTCATTTTTGTTGCAACAAAAATCATAAATTTGTATTACTTTAATTTGTTACGTCTCAAATATATTGTTACTAAATGTGGTGGATAAACCACAGGCTGAAAACTTACAATTCAAGATCTGGGTGGTGATGAATACAAATTCATACCCATACCCAAGACCAAAGCAGTGGAGTGCTCCAGTTATTGGAGTGTGGACAAAAAAATTCCAACAGCCACATAGCACGACAGACCAGGCGCTTATACTTCCACAGAACCAGACGCCAAAAGTGACTCAACATGAAAACAGAAACAAACAAATGAAAAGGTGTGATGACGAGTGTTTCGATCAGCGACTCCACTGGAACCCATTTAACCCTGAGTTGGCTGAAAACGCAACCAGACAGACAACCGCAAACGCAAACAACGTGAACCCTGCTTACACTGTTGCCCTACAATCCCATCCACATGCAGGTTGCCGCCTGCTCCTCTCCACAAATATCCTGCACTATCTCACATACTCGCCGTCCCAGTTTGAGATTATTCAGCCCCACATTTTTGGCTTTAAAAAACAAACAAACATGTGGATTCAAATCAGGAGAGTAATCCAGGTAGAAAACCACCAATGAGGTTCACAGCTCAGAAAGCAACTTTTCCCAAATGTACTTCAGGCCAAAAATCCCATTGCATAGGCAAAACCAGTCACCTGTAACGACAAAATGAGTCCTCACTCCCCCTTTCGAAATGGGAAAAACGCACCGACATCATCCGGAGTCAAAACTCCTTTGCCTTGTGCTGCGTTTAAACCAACAAGACCGTGAGTGATGCTTGTGAGGAGTCAACTCGAGGGGTGAAAGCTTGAGGGCTGGATGCCTTTTCGCCGTGTCTCCACAGGGGCCCCTGCAACGCAGGGCGGGGATGGGGGTCGGGGGCAAGACGGATGAGGAAATGCGCGGGGTTTCATTATCAGTTACGTCCAATTTGGGATTGAGCCCGTTTCAGAGCGCGCCCACGTGATTCATGTTATTGGATCGGTTGTGAATCTCTTCCAGGAAGGTTTCCAGCTGCTCGATGAGAACGCGCTTCTTGAACCTTTGCAGAGAGCAAACGGCAACAACAAACGTTGTGGTTAATATTTCAGAAAGTTGCTTAAAAACAAACAAACAAACAAAAAAAAAACACTCACACACAGGTCATTTATTTTGATCACAGACGCAGAGGACGGTTGAACTTGTTACCTGGCTGCCTCTTTGATGATGTTTTGGAGGAAGATGAGCCGGGTGTCCAGAGTGCCCTGGATCTGCTTCAGCAGGAGGAAGATCTTCTCAAAGTCTGAAGCACAAAGACATGGATTATTGCTGTGTGCCCAGGACAGCTGATGTCCTCGATATAATTCTATGTAATTTCTTCTAAGATGCTGTCTTATCATGGCGATTTGTTTTCAGGATGCAACGTACGATAATTTCCAATTATGCATTTAGATTTTCTTTTGATTCATTTGACTGAGATTTACCAGCATTTATTAGAAATACAATCTAAGGGGACTATATCTTAGATATAGAATTTATATATATAGGAATATATAACACTTTTGATTATTGAGCTTTCCTTCTTAAAGTATATTCATACTTATCTATCCATTTCTAAGTATGTAGGTTTTTTTTTAAGTAAGTAAGTTCTATATTTTCTTGAGTAGAAAGAATATTATTATATTTATTTTTTAGGAGATTCCATTTCATAATAATCAAGACTATCCATCCATTCCCAGCCCTACACTAAGCTGTGTCTGTTTTCCATTTCATCCAACTCTCCAAAGGCCAGGTTTACTCTACTTACGCCTGCCAGGTTTCCTGATCTCCTTGGTGATGAGTACCCTCAGCTCGTTGTTGACCTTCGTTGTCTCATTGTGAATGTGCTTCTTCAGAGCTGAAGGCGACAGGTAGCGGGGCGTCTGGTCCTCCAGCAGCAATGCGTCAATGTCCTCTTCACTGCCCAGCGGCAGCTCGTCCAGCTGGGCTTGCCCGTTCTCCTCCTCATCCTCGGGCGGGAGGTCCTCGGGATCTGCGGCCGTGTGGTTCTCTTGGTGGTTGGCTGCCCCCGAGGGAGGGTCCACCTCCGAGTCCGAGCCGCTGTCTGAGCTATAGTCATTCTGATTCAGGTGGTTGATGATCAAGTCTGGTTCCGGTGCCCCGTCCGCCACGTCCACGTCTAAGTCAGAGGCTTTTAAAAAGAGGTTTGTTCATTTCAATACATTCGTTCAATTATATTCTCAGGTTTTTTGTCTCTGTGACTTTGATGGATCTCAAGGATACGTACAATAGGAAACATTTTCACGTTCCCACTATAGATATATGCAATTAATGAAGATTTATTCACTCCCTATGACATCCCCACTAGGATAAAAAAACAATGTAAATATTTCCTAAGAAACAATGCATTTGTGTGTGCTGGAGCGTCAATGCCAATCTCACCTGCAGTGGGCCGTGGGCTGGCAGGTGGCGACACAGGAGGTGTGTACGCCCTGCCCAGGCGCAGCAAGGGTGACATGCAGCGACGTCTCTTGGGACCGCCACCCTGCATGTTGCTGTCTCCTGGTCTCTTGCCCTTGTTCTGAGGGCCGGTCACAAACTCATCCGCCTCGTCGATCATCATTCCCTGAGAGGGAAAGAAAATTAGGAGGACAGTCAATGGCTGCGACATCGGCCATCTTCATGTGGCTCTACAGGGTTAGTGTAGGGTTGAAATGAGTCAGGGGGATTTGCCTTCTTGTCCAGTTTGAAGGGGTTGCCAAACGTGTGCAGGCGTTTGGGCTGTTCGGGGTCTGCGTCTCGGAGAGGCTGGGGAGCGGCTTTAAGGAAGTCCTGGTAGTTGCCCATTTGGGCGATTGGCACACTGTGAAGTTGGTCTGGACAGGAGACGAGAGAAATGTACTTGACATGAAGGGAGAAATCTACACCTTTTGAGGAGCACTTAAACCTCAACTGAAAATCCGTCAGTAGACGGTTGGAGTCCTCGCCATGACATCATTTTTAATATGCATTACAGAGTGCAATAATGAATAAATGAGCGACTAAAAAAAACAAAAAAAAGAAAATGGCTTACCTGAGTCTTGCCCCCTGAGAGTACAGACGCTAGTGTTGAGCAGATTCCTCCTCATTCGGCTCAGCTGGTCCAGCAGGTGGCTTCGAGGGATGTCGTAGGGATTCCTAAAGCTCTGAGGTTTCAGGCCCTGATGAGGACAAAAGACGGAGGGGACTGTTAACCGAGGAATGGGAGTCTGAATTCAGTGGCCCTTCAAGTCGAGTTATTTCCTCGTGAAATACAGTCAACCTGGCTGTATTAAAGTGGCTATAAAGTGGGTGCAGCCCGAGAGTGACAACAACCCCTTAAAAACGTAACAGCACTCAAGCAGCCACACAGGCAACAATAAACCTCTCAGTTAAAAAGCTCAGGAGGATTGTTGGATGGAAAGCGAGACGGGAAGTGAAGAATGTGCAATAGAGAACTGCCCTGAAGACGAAAAACAACACTTGCAACTGTCACATTAAAAGCAGCTCACGGAACATCAGTTAAAGACTCAAAAAATGCGACCGTTATGGGAATGTTCGGTGAGAATCGGACCTTGTTGAGCAGTGCCAGGTGAAAACCTTGGAACTCTTTGGGGTTGAGCTCCATGGGCAGAATGGGGGCCTCTGTCAGATTCTGCAGCTGCTGGATGAAATTCCTGCGCTGGGCCAGAGACATGCCTCCGCACCGCCAACGGACCTTGATGCCCGACTCTGGCTGTTGCTTCTTACCAATCGAGGCAATCAGACGGTCGTACTCGATTTTTGTCTGGAAACATGCACAGATAAGATCAAGTAATGCATACCGCTTATCGGTGCTAAGAAAAAGGGGACCTGCAGGTGTAGTATGAGATACAAATGACAAGAACATAAATTACACCCATCAGCCATAACTATAAAAGAGATGGGTGGAATTAATGAAATGAACAACTATAGAATATGTAATTCAGCATGTAATTGAAGATAAAGGGAACAAGACTAAGCCTTTTAGTATTTTACACATTTATACTTGGTTTGGGCACTTTTGAGAATCAAGTATGTGCTCAAACAAGAAAAGACAACACGAGAGCACAACAACAAACCTGCTGACTGAGCTTCTTCAGATAGGAGACTACGCTGTAGCTCAGGCCGTACTCCATGTTGTCAGCCAGCAGATTTGGCGCTCCCATGATTCTCAGGGCTTTCCTCAAAGACTGTAGAAAGAGAACAGCATTGAGGCCAGTGAAGCACTTTCCATGGTCTTCGTGTGTTAAAAAAGACAGACAAAAAAAAAAAAAAAAGCCCAAAGAGCTGATGAGTAATGCCACTGACCCCAATATAATATGGCGGCATGGTCTTCAGGTAATTCTCAAAGGACTGCCGCCATTTGATGGTCGGCTTGAACTTGTGCACTTTGATCAAGTCATCTGCAAAAAGGAACAGTTAAATAAAATGAATATGCACAAAGGCTGAAAATAAAATACCTGAGATAATCAGACCCAAAAGGAGAGATAGCTCAAGACTATATGGAGATAGAATCCCTCAGTCTTACCCAGGAGTGGCAGAAGCACGGGGTAGTTGTAGGGCATCACAAACAAGTTGACACAGTTAAGAGCGGTGCTGGCCTTTAAGTAGCCAAAGGGTTGGCCCAGGTCGCTGTACTTGGCACTATTACATACAAACACCTGAAGAAGACGGAGAGAGAGAGAGAGAGAAAGTCAGCAAACTTAAAATACAGGGAGCAGTGTCTGCGATTCACACTGAGATCTGAACATCCACATGGATCATTTAAGACACTTCCAGTGACTAAAATGAACTATGAACTACACCTCAAAAGAGGAACCTGCTCTTTAAATTCTCCCTCCTTCTAGCTCATGTTTCGACTTTGACTAACCTCTGTCAGACAGCCAATATGTCAAAGTAGAATAAAGCGCATGTGCGAATTCTGAATTTTTACAGTAACAATAATAATTATGGGGATGTGTTGACATTCTTGTTTTTAGGCAGAGGGAAGACTCAAAACAAATCTACAGACTTACTTTATGTACAAAACTAGTGGGGCAAATCTGTTGAAAGGCCTGAAGGTGGCAGCAGAGAGTTTAGCCTCTACACATACTGACCATATAGGGACATCTCAGACCCAACTCTCTGAGCTCAGATCTAATATAATAGAGAAATAGCTCAACCTGCATTAAATGCACTTCCTTCATTCAAGAATACCCTGATACCCGTTGCATCAGTGAATAGGCTTTGAAAGGAATAGATCAAAGCAGTCTCATACATTACTGCACAACGAGAGGGATCGATATGTCCCAGCTGTTCACAAAAATACCGTTGAATGGCATGTAAACATGTCCCACATTTGAAGGATTGAAAACCTGAAACTTGCCTCATCACCAATTCACAGCGAATATGGCAAAAATAACTAATAACAAATATTAGTATATTACTATTAAGCTGCTCAGCTATATAAGGCAATGCATTATTTAGTCACCAAACCACTTTAAAAAGTGTGTGCGGGTGTGTGTGCGCGTGTGTGTGTGTGTGTGTGTGTGTGTGTGTGTGTGT
>JAFBJU010000233.1:0-28902 GCA_016785305.1 Colistium nudipinnis | reverse complement strand
GTGTGTGTGCGCGTGTGTGTGTGTGTGTGTGTGTGTGTGTGTGTGTGGGTGTGTGTGTGTGTGTGTGTGTGTGTGTGCGCGTGTGTGTGTGTGTGTGTGTGTGCGTGCGTGTGTGCGTGTGTGCGTGTGTGTGTGCGTGCGTGCGGGAACGCAGTGCTTTACCTGCCAGCAGGTGTGCGGGGACTTTCGCTCCAAAATGTACTGTGTGAGAGGCGAAGGTTCCAGCTCGTACTTGTCGAAGGGCACCTTGTCTATCACCATGGGCTCAGAATCCAGACAGGAGAAACGTACGTGGGGGTGAGCTGAGCGGGGAGGCTGGGTGAGGCACAGCGGGGAGGTAGATACTATTTTACTACATGTTTAAAAAAAAACAAAAAACATACTACAATAAACATGTCCTGGAAAAGTTAAAATATCTCTGGAAGACTAACCATCTGACTATAATACTGGCTCAATGCCTATTTAGACTGTTAACGCAAAACGAATGATTGAGGGATTAGGTTTTGATGATTCCTGCACATGTTTCTTACCAGCGTGGGGGAGTTCTGGTCAGGCCAGAAGGCCTCAGGGACGGGCCAGTGACCAATAGGAACACCGGTTTTTGGGTTGGGTCGTACATAGATCAGTTTGTGACAGCAATGCCACGGCTGCGGACCGGACTTGGCCACCTCAGCCGGAGCATCTACAAAGCAAGATCGGGGCGAGGATTATTTTACAGGTGAAACCACGAAAGTGAAATGTTTTGTGCTAAACTGAAAGCAACAGTGTGTAGGCAGTTAAAACAGGAAGGTGGAGGGGCTCTTAACAGTGACATCCTCCATCTGTTTGCGCACAACAGTACAAAACAGCTCAAAGGATGATGAAGAAAAAAATTAATAAAAACTGTGTGTGGCAGAGCGAGAAAGAGGTCCTCTGCTAATCAATCACATGCAGTGCAGTGGTTGTAAACCAGGCCTTCTAGAAATCAAGGGAGGAATAATTATTATCTAGGCAAACAAAGGTGTCTCATACCCTCCAATGGAGGAGGGTCAGGCCCCGTCTTCTCAAAGTTTATCACCACGCCGCTCTGAATTTTCTGCACCAGAGACTCCAGGCACTGATTCAACATGCGCTGGGTGAAAACGCTGTAGGAACGTCCTGCAACACACACACACACACGGTTATGGGTAAACCTATGGGGAAAATATCAACATGAATCAATTCATAACGAAGCTTTGATAGCTTTGTACACTTGCAAAGCCGGGCTCCTTTCAAATCCTTGTTATAAAGATTGTATACATTTGAGGGAAATCTGCTGATGGGTGTTAATCTAATATATTCGTGGGTCCGCCACCCTCTGAGAGAAATATCTGATTCCTTAGCTGCTACATATTCCACTTTCTTCTCCAGTCAGCCTCCATTTTTATCTGGTAAGTAAGTATTATTAAATGAAGTTATGAACAATTAAATTATATGAACAAATTACAACCCTTAAAATGTACGCAGCTCTAGAGCTGGGATTGGTCCCAGGACAGTAAAGGTCAGATGGGTAGTACACACCATGAATCAGGTGCACGATCTTACAAAGCTAGTCTAATTCAGCCTTCTGGCCATTTGCTGCCTCCAGTTTCACCTCTGGTGACCTTGCTATGCACCCATTCACTCGCACATTTCAAAAGGCTGTGGCTTTGTGTCAGGTCTGCAATCAGCGGTAGGGGACGCGCACCGTGTACCGTCATCATCTACTACAATGCTGGACAAGGTGGGGGGGGGGGGGGAAATGTAGGATTTCTAGCCTTGGTCTATTTTTACTGACGAACTTGAACCTAGCCCCCACCACCACAGCACGTAAACAAGCAAACTTGTAAACACATGATACTCGTAATGTTGGGCAAGAGCGCCCAGACCAAGCTTTTGGCTGTACCTCCTTGAAATGAACATTTGCAAAGGCAATCTTTATCTCTATCTCTTGTGTTACGTGTTATTCTCCGCCGCCTCGGCATTGACAGCTGATTCCTTAAATGTGGCACTGAATGCATTTAACAAATAGCTATTTTGTTCTAATGTTATATATACATTGAGCCTGTCCCAGCAGATTCCTTTGGGGCTCTGTTGTTGAAATGAGGCCTGTGGTACTCCTAGTGGAATAGTGACATTAGGTCTTTCCATTATAACATTTATTATAATTAAGTGCTATTAATCCATGAACTAAAAACATAGAAACGATACTCTTTTACTTATTTTTTTTTAATATAGCAAATTCTAGCAGTCTGCCTACCTCCAGTGACCTCACACATGGGAGTGATGGGAGAATCGTCAGGCGGGACGCCTCCAAGGGGTTCAGGCTCCACCGAAGCATTCCCCGAAATCCGCAGCACCAGAGCAAACAGACGCTGGTCCCAGCGGAAGGGCTCCTTGGTCAGCTCACTGCCCGGGAGTGGGGTGGTCAGAGGCAGATGGAGCTGGACAGTGGAGCAAGGGAAATATTGAACATGAATTTTAAACGATCAGGAATTTCATTCACTGCATAATTTAAAAAATTATAATTTACATTTGTTTGATATCAGCATGCAGATTTGCTACATCCAAATTCTATTCCTGTATAAATATAAATTTGAGGCGTTTGTCAACCTCCTGAGTTTGTGTTGCCATGCAATTAAAAACATCCATCTGCAGATTAAAGGTCGGGAATTAAGCATTTAAGCTTGGCAACCAGTGCAACCCGAAAAACTCTTCATCAGTGCCACTGTAACAAGCCTCTCTTTTGCTTTCTTTCTCCTTCAGAGGAGTGGCAAGTAAAGTCAACCTTTGAACCTACGTTGATTATCAAAGAACTGTGCAAAACCTCAGGCAAATCAATTATCAATTCAATGCTCTCTGCAGTCTCTCAAAAGTGGATTTCTGCATTTCGTGAGGGTTTTGTATTTTTGACTTGTGTTGAATCATTTTTAAGGCATTTGTAAAATGAATAGCTCAGATGGTTAATCAATTAACCAAGAAAATAACTGCAAATGAACTATAGATGGGTGGAGGCCAAATAGTGCTGCGATAAAACCAGGGTTATGGAGAGGAAAATATATTTGACTTACTGGTAGTTTAGAGTCAGAGGGGAGATACGGTGCTGTGGGAGTGTTTTGCTTCACACTGTCACGGGATTGTTCTAATTTTAACATATTTCATAATAGCAACAGCTCTGTGAATCAGACTTTAGCCTCAGTGACACAGCAGTAAAGGGTTCAGGGCTTGTGTAAAAGTCAACATGGTGGAATTAGACAGGCTCTTGAGTTGTCATCCAACCGTGCGGGTAGCACTTGTGATTGGCTGAGATCTCTCATTCTGTGGAGATGTTTGCTGACCTCATCTTGGACCCCTCCGCTGCTCGTCAACTTGTTGCCGTCGGTGATTGCGATAATGATGGCAGGTTCCAGAAAAAAGGGATTCCTTCCCTGCGAAGACAAAAAAGAAAAGCTATATTCACAATAGATATGAGCAAAGGAAAAATGTCAAATAACGGCTGCATTTATGGATGCCGAGAGCAAGAATTTAGACCATTTGCGTGCCACTTAAACATCGGAAGCACAAATAACCACATTCAACCTACCACTACAAAGATAACTCACAGGGGATCTGTTTTTGGTGAGTGGGTGCGTGAAAGAGAGAACCTTCCCCTAGAACTCAAGGGAATAATGCCCATGGCACATTACCCAATACTCTATAATAAATCTCGTTTCTGCAAGATGCTGCAATGGTAAGACACAAGCATTCCACATTTGCAGAGTGAAACTGGAGCGGCACCACATTCGCCCTGCGGGATCTTCGACAGAGGCCCCAGATAACTCGGCGAGTTAACCTCGGTGCAGCCCAATATGTCCCGTCAGCAAGCGGTCAGCAGCTGGCCCCGCGGCGCAGAGGCCTGCAGACTTCATAAGGCCCGTCCTGCTCTGACAGCAGTGGAGTTAATGGATGTGGACCCACTCGGTTTGAAGTGTACCTGTAGGCTGCACTTTCTGCCGAGTGACGGATTTGTCCGGTTACAAAAAAACGCCCAAAGTAAACCCAGCAGGACACCACCGAGATCCACAGTGCTGTGGGTTTCCATGACAACCGCAGGGCCTCGTTTTTTTTTCTACCTCACCAAAATCCCTTTATGATATTGGGCACTTTCTTAGCATGCTAATGAGTAGACGATGAGGCCGACTTGACAGGCGAGTGATGCTTGCATCCATTACATCAGCACTCTTGGCTTTTACTGTTGCTATGCAATTAGGTGCTGGTCATAACGGCTATCAAAATAGAATAAAGGGACATTGCATCAGTCCACATTGACATGGCAGAATTATCAGAGTCTGCTCCTGCAATGTTGTCCACCACAATCAGGTCAGTGTATCATCATATTTTATTTATGGTAGTACAGGGAATAACTTAAGACTTGGGAGTTATGACTTACTAAATGACCCATTCGATGATGTCACCCTAGGCTTCAGGATTTTTTTTTTCACCATTTTCTGATGTATTACAAACCATAAAAATGCGTTTATCCAAAAAAATTATCAATACACTACTCGTTCATGAAAATGATTATCTGCTCGGCTACAAGCAAGTCCATCTCAAGCACGGGACCTCTGATCTTGTTTGTTTTCAACCTCACCCACACGTTAACTAAGAGCCAAACAGCACGCGCATCCATCCCTTCTTTTTTTTCCTGCTCTTTCGTCGCTTTCTTAATGACAATGATCGGTGTCGGAATAACCTTCGGGGCTCCTCGTCCTCATCTCCCAGGGGAGAGTCATCTCAGATGCATGGCAACCTGGCGGACTATTTGCTAGTGAAGATAGAATCACTCCAGGGCAATATCAACTCACCCACATGCCTATTCCCATATGACTATTCCCTCTCTAGCTCTCCACCCCGAGGAACCTCATACAGAACTTAAAAACGTGAGGATGATAAATCAGAGTTGACTTGTCTTTCGAAATGAATTATGAAAAACAAGCAGAGTATCGAGTATATATATATATATATACAGCCCTCCTAAAATACAATGCAGATTCAACATGAGGGACTGGGCCGCATCGCATTGGTTCAGCTTTGATTTACGGCTGCTGAAGCAAATTGGAAAAAACATTCAACAGAAAGAGTGTGTGGTGATCAGAGTGCTGATGAAACCCGCGCTCAAAGAAAAGAACAGCATTTCAAAAGGCGCTGCCTGGCTATTTCAGATCATTACATCGATATAAAGAGGAAAACACGTTTGTCGCCAACATCACCTGCACACCACGGCCTGCTTAACGCACCGATTTTGGGTAAAAAGACAGTATGCACAGGTTTTGCTCGAGTTCTAGTCTGAACATGTCTCTTAAGTTGCTTTCAGGCATGCACTTAAGTCAAGTCATTGTCCTGAACTTCTCCCACGGGGAGGCCTGTGTAAATGCAAAAGTTGCTTTGGACATTTTCCTAAACTTTCCCTACGAACTCCCTTCCGACCACCCTCTGAGTGAGCCCGTGTGATAACACAGGAAAAGTATGGGTGTTGTTGTTATTGCATTGATGAGCATCCAGTAGTAATATTGGGACTTAAAAATCCTGTTCCGAATGCTCTACAAAGGCAACGTCCCACTGGAGGTCTTCCAGCTGTCGTGAACTTGTCTGACCCCGACAATCTCCTGCTGCATTCTTCATATGTGAACTGCAAAGCCAGGGAAATGCCAGGACCTAATTTAGCAGACAATTTCTGCAGTTCAGTTTTGACAGCTTCACCCTCAACGAAATACAGCCACAAACTAATGTTAATCAATAACAAATTTGTCGAGTTTTTACCTCAAGAAAACAGAAAGTGTAACAAACCGACGTTGGGTTAATCAATTTGTCAAAAGGCAATTATTTCACAAATATTGATAAACTACTTTTGAATGACTGAAGTGTGTACGTTTGTGACAGTAAATCAGTCAGGCAGATTGATGAATAGCAAATAAAATGTTTACATTCAGCGAAGGTACCGGAGAGAGGCCTGGTTATTAATTACGATTGTCATTAAAGGTCGCCTGAAAACAGTGCAGGACACAGTAACCTTGATCTCTGCATGTTCACAGACACAAGTGTGTTTTCTTGGTGCATCTTCTAACGTGACAGCAGGGTTGGACATTCAAACTCCTGAGAGTCGGACATGCACTATATATGTTGTATGTACTGTATGCATTACCCTGGATAATAGGGATCCTCAATGTGTTACTTAGGAAACGCAAGTTAAACATTCATCATTGCTCACATCCTCCTGACTTCCTCCCTACTGGAAAAAAAACATTCCAGATTTGTATCACTCAAGGAGAAGAGAGCGGACATTAATAATGACAACTCTTTCTCCCTGGCATAAAAATGCCCCTCATTTTAAAACCCTGGACAGAGGACGAGAAAATCTTACAGGGTAGTGAGATACATCTCTTTCTTTGTTCTGTAGAGACACCATCCAGATATAGCCTCTCCGGTCATTTTGTGTCCCACTACACGGTACAAAGTAGGATGAAATGTCCTCCAGATAAGTCATACAGCTTACATAAGAGTAGCACTCACAAACTCTACCAACAAAATAACAATCCTATCTATTACACCCCCTCCCACGCAGCTTTGTGCTCAACAACTACATTACTACACTGGGCTCAGAGTTAAATATTGATGTCATTAGGTGGCAATTTTTGGAACTGGACCAGTACCTTCTGAATTAATGGCAGACCTTGTGGGCAGTTCCGCTGGAGGCAAGAGCTGCTTAAAATGACCACATTGAAACCTTGTGGAATATCAGGATAATGGCAGTAAAGTTGGGTTTCTACTTTAACTTGCTCTTCCAGCATCTCATTGTGAAGCTTTTCCTTGAACTTCCTACAGTTCATGAACTTTGAAAAAATATATAAATAATTCAATAACTATTGTGCAAGATAAATTGCAGGAAGAAACAAAAAGCCGGCCCCAAGAGCAAAACCTTTCACTTTCCAATTTTCAACAAATGAAATTCAGTGAAAAAGTAAAAACATTTTTCGTGAGGCATATTATCCAGGACTTTGAGGTTTTCATGGAAACCTTTCAGATTACCTCTGGCAAACTAAAGACTACACAACAAAGCATTCATTATTACGACTAGTATTACGAATTTTTATGAAGCTGTTAACATTCTGTTTCGGTTTCATCTATTAAGAAGTCCTAATTTAACATGATTTTGTCCAGCCAAAATGACCATTCAGTTAAACAATATCTTCAACCTATTGAACTTTATCATAAAGCAGAAACTAGATATGTTGTGGACCTTCTAAAATATAAACTGAAGCATGTACACTGAATGCACAGACTTGCTTTAGCTATGCATCCCTAGACTGCAAGTGTAAGATTAGCAGATTTTCAATACACCATGCAGTTCTGGACATCAATTTAACACAGCTAAATTAATCCCTACAAAGCTTAAAGCTATTTATGGTTTAAGAGCACCTAAAACAAAAGGTGCGAACTCAAGTGAAATCAACAACAGACTTTTTTTCTTTTTTTTTTTTAAACGTGTTGCTGTTATGTTTGTGTCTTGAGCACATGAATGAAAGTGTGTGGGGTCACAGTATGCAGGTGGTTGATGCTTGTAAGACTGTGGATAGGGATAGGGGAGTCGAGGTGGGGTCTGTGGGGGCACAGGGCATCTTGTCATATAGCACTTTCTCAACCCAATTTTTCCTGTCTGGCCTCTTCAGAGCTACATACCTGTCCATAGTTGTCTATCCCAGTCACTAATCTATTGAGATTGAGTAAATCAAAAGCGGTCCTCAAGGAATGGCCAATAGAGGTAAGTCCGGATGCTTGGAGGTTCCGGAGCTCTGTCATGAACGTGGCGTGGCTCTCTTTCCATCCAGCCTTTAAGAACAGAACAAAAACAAAAACAAAACACCTTCTTAATAAAATGCATTTAGTATGATGACAACCCATGTTGTGAACACAACAACAGGTTCAAGAAAGCATTGGTTAACTTGATTGAGTTTATTGTGATCCTAAACTAATAAACAGTTCTACAGCTCTCTGCCAGTAAATTTGACAGCACATCAGCTGGGTCCTTGATCTGTGTCTGCCAGGCACGTGCAGCCAGCCTGGTTCACATACCACAAGAAAGTCGCCATGTGCACACTTACTAAAGTGGCAATTTGGTCTAAACGATAAAAGTAGGATAGTCTGAGTCCCCCCACCTCCTCACCCCCTCCCTCCCTCCCAAAAAGATATCACCTCGCTGTATAAATAACACCCAGAGTTCCTTGCTGCTCACATTGAAACAAAATGTCGGCCATGTTTTAAAAGGGGTATGAAAGCTCCTCCTGAAGATTTTTCTCTACACAATTGATGTAGTGGTCACAACGTGGTGGAGCGATGGGAGGACAGTCAATCTGCGCAATGTAAAGCTGGACATGAGCCGAAAGCAAACTCTACCTTTATCCCGAAGGGAACGTCGTCAAAATTTACCAACATGTACCGGTCCCCTCGGCTCGCCGGATCTCTCCCTCTGAGCTGTGGGGATAGTAGAGAATTAGTAACGGTTATCGAGCGGTCGGGTCTGACAGGCGAGCTTTGCAACACTACAATGATGACCTGGGGATCTCCCAGAATGAATGTGTCCCGTGGTTACAGTACCTTCATAAAAGTCTCAACAGCGCCTTTTGCTATGTCCAGATAGGTAGTGCCCAGATGGGTGCGCTGGTTCATTGAAGCGGACGTGTCTATCAGAAAAAGTAAAACGGGCATTGTGATGGTAATGACACGTTCTGCATGGACTTGGTGTCAGTAGAACCGGCCAAAACGCAAAAAAAATCTTTTGTTCTCCTGCCGCCTGTATCACCTCTCAGCTAGCTAGCTAGCTGGCTAACTGTCTGTCTCACACATTCTTTCCAAAAGTGTAAGAATTGTGCGTGTAGAAGCTCTTTCCGGCCAAACTAAACTAAAAACCTCAAACCCTAGGGGCAGGTTATTGGATCACGAGGGATTTTGATAATTTTTACAATATTTTGTAAATATTCCTAAGTTTCATAGTAACAAAGTTCCCCCTCACACTCAGTCCCTGCTTCTCCCTACACTGAATGCGCTGTGTCTTGTCCACTGGTTTTAAGCTAAGCTCCGCGTTTGACCCCGCCCCCCAAGCGTTCTTTCATGTCATGTGGACAAACACTCGCCTCACATTGGCTCCCCGAAGATGCTCATTACCATATCCAAATAAGGCTAAAGCTGAGCCGTGTCATGCGCATGCCTGCTAGCCCGAGAGGCAGGAATGCAAGGGAAATATTCTGTCGGTGCGTTTGTGTTAAAGAATACAACATGCGTGAAAAACGCACAGCTTTCTCGAGCCATGCCGCATTTGTTTGACAGAATGTCGTTAATGGCAATGGGTCCGTGTCCGCCCTGACAGCGCATTACATAATCAACATTTACTTCATCCTATGCACGGGCGTGGACCACTGTGAAAGAATATAAAGAGGGAGGCAAATAGACTGTATAGAGGATAATTGATAATAATTGATATTGACCCAGGAATTTAGCCAAGGTGCACCGAAACTATTTGCTTACATTAGGGCACTTTTTATGTGATGACCAAATAGAGACAGTCATTTCTGCGAATTGATCTGAGGGAGAACAGGTTTGGCTAAACAGTCGCTACAAGGGATTGACATGCGCGCACCCGCTCACACACCCTGCAGCTCGAAGATGGTTTTACTTTGTCTTTCTTTCCCATGACTAAGAGGGGCGACATACCTAGTATAAAAATCATCAAATGAAATTACTATTCTGTTCAGAGATTTGATTAAATACATTCATGGGAAGACACATGACGCTGCTTCTTACGCCAAATCAACTGTAGTTATGTGAGATAAATATGTTTAAACTAATTTACGACACACTTCAGATTTATTTAAATGTATCTGCAACAGGCTACAAAGCATCCTAACCGATTTAAGTCATCTCCTAATGCCACATTGACACTCAGTCAGACGTGCACATCATAATCAACATTTACTTCATCCTATGCACGGGCGTGGACCACTGTGAAAGAATATAAAGAGGGAGGCAAATAGACTGTATAGAGGATAATTGATAATAATTGATATTGACCCAGGAATTTAGCCAAGGTGCACCGAAACTATTTGCTTACATTAGGGCACTTTTTATGTGATGACCAAATAGAGACAGTCATTTCTGCGAATTGATCTGAGGGAGAACAGGTTTGGCTAAACAGTCGCTACAAGGGATTGACATGCGCGCACCCGCTCACACACACCCTGCAGCTCGAAGATGGTTTTACTTTGTCTTTCTTTCCCATGACTAAGAGGGGCGACATACCTAGTATAAAAATCATCAAATGAAATTACTATTCTGTTCAGAGATTTGATTAAATACATTCATGGGAAGACACATGACGCTGCTTCTTACGCCAAATCAACTGTAGTTATGTGAGATAAATATGTTTAAACTAATTTACGACACACTTCAGATTTATTTAAATGTATCTGCAACAGGCTACAAAGCATCCTAACCGATTTAAGTCATCTCCTAATGCCACATTGACACTCAGTCAGACGTGCACATTTGTGCAATACAATTTACATAACGTTTTCATTGGAAAATATCATCACTTCCGCAACAATAAGAGCAAATCATCCAACAACTTGTAGGGGACAGAGGAGGCAGTTCTATTGACTCTTGTTTGACAAGAGTTCTCCAAAGCAAGACACACATAACAATACGTTTTCCGGTGCAACACCGACACGTTATTCAGAATAAGATTATTTATGTGGATAGTGCATGAGAAATTTTGACATGCGTAAACTTGCCAATTTTGTAATTCTTATTATTTCCACTTGTGCTGGTATTGCAATATTCTAAAAGAAATTAACGTTTGTATTCCATTGCAACTATTTTACCTCTTTATTTTACACACTTTGTCAACCTTTATTCTGAAACGCAAACAAAATATGACCGGACATGATAATTTGTGTGATTCATTACTTTTTGTGAACAGTGTCAGTGCTTGACGTGTTATCAATCGCAATATTGTGGTTTGTCGATGTTAACACAGAGCACAATTATCAATAGTATATTGTAACGTGTAGTTTTTGCAATACTTGGAGCAAAACTACCACAAAACACCAATAGGCTTGTCGATATAATTTTATTATGAAAATCATATACGGAAGTGTTGTTTTGTTGGCAGTTACACATTATTCGTCTGTCTTGTTTATTAGCTTTGGTGCTTCAGTGACCGTTTGTAAAGTTACCAAATTAACTTAACTTAAAATAGACTTACAAAAAACATCCACACTGTGTGCTGCCTATGCATTATATTGACTACAGTACATATTAACATTCATTGTTGACCCTCTATAACTCCCTTCTGCAAAAAGCATGGATCAGTTTAAGATGCCTTTATTTAAATTAATTGCAACTTGCTCACGTTACGACATCCTCAAAATACCTGCCTCTGACTCCATGCTCTGCGTTTGGTATACTTTGATATCCTATGATGCCACTTTTTTGTTAGTGTATTAAAAGTTAGTTTCCACATTCTTTAACATAGTAAAATTGTTAGATATTTTTGGAAGTGACAAATGAGAAAAACAGTGTGCATCAAGTATGATCACACAAGCTATCACAAATAGCGCCTTTTAAGTACGACGTGCAAAATTCAATCTTACAGCGTACAAAACGCATAATGAATGTGAATTGCATTTAATTACCAACACAATTAACACTTACAGTGTACAGTTGCATAGATACTATTTTACAACCCATAATGTTAAGGTTTCTCGAGGATGCACTGTTCCTTTACAGATTTTCCCCTTACAATCAAACATAAAGTGTTAGTAATCGACAAGAAAAACTAACGAGAACACAGTAGGGCGTTTGAAAAAATAAAATCATGTATTTGTTTACAGGCCCAGGCTCTGTCCAATATGGCGGCGACGTTAACGTACGGTTAGTGCGTGTCAGCTGACTGACAGTGTCTCTGGCTGCCGTCACAACACTACTGAGAGAGACAGAGAGAGAGCAGTGTAGCTTAGCTTAGCTTTACTCAGCAGCCGTCAGCTGGAGCTCAGCCCAACCGGTTCGCGGTGGGTTATGTTTCCCGGAGACGCGCGGTCGAACGCGGAGGTTTGTGCACCACCAGCCGATGGCGGCCGAGGTCCAGGCCCAGCCGCAGGCTCGGAAGCCCGGGCTGCTGAGCACAATCGAGGCGTTTCAGGAGGTTGTTAGCACGGCGGTCATCATCCCCAAAGAGGACGGTGTAATCAGCGTGTCTGAGGACAGGTGATATTTAATTTCCACTGGTTTTTTTTTTATTTTTTTTTTTTTCCCCCCCCCCCCCCTTCATAATTTCAAGCACTATTTTCTAGTAAAAACGGGGTTATCCAACATTACTATAAAAGTGTCAGGTGACAGTCAGTCAGCACATTGGTTAACAAGAGGATGCGCTTTAATTCCTATCTATGATATATCCATCTATGGGTGGCGTTTATATGGCGAACCAAGGGGAGATTTGAGGGAGATTAAAGACAACGCCACCTGGGGAATTGCTCCCCGTAAAAATATTTGAACCTTTCATATTAGCTGGTAAATGGATCGAAAAGACACACAGGCTCGTCACTATGGAGGCATAGACTTACAAGTGATTACAAGTAATCAACAATCAAAATAGTTTAACAGGCAGGGAATGGGGCTGCTGAAAAGGCAGAGCAATGATACGTTGATAGGCAAAATGGAAAAAAAAAAACAGAAATCATCTTAGTCAGCAAGGTCAACACATTTGCGTCATAACCAATATTGTTCAAAACTAAGGCCTGAACATGGAAAATGTTAACGTGTACTACATATATTTAAAGTTTAGCCCAACCAAAAGAAAGCAAAGCGGATGCCACATGGGGAGCGGCAGACCACACAGGAGCGTCCAGGTGTGTCACCACTACTCACCTTTTGTGCAGCACAGCAAAATGGTGACGTCTATGGTGTGTCCCTTTGGGTTTACATGCAACAAAAAAGTGACGGCACCTCCCCCCACGGGTGGATAGACTCCCCACAATATGGCACTCTGCTTAAGGAAAGAATGCAACACGGAGTAAACCAAGTAAAATAATGTAATCCAGTTGATTTTTACACATTCAAAACCTCCAAAGATAAGTAAGGGGAAAAAAGGGCAAACCAAATGGTCAAACTTAATGGGCAGACTCAATTCTCCAAACTAAAAGTCAAATGGCAGAACAGCAGTGGTTATTGTGCAGGTGAACCTGTAAAAAAGTGGAAGCTACCCATACTGCAGGTTAAAATGCATTATCAAAACCATAAGCCTACTCGCCACCTCTGGTATGGGACCTTAACACAAACAGGGACTCCTCATCTGACGCACCAACCACAGCAGGGACAGGAAACTGGAAGCAAAGACTGGATAATGGCACCCGGTGCCTTATATAGCCTGGCCCTGATTAGGCAATTTGTTCGTGAAGGTGTCGGTCCAAGGCTGCATTCACAAACATTTCCAATATACTTCTACAAGGGGAATAGGGCCAGCCATAAAACATCCTATCTATAAAACTATATATGTTGACATGGGTTATGCATGTGTGGGAGTGTGTGTCTCTCAATTGTTTCAAAAACTGAAAGCTTTCAGTCATAAAACCGATAGAACACATGCACAGATGACGGAGGGCAAGACAGGAATTAGTGGAGGGGCAGCAGAACCACAAGGTGGTGGTAATGCAACACAATCATCACCTTGCACTGAAACTGACTGGTCTTCGGGCCCACGGCCTAAACCTTCTGGTTTCACTCCACAGGACGATTCGAGTATGGCTGAAGAGAGACAGTGGTCAGTACTGGCCCAGTGTCTATCACACAATGCAATGTAAGTAATCCCACTATTTGTGTTAGATCACGACATTAAATGTGCGCATATGTGGTCTGTGTTTGCATAGTTGTCCAGATAGCCTGTACTTCCTGGAACAGGCCGTTTGTTCCTTCCTGTTTATGTGTGCTTTGTGTCTGTTTGAGGGTCATTCCTCTTCTTGACAAAATCCACACATTTGCACACACGTTCTCCTTTGTATCTGAGAACCTGCAGGCTCTTTCACTCGACTCGTCTCTGTACTGCAGTGCTGTGGTTGTGTCTCTGACACCGTTTTGTCCTTGTTTCTGTCCAGTTGTGCAACTCAAGGCAATCCTTTGCTTCCATCAGCAAATTCCGTAGATTACAAAATCAGTAGCGGAGGCTGAATACGGACATGTAGCGAAACCATTCAACATTTTAGATTATGAATAGACGGTAATCATATCTAGCAATTATAACACATTTTTATGTTGACATTCATCATTTATTATATCATATTTATATATTATAAAGATACATAGAAGGATTTGAATCTAGTTTCTAAACAGGTTTGAGTTTTTTTTATAAATACATAAAGGCATCTAAGCATCTTCCCCATACATTGGTGTTCTTCATTTGTTCGAGTAGAATGTTCAACGAGAATTGTTTAGTTCTACATTGATCCTTTCAAAAAGAAACATATCATTCCTCTGGAGAACGTGTTTAGCTATTTAGAACACATTATTGGCGTCTATATTAACTGGTCAAGCAAAATACATTGTATTTTAAAAAGACCTTCGTTAGTGTTCACTGTGGATTACAACTGTTTGTGCGCTGAGCAATTAGACCAGAGGGGGTGGACTGAATAATACTGGCCCCCTGTGTGTGCGAGGCCGTTGCAAAGCTTGCAAATATTCAGGTGTTGCTAAAAATGTAAAAAGTTGTTTTGAAGCCTTGGAATGTATGAAAGAACATATTTAAAATGAGCCTGTATTGCGTAGCAGCATCATGAGTCAGAGCTCACGAAAAACCCATGCACTGTTAAGACTGCTATTTAGGTTAAACAAAATGTTCCTATGGGGTTGTTTTAAACTGTCAAATGCTGACTCTTTTTGGTGTGTTGTGTCTTCAGCATCATGCTCCTGTATGTCCTTCAACCCAGAAACCAGGAGGCTGTCGGTTGGGATGGATACTGGAAGTATTTGTGTAAGTACAACCGACAATCTGCTTCCCCCCCTCTAGCCTGTTTGTCCTTTTCCTCAGTCAGCTGAGTGGTGTTTGCCGATCTCGCTGTTGTCGGAAATGTTTTGCAACAGGTTGTTATTGAGGAACTGTTCATAAAAAAACCAATATGGTGTAAAGAGCATTGCAGTGGCCAGTATACTATAAAAGATAAACACATATTCTGGTGTCCAGCTTTTGCTTTTGACAATTGTCTTTTGGTGTGGAACTAGTCGCCCGAAACACAAAGTTAAAAGTATTTTCAAGGATTTTCATATCAGAACAACCTTTTATGTTGCTCATAACTCTTGTTATGGGCGGTGTCCTCAGAGGAAACCACACTGTCAGACAATGCACATGCCTGCAGTTCTGTTATTTGTTTTCCCCCTTAGTCATGTGTTATACTTTTAGGGAGACAAGATCCAAAGTATTTCCCTATCTGCAGGAAAAGCACAGATGCTTCCAATGTAACCACCTTTTAAGGAAAATCTGATCTCTTTGAATGTTCTAATACATTTTATATTGCATGCAATACCACATACATGTTACTGAAATGCGAATAGTATACTTGTTTATGCTGTGAAGACATTTTGGGAAACACACTTTTTTTCCCCAAGACATTCTGTGTAAATGGTAAAATATAAACACAGCAACTCTGAGATTTTGGTTGGATTCCTCAGTATTAATCCCAGTCACTGTGAACATTAATTCTCCGCTTCCTGTCTTTCAGGAGTTTGTCCTGTCCGAAGACTACAATAAAATCACCCCAGCGAGCACCTACCAGGGTGAGAGAGGAAGTGTGTGCGTGGGTGGGTGGGAGTTGGTATCACTTGTTTCACACAAATTGCAGCTAAATGATACCATTGCCAGCTGTTTTGTAGTTTATGTAAACACATTATTGTGCGATGCAAAATGATATACACGTTATCTAATGTAAAAATATGTGGATCATATTTGAGCCTCTCGTGCATGTGCACCGGTGTCAAACATCTTCATTTGTGGCTCCAATCTTTCCTTAAGGTTGTGAGCTGCACTCTTGTCTACCTCCAGATCATTCTTTAAATGTGTATTCTGTGCAATTTCAAATTTCACCAAACATATTGATTTGACACTGTATTGGAATTGTTGGTATCGTATCACCTGCGCTGTGACGTGTCTGTGTGTGTTTGTGTATTTGCAGCCCACCATGGCAGAGTGACAGTGGTGCTGTTTGTGCTGGAGATGGAGTGGCTTCTGAGCACCGGCCAGGACAAGAACTTCACCTGGCACTGCTCGGAGAGTGGCCAGCAGCTGGGGACATACCGCACGGCCGCCTGGGTCTCTGGACTACAGTATCCTTCAATGCCCTAAACCCCACTTGCTGGTTCGCAGGGTACTTGGCCCTATGATCAATGACCCTGCTAGGATTCATGTCCTTCTAAATGCTGTGGCGCTAACCGAGTAGGAAGTGGCGAACCATCTTCGGTGCTTCAGACCCCTCTGCTTTTTATTTTATTGGGCCCTAGCAAGGCAGGTAATTTAAGGGATTTAGATTCCAGTTAGTTTGTTCTGCGGGGGAAGGGCTAACATTAGGCATCCGTCATTTGGTAGTCAAGGAAACGGGCTGAGTTGGTTTCTGTCATAGCCAGATGAAAGGCTGTGGCTGCTCGCCGCCATGATAAGAATCAAGAACCAAACTCTTGAGATGGATTCTTGTTTCAAATATGTTACTGCGAAAGTGGATAAATGGACAGATACGGTGGCACGCTGCGTAAATGCAAAACATGCTCAATATAAAAGATGGTGATGATATAATAAGATGTTTCCTTGTGCGGCCATTGTTTTGCTCTTCCACAACGCGGACAATCTGATCTGAAAGGACTTTGGTCTGTTATGACATAAAAAAAGGTCAGAAGGGGACTCTGGCTGATTGGCCAGTGGCAGAGCTGAGTCATCCGCTGACCCACTCCCTTTGCCGCCACGCTACCACTAAAAAGGGCCTTACAGTGAGTGAGTGAGTGAGTGAGTACTGCAGTTTTGTTTTTCCTTCACCCTAACGTGAACCCAGGTTTGATGTGGAGACCAGACATGCCTTTGTCGGGGACCAGTCTGGTCAGGTGACCATCCTAAAGCTGGAGCAGGACAGCTGCAGCCTGGTCACCACCTTCAAGGGACACACTGGTACACTAAACACGCACATCAGTCAAGTCGATGTCAATGAGTTTGCTGGTTTACAACATTATAACTGATCATCTTGGGAGTTTTGAACTGAACTTAAAATTCATCGACATTTGGTAGGTTGCAGATGAAATGAGCCTGTTAAGAGGTTCTGAGACCCTGATGGCTTTTATGTTCAAGGACATATTTTCTATATTTCTATCTCTACTCACAGTATCAGTCTGGTGGTTGGAGTAGATTTTTGAATGATACAATAAAAAAAAAAAATGTTTGCTGTGATTAAGTAGAGAAAAAGAACACAACTCAACCACCCCCCTAAAAAAAAAAAAAAAAAAAAAAAACGGCAATTAAGAAGACACTACCTCGGTGTGGGAGTGGGACCTTGTCGCGACATGTTCAAGTCACGATTTGTGTGTTTGGAACCAGGTAATGTGACAGCGCTGTGCTGGGACCCGGTGCAGAGGGTGCTGTTCTCCGGCAGCTCCGACCACTCCATCATCATGTGGGACATCGGAGGGCGCAAAGGCACCGCCATCGAACTGCAAGGACACAAGTAAGAATCACTAACGGTAGTCACAATGTGTGCGCAACGCTTCTAGATAAAGAAGCGGGAGCCCTGTGTGAAGCTGCACAAAATTGGAAAACATACATTTATTTATTTTTTATTTTTTTTACCTTTTACCTCGTTTGTGTTCTCGTGCACTTGGCGCTCTGGACCCACAGCGACAAGGTTCAGGGCTTGTGCTACGCCTCACACACTCGTCAGCTCATCTCGTGCAGCTCGGATGGAGGCATCGTCATCTGGAACATGGACGTGACACGACAGGAGGTGATGGAGCGTTACACCAGGCCCTGCTGTGTGTTTGCATGCCTGTCTGCATGCGTGTGTACACTGATCTTTGTGGGTGAACTGCAGGTATTTCGTTTTCCCTCGTGCTCGAGAAAAACTAAACGGGGAAAGGTGAATGGTTGTATTATTGTGCCTTTGCACAGACTCCAGAGTGGCTGGACAGCGACTCCTGTCAGAAGTGTGAGCAGCCTTTCTTCTGGAACTTCAAACAGATGTGGGACAGCAAGAAGATCGGCCTGCGACAGGTACGCAAATGACAATACACGAAATATTCTGTCACCATTGGGCTCAGCTGGTACGTGAGATTGTGAGCTGAGGTCAAACGGGTAGTGAGGTGCGCAGGACACAGAGTAGGGATATTGGGGAAGGAGGAATAGTTGTAGTGGATGTGGAACTGAACTTACAACTAGTGAAGACGGTTTGGTTCAGTCGCGTGTCCTTGCAGCCCAGTTCTGCACATACTGGAGCCTGTCCAGGTCCTTACTGGTTAGACTGGATGGGACAGGAAGTGATGGTGGTGATGAAGTCTCTGCCGCGGAGTCTGAGAGTGATAGCAGAGAATAACGGATAATTCTGACGCATCAGAGCCAAAAGCTAGCCGTGTGTGACACGAGAAAGTCAGCAATGCACTCAAGGTGCCGAGTGTGTGTGTATATCCAAACGGCTCGAAACAACACACATGCCAAACGCACATGGCAACCCTGCAGCAGTGTGATGATGTCAGGGGTGTGGCCCCTCCAGTCACATCATGCGGAGTCTGGCCCTGCGAAACAATGACTGCTGCGGTCGTGTCTTGCTCTTTTGCCGCTGGTACGGTGGAACGTGACATGCTGAAGTCCTCTGGTGTCTCCGCAGCACCACTGCAGGAAGTGTGGCCAAGCGGTGTGTGGCAAATGCTCGTCCAGGCGCTCCACCATCCCCCTGATGGGCTTCGAGTTCGAGGTGCGGGTGTGCGACAGCTGCCACGGGTCCATCACCGACGAGGAGTGAGTAACCGTCGGCCTCCGTTGCACTCGCGTGCTCGGCCTTTGTGCTGGCTCGCGGCAAAGTAAAAGCGCCGTTCCCTTTCCTGCGTTCCAGCCGGGCGCCCACAGCCACCTTCCACGACACCAAGCACGGCATTGTTTACATGCACTATGAGCCCACCACTGGAAATCTGCTCACCTCTGGCACCGACAAGGTGATCAAGGTAAGGTCTCGGATCACTGCACCCTCAAAACATTGACTGGGTTCACTCCCTGCCGGGGTTTTAAACTATCCGGAGGGTTCCTTTTTTTTATATATTTTTATATTTTTTATTTATTATTATCCATTTCTTTTTGGGGTTTTTACGGGTTCTCTTATCCAACATGGTTACGGCCAGTTAAACTTGCTAGGAGGCCTCCCACCAGCAGACTGTCTATTAAGCTAAGTTATGTTCACAGACCCGTCACGTCACCAGCCCTGTGGTTCAGTTGCTTTCAGTTTCACCCAAACAGACACGCATGCATCTTACCAGCTATTGTGTCTTCCGGTGATCCGCAGCTATGGGACATGACTACTGTGGTGTCCTGAGGTCGGCCGAGAAGCCCCCGTCAGCAGGAGCCTGTGTGCACCGACCCGGGAGGGTTTTAATCGGCGCCACCCGCACATGGAGGAGAGGGAGAGAAGTATATTCCATACAAGTGATCATCATTCAGATCGTCATGTTATTCCAAAACAAGCAGAAGCTGACGCGCGCTCACAGTGAGGACACTGCAGGCCAGTGAAGGCTGGAAACAGGACAGGCCTTGGTTGACACAAGGTTATACAGTTGTGGGTGTTTGTTTTGTGTGAAGGTTGCTGTCTCTGTGTGTGTGTGCGTGCGTGCGTGCGTGCGTGCGTGCGTGCGTGCGTGCGTGCGTGCGTGCGTGCGCATGCGTGCGTGCACTGGGGTACGAGTAAGCATCGAGTCATTTCTATTTGTAAGCTACTGACACACATTATTTACTTAATTCCCTTGCTTTCCTTTCTATGTTGGAAACTCACCAAACAGCAATCCAGAAGTCTTTTGCACGGCGGGAACCCTGAAACCAAACTTGACATATGTGGTCTGAGATGTGAAGCATTTCATGGACCTTTTACTCACTGACAGATTGAAACCCCAAAAGTCTTTGGCAGGCCGACAGAGTTGAATCCGATTAACTCTTTCCAGCCTGCACCATCTACACAGGAAAAGCAAAGTAATAGCAGTAATTGGAAATTACATTTCTTGCATGTAGTTGGTGCTAATGTGCATGTGGACAGTATGCGCATGAGGTAGGTTTCCAGCTATGGACAATGAGATTGCAGACCATTGTAGCCATGTGTTGTATGCCTGAATCCTGAACACCTGGTTCTGTTGATAATTTAATCAAACTGCTTTCTAATCTTTGAAAACAATATCTTGTTCTTTTTGAGATTATTTATTCTTCAAAGTGTGGACTAAATATATCTGACTTGCCAACCCGACGTATAATCAAATAGGTGGCAGCATTTAAATTCCTTAAATGTTTCGAGACTGATAGAAGACAGCCTTGTGTTTCATATTGTTCTCGTTGCTTTTGAAGTCAGAATACTGAATACTGATTGTTTTATGTCAAGTGCACTGGAATCATGAAGCAAAATTGATGTTACAAACCAATGCTGTGAAAAGGAATTATCATTCATTTTTTATGTTTATTTTGTTTTTGTTTTTTTTAACAATTATCCCATCTGTGATGATGAGCACATGCTGACTACATGGACATATTATAATGTTCAAACCCCACTGGATATTTTCCAAAGACGTTTTGGATTAAAAATAAGATTACCTGAAGATTTCATAGAATAGAGAAAAAAAAATCACACTTGACTACCCAAAGTTACTCATATAGGTACATTTACTGCAGCTGTATAGAAGCCTGATGGTACTAATATTTTCAAAGGACCATACCAAGGTTTAAGTTACTTAATTGACATGTTTGTATTATTTAATGTGTCTTCCCTCACTGGCTTACATGGCGTACTCTTTCAGGTTTCCATCCAAAAACTAAGAGACAACCCCATGTCTTGCAAAATAGAAATCAAATATCACAGTAATCGTTTAATTTAAATTAGCAAAAAAAAATCACTGTTATAGTACTTCAAATGTATATACAAAGACGACAGAAGATAAATCATTTTTACACAAACACCAACTTCATTTTCTTAAACAAAATAATTTCATCTTTGGCCAGTTGTGACTAATGCGTGCAACCGAATGTGTATAAATAATACATTAAATAAGCAGGTATTCACCTGTCTGTTGGATCACTTTCTTTCTGGGCCACTGTCTTTACTCCTCTTTAAATGATATATGCAGTTTTACCCCGCAGAGTTTAGACCACAAAAATCATTTCCCTCACAAAAGCGCACTTCAATTTAGTGTAAATTTCTAAAGGTGTTAAGTTTCAACTCAACAGAAAAGTTGATTTGTTTATAAAAAAAAAACACACAGATTTTACATTAGGATTAATTAGTTGTCAAAAGTTCAATTGATCCGTTTCCTGTCACTTGCCTTTTTTGAGATAGAAAGCAATTACTGAAATGTCTGCGTAAAAGTAAATGTTCAAACGTCCCCAGTATAGTTTTAAAGATGGAGGGAAAGAAGACGACTTCATGTAATGTAATGGCGCAAGTTCAAACCTGATTCCCGAGTCTGATCCCAGCACCTCTGTAACCAAACAAAATGGCCTGAATCCGACCTGATACTTTCTCTGTCAGGCCTGTGAAAACATACATAGACCAAGAGTTCAGTGAAAACTATATTTTACAGAACCGAATGTATACAGTTGCATGTTGTACTTCCGCTCATGGCAAACCCAACAACGGTACAAGATACTTCTCTACTGAACACAACCTACCAACTACACATTGTGAAGCTTTTTTTTTTGTCGAAAATAAAGCGAGAACCGTGTTGCGTATACTTAAATACAAACGTTAAAAAGTTGTAAAAGATACAAAATAGTTATGTAAACATCGTTAATAAGTAGTGAGGAGTGCTTGGGACATATGCAGAGATGTTAAGGTTTGAACTTGAGGGCAAAGTCCTCCAGCGCAGCCAGAAGCTTCTCCTCCTCCTGTGGCGTAGACCTGGATGAGGCCAGAGGCAGGTGTGTCGCCGCCGCTTTGCGATCTGAAAGCGGTAGAATGGTAACACGAGTGACAACGGCACATCGATCTTCATTAATGAACCACAACTTTTTCTCCTCCCTTTCCGCAATGCCTGCATTTGGTTTCGTTTTGCATACGATAGTGCTCACAAATATTAGTGTCTCTATATGTTGGGGGCGATTGAAAAATGTATATTGAATTATAGCACTTTGTACTCCACGTGTATCTGGCTCTCCAGATAAAGACACTTACACTCACCCTAGAACATTGACAAGCATAATTGATGATACTCAACCATGCAGGGAATAAAAAACCCAAAGTGGTATTTATTGCCCTGTACATGGGTTCGCCTATGAGTCCGGGGTTACTTCCACCTCTTATGTCAAGATGGAGCAATGAAGAGCAGTAAGACCAACAAACAAACAGTTACATAAAAGACTCAAGTGATTCGTCTCTGACCTTGGAAGAAGAGTCCGCTCGGCTGCTTAACAACCGCTGGAGACACAGCCAGCCACACCACGGTGTCGGCCCCCATGGCCTCGGTCCTCAGTTTGGACTTCATCTTAGCGTGAAAGGACGGCATTGACAACTGGACAGCTACAGGGAGAAAAACATGTGCGGTCACATCGGGCGTGTCGTGTCAGAGTGCTCTCGCGGGTGACGCTTCTTTCGTTGGATTACCCGGTGTGTCCGCCCAGCCCGGGTGCATGGAGGAGAAGTGGATCTCTTTGTGCTGAGAAGCCCATCTCTCCGTGAGAATCACCTGCTGTCTCTGTCACCGTGAGAACGAGGGGCGTGGCTCGTCAACAAATGCAGATGCACACAACGGTCATTACTGCTCTCCTCTCTGGTGCCTGCTTACCTTGTTCTGAGCGTAGGCCATGGTGCTGTCGAACGTCCCCTTCTCAAACTGAAGGTCGTCCAGGTTCAGCTTCTGGGTGAGCATGCCGCCAGACGACACGGTGACCTGTGAGGAGAAGGGAGCGTGTTTATTTTTACTTTTAATAAGGCATGGGGTTTATATGCGCAGCGTGAGCCTCACTCTTCAACAATGTATTATTATTATTTTTTTTCTTTTCCAACCAACCACTCTTGGATCTTCAACTTTCTTCAGTGCAGGTATCAGTGCTGTGGTGAGAATGTATGTGCCTGGTAACAAAGGTAAGCACAGAGGTCAGTTACACTTACCTGCCCTGTCTGCTATAGCTGAGAATCCAAAAGAGCAGAGCCGAGTAAGTTTTTGTCCATCAATGGTTATTGGTTTAAGTAACATTGAAAACTGTCATGAACCAAATGACCATTATATTTTCATTTGAAGAACAATTATATAAGATATTCCCTTTAATAGAGGCATCTTAAAAAAGGCATTTATATGTTACAACCTTAAAATCAGGTTTCACATGGGAACTAGTAATAAAAAATATTTTTTCATTTCATTACCGAGTGTATTTGTGGCAAAGTTCTTCTCCAAACCCTCCTCAGTTAACTCTCTCTGGTTGACCATGCAGCCTGCATTGTTGATCTGATGTACACGACAAGTGATTAAAATTATATTTCAAAGTGTGAGTGTGTGTGTCACCGTTGATCCAGCAGAGAACTACAGATACTCACGAGCACATTTAATTTGTTGTTTTGAGAGAAGTCGTGGGCGAACTCCCACACTTGTCTCGCACTGGACATGTCAACGACATGGATGTGAACATTCTGGAAATTAAAAGAACAAATACTTCTGTCAAACCTCTGTCCATACAGACTGACGTTTAGCCCTTTGCTAAAAAGGAAACCATACGACACAAGGATTGTCCTTAGACATAATGTGTGAAGTGAACCATTTTATTATTCTGCTAAAGATAAGAAAATATTGAAACATGCTTATCACGTGTTCCCAGAGTTAGAGTAACCCCTTTTTTTCCGAATCAGGCAATCAAAAGGCCATAAATATATATTTTTTTTTTTCCAATGATGTAAAATTGCCCAATCCACTAATTGCTATATAGTTTTCAGCTGACCCTGTGATAGACTGGTAAGCGGTCCAGTGCATACCTTGTCTCATGCCAAATAATGTTGATATTTTGATTAGAATGTACTCGATTTTTTAAATGATATAACTGCACGTTAACTGAGATAATTAATTAAACTAATTAAATACTTCAGAAGTTAAATTAGTTGGCATTTAATAGATTGGTAAAGCAACATATCACTGTGAGCAGAAATATAATATAAACCCTAGTCCTGCAGAGGATGGAATAAATGGGACAAAGACGAAGTATCCCTCAAAGCTCAAAACAAACATTCATTGGCCGAGAGCGCCCTTTACTGGACACATCGTGTAATGGTATCTCTCCCTCTTCTGTTTGGTGTTCCATATCTACCCAAATATCGTACAATCCGACTGTATCAGATCATCTTTACCACTGACAGAACAAAGTTTCTTTAAACATGCTACTATAAAAGCATTAAGTTGTCCTGTTTAGATCTAATTAAAACTTGGTAATTAATCAGCAGCATGTGATATTTTTTGATGCTTTTTAATATTCTCTCAGTATTTTTAGTTATGGGATACATGTTATGTAATGTGTTTTTTGCAATAAACATCATCTATTTAAATTGGTATTCATAAGATTCCTTAAAATGTTGAAAGAGGTGGAAATAGAGTTCTCAGTTTATTTTAAAAAGGTCACGATCAAATGTTGGTCTTAGAGGACTGTACAATGATTAAACCATAAAACAACCTCTGTCCTCTAACCCTCGAACTGTAAAGGATACCAATTAACTTGAAAAAAGTTTAAGGAGGGGAAAAACTGTAGAAAACTCAGGAAGAGTGGGGATCTCTATGATAAGACAAAAAGGCATGCCTCATATTACTCACTTGATTTTTACTCTGTTCCACAATTTCCTCTTTAGCGGATTCTGCGCGACCCTTGTTTCGACACACCATGTGAACGACTCCCCCTGCACAGTCGAAATAAAAATATATCAGTGGACATGCCAACAAGAGAAATATAAATAAATAACATACTACAGCCTACAAGATGTGGAAATCACAGACCTACTAAATGAAAATTGGTAAATAATTAAAAAATAATACAATATAATTTTCATAGAAGCCAAGCCAAAAATGGATGTCTAAGGTTTTTCCCATAAAAAAAATATATAATAGTGTCCTGTCCTTGCATTGCTTTACGAATATGTCAATAGAAATATGATTATAATACATTTTGACAACACGGGTAAGGTGAGGTATAAATGCCAAAGCCTTTGAATGACATGAATTTATCCAGATACCAATTACACTTTAATATTGGGTGTAAATGAGAAACTTCACAGCTCCAAATAGGTACCTACAGTTGACTCAGAACCTATCCTGCCCCGCCCTTTAGCAGAACTAAAATGGTCAAGCCAGCAGACCTAAGAGGCCCAATATTTTAATACATTGAATGCTTGCCGCTAAGCCGATAAAATGTGTAATGTGTAGTGGTAACCCTCACCTCGTTTGGCGATTTCATGTGCTGTGGCTTTTCCTATCCCACTGTTGGCACCAGTTATCATGAAGGACCTGCCACTCAGATCGACATCCAGGTCTGCTGAAGCAAAATGCTTGGCTGCCGCTTCATAGCCACTCCTATCATGAGCAAAGGGCAGTACACTGAGTGCGAAATATATACTGTACACTGACCTTTATATTATGACATGTACTGATGCAGCACTGAGGTGACGTTTTGTTTGTAGGTGTCTTTATCGCGTGTCATTTTAGTCATTTTTGGTGCAATACCTGGTAGTCTTAGTCTTCCTTCGTCATTTCGTTACTATTTCGACTTGTGCAAAAATATATAATATAATATATATAAATATAAAAATATAAATATCAGTTTACAATTTAGTGAAGACTGGTGTATTACATGACATGACTGAATTTTGCAAGAATTGCTGCACAACTGAATGATAGTATCAGTTCACGACACTCTTGTGATTCGCAAATATCACCATGACTTGTTCTTGGAAACCATTTCTTCCTCGGGATTGACCTTTATTGAACTAAGTGAAGATATGATCTTCTTCATCAGATGTATACCTCTGGATTAGTAGCAGATGACACTTCTGATATAAAATGTCTCTTGAGAGCTGGGATATTTTTATTATAAAATATATAAAAATGTAAATACCCATAACTGAATGTAATGTATAACCAGTTTTATGACCACACCGGCCAAAATGTTTTGGTAGTATAAGAATCCATCAATAATGTATATTAATGCTTTAAAATAAATTCAGCAATACCCAGTTGTGCATATCGTTATGCTATCGCAAATTTAATTATCGTGTGGTTTAACGTTGCATAAACGGTATGCAGGTAGTTATCAGGGTCAAACACGACAGACGGGAATAGGATAAAACGTTTCGTAATCATGGCACCACGCGAAACTATGTTCCTTTCATTGAAACATGTTGGTAGAAGAGATACGTGCTTCACTTACTTGGTGTACTCCTGGAGTCCTTTAACAAACCAAACGGCATTCCGGTAAATGGACATTTTCCACACGATTTTCCCTTTCAAGTTTCTCTGTAAATCCTGTTTATGTTCCTACAAGGACAGAGTGAAGCCTGTCATGTGCTTCACACAACTTACTCATTTACGCAAGCTTGTTATATGGTAACAGGGGCGGAGTCACATCGTGACCGCCGGAAGTAAAAGATAGTGCTCCCGGTGAAAACGCACCCGTCATTTATTGTGTAAATAAAAGGGAACGTTCCAGACAGTCACAATAGGTAACATTTTGGATGATTGATTTAAGCTCTACTGGTTCATCAGTGCACCATGTCAGGATGGCCGAGTGGTCTAAGGCGCCAGACTCAAGGCACCCCTTCCTGCTAAACGGGACTTCTGGTCTCCGAGTGGAGGCGTGGGTTCAAATCCCACTTCTGACATAACATTTTTTGCGCTGGTGGTACATTCACTATTTCTGATATAAGAGTCACGGATGCACATAACTTTCTGAGTGGGTTGCTCAGATGCGGCGGTCTCGCCCTGGTCGCTCTCCACGGATACTCCGCGGAGGAGATACAATGCTCCAGTGTGTTGTTGACCCACTTCACTTTAACAATAATTGAGAACTGACATGACAAACAAACAATACACAGCTGTGTGTATGTTTGTGTGCGCGCATGCGGATGCGCGTATTTTTGTTCCACTTACACGATAAGTAATTCCTCTGACAACAACTATTTTTTAATGCAATTTCAAATTACTTATTTGACGTTAATTCATGAATTAATTACAGTTTATACAAATAGCGTTGTAATAGCGTTTAATTACGTAAACGAAAACATTCATAGTGATTCAATGTTTCACATAAAAAGGGAATATAGCGGTGCATAAAACACGAAAAGGAATTGAGAAAATTCATGTCAGAAGTGGGATTCGAACCCACGCCTCCATTCGGAGACCAGAAAACCCGTTTTACGGAAGAGTAGACTCTTGAGTCTGGCGCCTTAGACCGCTCGGCCATCCTGACAATCATGTTTCAATTGTGGCACGTCAGATCTCTTAAAGTATTTTTGTAAACAATCATACAACGGAAAAAAAGAGATGGTCCTTACACAAAAGATTAACAGGTATTAAAGCCCCAACATATCTATGGGATCTGTATATAAATATAAATGTGTTAAACGAATGAAAATCCGTTTTGTCCCTACTTTACAGCGCCCCCCTTTTGTGATTCTCCTCAGTTAGGCATATTCACATACCTGATGTCTGTCCAGTGCTTTTTAATGACAATTGGTCGCATGAATTTAATCCTTTCCGTAGCAGAATGACATCATCTCCTTAAAGACAGCCATGGAAGTTATATGCTAAATAAGACGGGGTCAATGTGATGGAACTGATTACATTTCCAGGACTAACCCTCAGGAGACAAGCACATCATAATTGAGAAGTGGTCGTTGCCACTGACGTTGTGGTTGGAGCGGCACTGCTGGTTGTGGCCCCTTATGTTGTGGTTGGAGCAGCACTGGTGGTTGTGGCCTCTGATGTCGTGGTTGGAGCAGAACTTGTGGTCGTTGCCCCCAACGTAGTGGTTGGAGCAGCACTCGTCGTCGTGGCCCCTGACGTTGTGGTTGGAGCAACACTGGTGGTTGTGGCCCCTGATGTCGTGGTCGGAGCGGCACTCGTGGTCATTGCCCCGGACGTCGTCGTTGGTGCAGCACTGGTCGTTGTGGGCCCGGACGTTGTGGTTGGTGCAGCACTTGTGGTTGTGGCCCCTGATGTTGTGGTCGGAGCATCACTCGTGGTTGTTGCCCCAGATGTCGTCGTTGGTGCAGCACTGGTGGTTGTGGCCCCTGATGTTGTGGTTGGAACGGCACTGGTGGTTGTGGCCCCTGATGTCGTGGTTGCAGCGGCACTGGTGGTTGTGGCCCCCGACGTTGTGGTTGGAGCAACACTTGTGGTTGTGGCCGCTGATGTCGTGGTCGGAGCAGCACTCGTGGTCGTTGCCCCAGACGTTGTCGTTGGGGAAGCACTGGTCGTTGTGGCCCCGGACCTTGTGGTCGGAGCGGCACTCGTGGTCGTTGCCCCGGACGTCGTGGTTTTAGGAGCACTGGTGGTCGTGGCCCCTGACGTTGTGGTTGGAGCAGCACTGGTGGTTGTGGCCCCTGATGTCGTGGTCAGAGCGGCAATCGTGGTCGTTGCCTCGGACGTCGTCGTTGG
>JAFBJU010000231.1:88110-390221 GCA_016785305.1 Colistium nudipinnis | reverse complement strand
AAGTCAACATTTTTAACCATGTCGAAAACACTCGAAACTCGCACAGCAGAATCAGCAGGGCTTAAAAATATGGAAGGTAAGGAAATAATGTGAAAAAAGTGAAAATATCCTAGTTTTTGGGGACTCTTTTGTGGTCCAAAATGTGAAGAAAAAACGCCTTACTATAGCCTTACCTTCGGCCCAAAAAGTCCAAATTTTCTACCATGTCGAAAAAACACTCGAAACTCGCACAGCAGCATCGGCAGGGCTTAAAAATATGGAAGGTAAGGAAATAATGTGAAAAAAGTGAAAATATCCTAGTTTTTGGAGACCTTTTTGTGGTCCAAAATGTGACCAAAAAACGCCTTAGTATAGCCTTATCTTCGGCCCAAAAAGTCCACATTTTCAACCATGTCAAAAACACTCGAAACTCGCACAGCAACATCGGCAGGGCTTAAAAATAGGGTAGGTAAGGAAATAATGTTCCAATTGTTCCTTCACCCATGAAATCACAAATTGTGAGCAAACAAATGTGTATTTTAAAAAAAAGAATGAGCAGTAGTTTGTAAAAGCGACTACTATTCTGCCAGGAAAAAATATGTGCTTCTATTTGAGGGGTTACGGTAGAAGTACTTAGAGCAGATTTAAAGGCTGAAGTCAAACGCTGAAAATGTCGTAACATTCATGGACGTTTGGTGGGATAAATATAAATGCTTTTAAACGACCTAAACGGGTTATAACGAACGACGGCGGCTCAGGGCCGGTGTGTGTGCGGTACTCACAGATGCGGGCGGTGCGGTGCGGTGCGATGCGATGCGGCGCTCTCGGAGGAGGAAGGAGCAGACTTGATGTGGTCGGAGCGGGTTGTTGCTGGGCGACATGCAGGTGTGCAGAGGGTGCTGCCGGACCTTCAGGAGGCAGAACTGCTGCAGGTCCGCGGAGGCCTGACACACCTCGGACGCTGAACGAAGTGCCTGAACGCCGCTGTGTGACTCCCATCGGTGCTGAAACACACAGGCAAAAACGAGTGACGGACGAGCGTGGCACACTTGGCACACGCCCCGAAAGAGTGGACCCGAGCCGTTACCTTCCCTCTGCCGCCTCGAGGCGCAGCTGCTGGCCGGTTTTCTTCATCGCTACGATGTTGCCAAACGCCAAACAGCGTGCTAAAAGATTGGTTGTGGGTCGTTTTGGTTTGACCCCGTCTCCTTCGACGACGAACTCCTGGTTTTCGGCAAAGGCGTATCCGCCTGTGCTGCCTCGGTGGGACGTACGTGTTAATGGAACCTGATTACAGAGCCTGGTTGACGCCTGTGCACGAGTCACAATCATCAATGCACGTGTGCAGTTATTTGGTTACAAACACAAAATAGTGTTGCACATCATATATGTTTTTATTGATGGGCAAACGTGATTATCTTGGTACTATGGAGTATGTGTTTATGTTTTGTACAAAAATTATGATTTGCCAATAAAAGAAGAACAAATCGATTCGAGTGTAAACAAACTTTATTGACATTAGTGAAACTTTACACATAAATAAAACAGTGCTGGATTTATTTATTTATATGTGTGTGTGTGTGTGTGTGTGTGTATTAAGTTATCGACTTCATTTGTGTCCGATATAAAAAAAAAAAAAACGTTAGTTATACAGTGTGAGGCCTAATGTTTCTTCCAGCCTAATCTTTAATGATTAAGTAAGGATCTCCCAGATCTCTGGGTTTAAAAGTAACTTAGAACAGGTATCAAGGAAAAAAAGGATACAAATAAGTCTAAAAGTTAGCTAAGCAAGTGTAGAGCAATGGGGACTAATTAACAACAATAAAATTATAACTTTTATCTAGAAATTGTGACTCAACATAATTATGTTTTATTTGTATGAATTGCTTAATTAATCTGGATTTTATTCAGTTTCGTCATTGATTGTCGACTTGGCCAGAGTGTTTTTGGTCCATCTTAGCCTCATGTCTAAAAAATACATAAAATCATCAACAGCATAGAAAATACAGATTTTCATTTTAAACGTAATAAATATGACTACTCTTTTAGTACTGGAAAGCAGCACAGAGTCTGTTCTGGTGAAATTGTGATTGAAATACGCATTAAATGGCCATTCTGTATAACCTGCCTCCGTCCACAGTATGAGAACAATTTAAAAACGTTAATTTGCTCTAAATAAATGCAATTTCTAACTAATAAGTAGCAGAGGATTGCAGAAGGATAAGTGTTAACTCGTCATCAATATTACTAGAGCAACCACTGCTGGCACTCTCATAAAAGAAACAGCCCTGACTGTGTTTGATTACAGCAGATTGTTTCTTCAGCAGTAGTCAACGCCCTCTGAAGGCAAAAAGGGACCTCCCTTTTTTTGAACCCAACAGAAATCCACCCTCAGTGTTTCTCTCCTTTTCCCTAATGCCGTGCCATCATGGAGCCGTCCTGTGAGTCTGTGAGATATCCAGAGGACAGAAGACCGGTCAGTTGCAAGGTATGTTCAGTGAATTTAACTCTTGACTCGGGCATGTGCAAAATCACAATGTCAGTGTAGGTATTTACAGCGAAACACAGTTAAAAATGTTTTATGTTTCTAGTTTGTGGAGCTCCATGTGCTGTATGTACCAGAGGACCAGTGGAATGCGAAGCTCAATAAAGTACCAGCTGACGCCATAGAGAGTTTCATCTCTGCGGGCTTCATCAGGTGAAACTGCCGGAAATGTGTAATTATATGCAACATGTACAATTTAGAGGCAGAGAAAAGACTGTCCAGTATGTGGACAAATGTAAATATATGCATACATTCAGTGAATGTCTCTTACCTTTAAAACGATGGCCTTTTAAAGTAAAGGTACACAGCAAATTCAAAACATCATACACATAAACATACATGAACTAAGCAAAACTAGTACAATACACCAAGCAATTATAACACATGTTCAACACTTACATGCAAGAAATATCCTTTTGAGATTATACATCGTTGTAAAGTTTAAGCTGTAGAAATGCATTGAATGAAAGTTAAATATGTAAAACAGTTAAAAACCACACCCATCAGACATCAAAATGAACTTGGACCGTAATGTGGCACAAAGACAGAGAGTGGCAACATTACTTTCTGTAATATCTGCTAAAACCTTGTTAGCAAATGTGGTGCAACGGCAGAGCTATCTGGAATCTTTCTATCAATGTGTCTTCAGGGTCTTTCCTGATGTCACCCTAAAAAGTCTGAGGAGCGAGCTGGGAGCTCTTCTCGGCACAGAGAGGAGCATCAACAAATTCTCCTTCCTGAAATGCGTGGGCCGCAGTCTGGCACTGGTGAGTGCAGCCGCCTGTTAAGCGCACTTTTCGACAGCCTGTTGTGTTTCACCAGGCAAATAGTAGAGAGACACAACGCAGACGGTTTGATTAACAAGTTCTCCATTCAAGTCTCTACACTAAAAGGGTGTAAAAAGAGTGTGCGTGCGTGCGTTTAATGGCCTGACCGAGACCGACCAAATGTATCCCTTACAGGTTAAAAGCAAACAGGAGAGGGATCTCAAAGTGAAAACATTTGCTCCACCGTACGTAAGTATGGAATTTGTGTTCCCCAAATTTGAGTTTCTGCCCCTGGAATACACCTTCATACATTACCACGGAAAATAAAATATAAAATAGTCTTAGATTTTGAGCGAGACCTTTTGTTTGGTTTTAAATAGTATTTTCGAATAACCAAGCCTTTGTCGCAGAAGGCTGATCACAAAAGTATGTTCTTAAACCTAAAACAAAATGAGCGCTCACCTCTACTGGTATCATTATTCTGTCGACACCATCATTTTTTTTCCCCTCGTGAATTTAAGCTGTGCCACTTTGTATTATGTTAATCGTCAGGTATCAGTCCATGGCTATTATGCTTAGTTATGTGCCACTGAAGCTCGGCTAATGTCTGGTTCCCACCTGTGCTCAGGCCCCACAGCCGGAGCTTTACCTGCTGCCCACTGTGGAGAACGGCAGCAGCTCCCAGTCTCTCTCCCCAGAAACCAGCAGCAGCTCCCCAGACCACCCGACACATTACTACCCTCCCAAGACATGCGTCCTGCCAACAAGGACAAAAGAGCCCCTTAAATTCCCCCTCATTCCCCAGTGTTCCCATCAGCCACCTCCCACCCCCAGCTTAGAAGAGGAGGTGGAGGAGGAGGTGGAGGAGGAGGAGGAGGAGGAGGAGGAGGAGGAAAGCTATAGTTCTTCAGAGGGAGATAATGAAGATGAACAGCTTTTCCCTAAAAAGCCTGAGTGGGCAGAGCGGGACTGTTGTCCAAGGAAGACTCGTAATCAAAGGGCACCACAGCCAGTTTCACGGAGTAAAGGTAAAGCAACAGTCTGATGATCATGTTACAAAACCTCCACATCTTGAGTGAAAAAACAATTCCATATGAAGGAGGGTTTGAGATGGGGGAGGGGGGGTTATTTGTTTCATTTTCAACACAATGCATGGAAAGGGCGCATTAGCATCTGTTTGCACATGTTAAACTGATGGAGCATGTTTATGCATATTCTGACCAACCAAGGGATGTACATTTACATGCATTACTAAATTCCTTATATGCCTTTAAACCAAAGTTTTACAACAACATGAAGTTGATTCCGATCAGTCGAAGGGGACACGCGGAAAAGGAGAACCTTGCAGAAAGAAGAAGCAATACCAAAAAGTGGCCAGCGATTCAGGAGTAGCAGAGTCCCTTGAGGACGGAGAATCAGGCCTCCCCCTCACAGACGGGTATTGCGATGCCAGAGGACCGAGCAAAAACACACTGCTCCGTGCCAAATGTATACACTGCATTTGTGTGCCGCTGCGGCTTGTCAGTTTAACAGTGTGTCTTGTTTGCAGGTTTGGGAAATCAAAACATGCACATTTGCTCAAACCAACAAGTGAGGTAATATTTATATTATATCAAAGTAACAGTTAGTGTGAGTTTTCTTCAGCCTTTACTCTCCAGCATCAATCTATGAATTGTCTTTTTGTTTTTGTTTAAACAAGTAGGAAGTGGGCAGCCTCTTGGTCCAAATTCCTCTGCTACTCGGGGGTGTTTATTGGAGTATCTGAGGTCTTTGAAGTCAACAAAGAACTTGAATCCTCATAAAATCCATGACAATCTACTCAGGCAAAGACCCGCTGTTGTTCCTGTCGTCTCTTTTAAGGTGACGGAGAGTCCTGCTGTGTTGCCTCGGCCTGTTCGTTGTACCTCTTCATCTCAAGGTCTGGACTTGGCCTCGGTCACCCATAAAACAGCAGCTACTCCAGGCGTCCAGACAAACAGTAAGCTGTCAATTGTGGCCGAACACCAAGAAATAACTCTTCTTTCAAGACAACTGACACGGTCCGTGTGTGGCAGGAGAGGAACTGATGGAGGAGATCAAGCTGGTGAGGGAAGAGAGAAAGCAGCTGGAGTGGACAAGACAGGAGTTGCTGAGAAAGGGGAAAGATTTATTGGCCCAGAATAGACACCGGAGGAACCAAGGTGAGCACAAAATGCAGCTCAGGCTTTTATATCAGTGTTGTGTGTTCTTTGGCAAAAACAAAAAAAAATACATTTATTTCTTTATACCAAAATATATTTATATTTTCATGAATATTAATATTTTAAACCACCACAAAATCGAGCCCTCAAATATAACGGGGTAATAAAAGGGATGAGTCACCAATAAGGACATTCTGGTGCTTCCCTTCTCTTCCCTTTCAACGTAAAGCACGGGACAGTTGGAAAAAGAAATATTTTGAAACCAAAAAGGCCACAGCGCCACTTGAGGACAACCTGAGGAAGTTGCGACAAGAGTTGGAGACATTTTACAACAAACTCCTGCATCAGCTCCACGCCAGAGACAACAGAGGGAAGCCAAGACGACAAGGCAGATCTTCCATCAGGGTGAAATCTGTTAAGACCTTATTGGCAAAAAGAAAACCGATTGTATCACGGATCTTTTTTGTAAATAACCCAATTAAATCTGTTGTTTCAGAATGAGCTGATCATTCAGATTATGACAGAGAGTCATGAGATTGATAACCTGAAGAGGAACGTCGAAGATGCCAAGATGAAGCTGGTAACGGAGATAAAGGTAGATATTCTTCTGGGAATCCAAACATGATTGTGCGGAAGTGTAGAAGTAGCGATTAAGTAAGTGAAGAAATGCACGACAATGTGTCATTAAAGTAGCAATCGCACACTGGGACCTACAGAGTAACCAAAATCATTTTTACTCAATAGTACGTTTACAAATTCTGCTATCTGTCCATGAATGGCTTTGTAGCTAAGAAAACAGGCTGCCACAGAGCTGAGGGCGCTGAAGGCCGAGCTGGCCCAGAAGAAAAGTCAGTCATCTCATCTTGGACCCACAGCATGTCTGGGCCTCTCAAATACCACACGGCAACAAGTTCATCACACGCCCAGCTAAGTCACTAAATACGGGGATGGTATGGAATACTGCCGTCTGGTTGTAACTCCGCTAAGACTAATTGAGTTATTTGTTTTGAGGTCGTTTTATATGGATTTGTGAACACAATCACAGTTGGATGAAGATAAAAATGGTATGAGAGTCTTTTCACCTGCTTTCGAAGAAGAAACCATTGAATCCCTGTCATGCTCTTGAGGTGCTTGTAGGCTGATTGTGTTTTTGTCTTAGTTTGGCTGAGTCCATGACCACTCAATTGAATAGGTAATCAAAAAATATTTTATTTAAAATATTAAAGTGCAGTCAACAGGCTTTACATATGTCAAACACAAATGCTTTGTCGGTACAACACGTTAAAAAGCCTGGTTGTCTTTTTTTTCCAGTTATTTCACATAGCACAGAGGAATGTCTGAGACGCAACTATATTCAGAGTCAACGGCAATAAAAGCCACAATAAACTCGGAACTGCAGGCATGCGTAGTCAAACTCAGAGGGAAGTCAAATCCTGTTACTCTTACAAAAGGATATATTGACTTAGCAACAAACAGGAGGGGGCTCATGGGCGGTGTACATTTCTGCAGCACTGCTGAGTGTATCCCAGCTAGCATCCTAATAGGGCATTCCACATCATTGCGGTCTGCTGCCTGGCAACTATATTATCACTGTAGTCCAGGATGTTGGAATTCCACATTCCGATGCCTCTCAACCCCTTCGATTTCACAAACTCCGCCTTGGGACATATACTCTGCGGGTCATCATACCAAACCTGATGAATCTCTCCGTGCGCGTCCTTGAGAGAAAGAGACACCAGAAAAAGTGATGATGGCTCTACTTTGTGGTGAAGGCGAAGAATTTTAGACCCCGACAAGTTTCAACGAGGCAATTTGTTTCGTCTGGGAAGCAGCTTCGATGGACACAGGCCCTTTCGATATACAGTTTTGTCGGCATGCCCGCCCTGAAATCTTTGAGTCATCATTTATTAGGAATAAGGTAAGAGAAGGTTGGTGAAGCTTAACATTGGCAGACGGACAAATAATAATTAAATTAGACACCAACAACTACCACAAACCTATGTGTGTTTCTTTTTTTTTTCCGAGAAATAAATACTGCAGAACCATGAGGTTAAAGATTTTAAACAAAAACATGCTTCAATAAAAACACTGGTGTACTTTCTGCCTGGGGATTCCTACCCTACATTCCTATGAACCTGCATTTTGAGAATAAGAATTAAAAAGGGAAATACATTTCAAATAAAAAATATGCACCTTGTAGTTGAAGTAGGGAGCCTGCTGCTTGCCGTCCCACATCCTGCCCGACAAGGAGGTGTCGACCCGTTTCCTGATCCACTTGTATGGTTTCTGTCTTCCGGCAGCATCACTGCAGGGAGCCCCACGGAAAGGAATCTTGGCTATTGAGCATACTCCCTCCTGTCAGGGGAAAGTGCATCAAGGGAAGCTGTGTTAAAATTTCGGACTAAGCGATTTATAATATATAGGGACAAAAAAAAGCAAATTAAACATCATAGCTGAAAGATACTTTGACTTTGCTAAAAATGTATGCATCCATGAATTATGGGAAAACCGAGGGAAAGTTTAGAAACTTCAAAAATGTGTACTCAAAATATTTATAATTCCGAGGCTAGCTGGATTATAGTCTGTTAGCTGATGCATATTGGTGCACCACAATGGATGGTTATCCATATGTTAGCTGCTGAAATATTTCACATACAGCATACATGTCATCTTCAAGGAGAGGAAAAGCCAAGGTGTGTCCAAAAATATTAGTCTTCTTGCCTTACTCTCCTTCAAATTCTTGAAGAAACACCATGCAACCTGTGTGACCTTTCCAATGAACAATGTGTTACCTGGGAAAGGTTGAGGCATGGGTAGTCATAGCCGTACCACGGAACTCCCATCACCAGCTTCTTCGGATCAATGTTCAGACTCAAATACTGGTCATAAGCTTAAGGGAAAGAAAAGAGACAATTGATACGGCGGTGATGAGTAGGTTTGCATTAAGAGGCTGATTTGATCTCATCCATCATCACACGGCTTGGCAAAATACCCTTTAGTGTTTGAGTAAGCGGGGCATTCGCCATTGCAATGCAGTCCCCCATGATCTGACTCTGCTCATCATAGCTCATGACAAACAGCAGGTCGCAGGATTCAGCGATGGTGACATAATCATAGCAGCGTTTGTCGATACAGTTGGGGGACCAGGCAACATCAAATGAGACCTAAAAATCAGACAAGGGTGGGTGCGTGTAGATCAAATCGAGGCTTTCCGCACTTTGTTTATCTCCTGTCTTGCTTGTGTCTATTCGGGAAAAAGTCGCGACGCCTCCCTCACCTGTGATCCTGGGATCTCCCTGTGAAACGCCTCGGTGGTTTCGTAGACCAGGCTCGTGAGAGCATGGTACTCCGGCGAACCCTCTTCCACCTCTTGTTCAATGTCGATGTTGATCCCATCCATAAACTGAATTTTGGCCAGGTCGACTTTCTCCATTATCCACGCTGTCCTGTTGCCTTGGTCCACAATGTGGGAGAGGGGAACGTCACCTTTTCTCACCAGCAAAGAAAAGGAAGAGGACAAAAGGTCGATGAAGTACTGACTGCCGGACGTAGTATTAAAAAGACACACCCGGAAATGCAGTTAGAAGATGCAGCTCTGGCTTAGGTCAAACCATCACCTCTGAGTTTAAATTCATAGAGCTTTATAACCATAAATCTGAACAAAATCAAAACAGGGATGACATAATATTCGATAAAAGAGACGTATAGCAACTTCTCAAAAGACAGTTTACAAAGTGCTTCAGAAGTTGAAACAACATGGCAACATTTCAGTGCATAGAAAAGGTAACACAAAAACACACCAATACAATCTCTGAATAAAAAAGTAAGTGTGTAAAATCACAAGAAGGCCAGACCATAAACATTGGTTGTATTAGTGATGTAGGTAAATCCTAAGGTGCGTTATCTTATGAAGCACTTGGACCAATGTCGACAGAGGAAGTGACCCTACCTTTGAGGACCAGTCGTGCTCCTTTGGAGTGAGCGTAACACATGAGTTCGGCATCATACTTTCCAAATGTCGCCACTGTGGTCACCATGCTCCAGTTGTAGGACTTCCACGTCTTTCCGCCCACATCAAATAGAAACACCTGAGAACAGAAGCAGAAAGTACAGGTGCCTGAAAAGAGGAACGTCACAACGTCACAGGGCCATAAACGCAGACATATTGCAAGAATAAAGAGTAGCGGACACCAAAAGGAGAAACTTAAAATAGAAACTGCAGCAGATAACTCTGACCACAGGGTTTCGAGTGATGGCTTATCTAATCTCACTGGAACCTTAAAAGTCCTTCGACATGAAACGGGTATAAACTTCTCATGCTGTCCGCAAAATGTGAGCTTGTCTTTATTTAGTTAGGTAAAGTACGACTATATCGCGATACTTGTAGGTAAAAGTCACTTTTTCCCCCCCCCGCTGTTGGCGTATACTAGTTTGAAATAGAAGCCCTTCGAAACCGTTGGCTAAACTACTAGTCGATTTGTTCCTAAGGTCAAATGATTCAACGCGTTTCTTCTTTCAAATGTTTTACGTCGCCACAAAACACGATCGCGCAGAAATAACCCAGACATCTGGGCGATGACCGCTGTAACGACGACGACGTGTCGTTCTGCAAACGGTGTGCACAGGCCAACATCAGCCCAGAGGAGGTGGCGAGGCTGCGTGCGTACAACTTTCATTTCAAAGATGCGCCAGTGGTCCGTACAGTGTGCCAAAGAAATGCATGCAGACGTGTATGCGCATTTTAAGTTTCGACGAACCGAGACTCAAAGGCAATACTACTCTGGAGCTCTGCGTGCGTGTGTGACGATTTTCTTTCTGTGTCGGCGTTTTATTATTATAAGCTCCAAAAAATCCAAAATCCAGCTTAGGCAAGAGCGGAAAAACAAAACCACACGGTGGCACGAGCAAACCCGTCTCGACGCGAGCACGAGTTGAGTGCAAAACTATTGAAGCGCGTTGGTCGTAGAAACATAAACAGATTTTTTTTTGGAAGGCTCAATGTGAGCGGGTCGTTCGTTTTTGTTACATTTACAAAGCTCCGACCAAGTTGTGTTCGGAAGTTCAGCTAAAGCGGAATACCTCGAAGCGTCTCTGCTCACGGATCTGCTCACAGAGCTCCGGCCTCTCACACGGACACGCGCCATCGGCCCCGCACACCACGAGCACCGAGGACAGAAAGACGAGGAGAAGGGACATTTTTAAGACCGACGGGATGGCCATTTGCTCGGCTAACCCGTCTGTGGTCAAGATGCGTACACTCGATCCTTCCAGTCTCGGGGCCAATGTACGGAGCGCTACGTGGGACAAACTTCACACCTTCGACTGGCCGCACACGCGAATCGGTCATAACTCCGAGCATTGCCTTATAATAATGTCGATGAAGACGTGTTCAATAGAAACAAAATCTCATAACAGCTTAATAAATCACGACGAGGACTCACAATACCTCACCGCAGACACGATCAATCCTGACAGGTCACATTTCAGGTCATCATAATAATAAATAAAATAATAATAAAGGTGAACGATGCAGTATTTTGGATTTTTGAATTCAGTTATAAGAAATCTGCCCATTGTCTTTCATATTCATTGCTAAGACATAGGGAGGTAATAAAGTCAGTGATGAACAGGAACAAAAGAAAATCGTTTTTCAATTACTCTCAGATCCAGCAGTGTCAACAGCCATTTACTGTCTTTACGAGTCTTAAGACATAAGTCATAATGTAAAAACATAATGTATACAAGATGTAAAGAGGCAACAGTTAAGGTCTTGATGAAATGGTGAAATGGTTTTGAAAAGCAGCACACTATCCGTTGTTTAAAATAATTCTGTCTTTTCCCTTTTCATCTATTTGTGTTGCTGGTTGGTTCTGCTGGACAGGTTCAGTTTTTAAAAAATGTGCCCATTGTGGAGTAAAACATTGCCTGGAAGTGATTCTTCACAAGGCAAGGGAATAAAACTGTGTAATCATTTTATATTATTTGAAAGTGCCTTGATTTGTATACAGCTTAATTGTATGAGTTTACTTTGAAAGTTTGGACAGTTAAAGGATCAAAAAGCAAGCTGACATGATAGTGACAAAATTCCAGGTCAGGACAGAATGACATGTTGCCGAAAGACTGGCAAACTGACATTTGTGCAACAAAAAAACATTCTGGCTGAGCATTTTATGAACCAAGAATTATTTGAGGTGATAGAATAAGGACATTTAATGACAATAATTAAATAAAAATATTGATGTTTATCAAATACTGAAAGTAAAATAAGTTGTGAAGTGTGTGGATATTTCTGTTAATAAACATATAAATGTGGGTAATACTAAAGAATACATACATGGTTGTTGGTGTATGCGTGCCTGAGTGATAGAGAGAGAGATAGATAGACAGATTAGAATTAGAATTGTGCATCGTCCCACACAAACATACACATGCAAACACACAAGTTGGGGGAAATTTGACCTCTGCATTTGACCCATCTGTGGCGCATGGCCACAGAGCAGTGGACAGCTGAGAGCTTCCAGGGAGCAGATGGTAGTGCCTTGCTCAAGGGCATTAGAGGTGGCGTCTCTTTTGTTAGTGGCGGGGGTTCGTGCATCCTTCCAAAGGGAGACCACCTCGACTGGGCCTCGAACCGGCAACCAGCAAACCTCACCCCTGGGCCACCTCTCCTCTCCCCATATAGACAGATAGATTTCTTCACGGCACTGTTTGTTTAGTCTTCTTGGTCAGGGCACGGTAACTTTAACATCAATGAGAGCTGATATTTAGTTAATGATACATTTTGATGAGCACAGCAAAACTGCCTATAAAAGGCAGCCTCTGGTTGCAGTCATCATCCTCACTCAGCCATCATGAGGGTACTCCTGCTTGCACTCACTGTGGCCCTTGCAGGTAAGCAAATAATTTGAGACTAAATCTGCTTAAATGTAACTTAATGTCCTTAAAATGCTATTCTCGTTTTATCAACTCCTTTAATGCCTTCATAAAGTATTCGCAACATGGAATAACATTTTAATTTATCCTTTGAAAACTAATTAATTTTCCCATACTGTGTTTGTACCTTATGAACACCACAATAATCCAATACTTATATTTTTTATAGCCGGATACCAACTCAGCTTGGGTAAGTTTTCTAACTTTAAATTACAAATATGCAATGTGCAGTAGATGCCATATATTTTCGTGGCTATTTTGAGTTTTGTAACATTTCAAGTATATTACTGGCATTCAGGACTTTTTAATATAATTGCAGCTCCAGAATTTTCTCTTGGGAAGACATACGTGTACAAATATGAAGCAATTCTTATGGGCGGCCTGCCTGAGGAGGGTCTGGCTAGAGCCGGAGTGAAAGTCAGCAGCAAAGTTTTGATCAATGCTGTCACCGCTGGCACCTACATGCTGAAGGTAGCGACCATTCATACATTGTGATACTTTTTAATAGTGATGAATGAAATGGCAGTCAGACACATGTCTTGCGTTCATATTATTAGAATTAAAAGTACCACTTCTGCCTTGCAGCTTGTTGACCCTGAACTCTTTGAGTACAGTGGCATCTGGCCCAAAGATGCTTTCATCCCAGCCACCAAACTAACCACAGCCCTGGCTGCTCAGCTCTTGACACCCATCAAGTTTGAGTATGCTAATGGTGTTGTCGGCAAAGTGTTTGCACCAGCTGGCGTCTCTGCAACGGTACTGAACATCTACAGGGGAATCCTCAACATCTTCCAGCTGAACATCAAGAAGACTCAGAACGTCTATGAGCTTCAAGAGGTATGAATGACTTTTTGTGCTGTTCTGCATTACCACTAACACAAAGCTTACACATATAAACAATACAAACGTTTGTATTTTGTGAACTAGCCCGGTTCCCAGGGTGTGTGCAAGACCCACTACGTGATTAGTGAGGATACCAAGGCTGACCGCATTCTCCTGACCAAGACCAAGGACCTGAACCATTGTCAGGAGAGAATCATGAAGGACATTGGCCTGGCTTACGCCAAGAGATGCGTTGAGTGCGAAGCTGTAAGTGCACTTTCTCCGACTCTATATACTTGACCGCTGAGAAGAGTGCACTCCAAGTACAGGTGTAATATTGCGGGTCTGATTGTCCACGCAGAGAGGACAGGCCCTGAAGGGAGCCGCCGCCTTTAACTACGTTATGAAGCCAATCACCACAGGTGCCCTGATCTTGGAGGCACGCGTTACAGAGCTGATTCAGTTCTCTCCTTTCAACATCTTGAACGGTGCCGCCCAGATGGAAGCTAAGTATGTGGTTTGTATGCAAAAAGCGGTTTTGCAACCACTATTCAAAGCACAAAATAACACATTAGTTGCTAAATTAATTGAGTGCTTTTGTATATTTAAAGGCAAATCCTAACCTTCCTGGAGATTATCAAGGCCCCAGAGGAACCCATCAGAGCCGAATATCTCCACCGTGGATCCCTGCAGTACGAGTTTGGCAGTGAGCTTCTCCAGAACCCCATCCAGCTTCTGAGGATTAGCAACGCTGAGGCTCAGGTATGTCACACAGTGCTCCTTCTTACAACCATTCTTTTGTTGAATGATTTGTTGAGGAATTTGTCTCGTAGCAACACACTATAATAAAGGAAAAATAATACATTTTTTTGTTTCAGATTGTTGAGATTCTCAACCACCTGGTGACTTTCAACGTGGCTAAGGTCCATGAAGATGCCCCTCTGAAGTTTATTGAGCTCATCCAGCTGCTGCGTGTGGCCAGATTTGAGAGTATTGAGGCTCTCTGGTCTCAGTTCAAATCTAAGCCCGAACACAGGTACCTACAACCAGAGAAGAAGTGGGAAACAAACTTACAAAGAATGGGGTATTAATACATTATTACTTTTTCTTAGGCACTGGATCCTACATGCTATCCCCGCCATTGGTACTCACGTTTCCTTGAGGTTCATCAAGGAGAAGTTTCTGGTTGGTGAGCTGACCCTTGCTGAAGCTGCTCAAGCTCTGCTGCCATCTTTGCACATGGTCACCGCTGACCTGGAGGCCATCAAGCTTGTTGAGGCAAGTGGAGGTCCAAAGTGGTCTTGTGCATTTTAAGCAATGTGATAACATGGACATGTGATCAGTTATTTTTCTCATTCCACAGGGCTTGGCTATGAACCGCAAAATCCAAGAAAACCCAGTCCTGCGTGAGCTCATCCTGCTCGGCTTCGGCACTCTGGTTGCCAAATACTGCACAGAGAATCCAACTTGCCCAGCTGAGCTTGTTAGGGTATGTATCTTTGAAATGCATTCAACCCAACTCACATTCAGTTAAAATATGAGTGACATGATTTGTTTTTCTGTTGCTCCCACAGCCCATCCATGAACTTGCTGTTGAGGCTCTCGCCAATGGAAAACTTGAGGAGCTCACCATCGCTTTGAAAGTACTGGGTAATGCCGGACATCCTGCCAGCCTTAAACCAATCATGAAGCTCCTGCCTGGCTTTGGAAGTGCTGCTGCTACTCTGCCACTCAGAGTTCACATTGAAGCCGTTCTGGCCCTGAGGAACATCGCAAAGAGAGAGCCCAAGATGGTGAGACTTTGTCGAATACATACAGCTGTTACTAAATGTAGGGCATTTCTTGGTGTGTGCAGTCTATCCTGAATCATTTTCTCTTTGTAATCTAGATCCAAGAAATGGCTGTTCAGCTGTTCATGGACAAGGCACTTCATCCCGAGCTCCGTATGGTTGCTGCCATTGTTCTCTTTGAGACAAAGCTGCCCATGGGTCTGGTGACCACCCTCGCTGACGCTCTCTTGAAAGAAACAAATCTGCAGATCGCCAGCTTCGTCTACTCCTACATGAAGGCCATGACCAAGAACCCCACCCCTGACGATGCCTCTGTGTAAGAACCTAAATAATATCCATGTTTGTAACAAGTTGAATTTAGACATGGTGGCAACCATTCTCACAAATTTGGAATGTGCAACTTTCAGTGCTGCGGCCTGCAATGTTGCTGTGAAGATCCTCAGCCCCAAATTCGACAGATTGAGCTACCGCTTCAGCAGATCTCTCTACATCGGAGCCTACCATAGTAAGTGGATCATCATTTAGCATCACCGATGACAGATGAAGACAAATGGCCTGATGTCTCATGTCCTCTCCCTGCAGACCCCACGATGATTGGTGCTGCTGCCACTGCCTTCTACGTTAACAACGGCGCAACTGTTTTGCCAAAAGCCATCTTGGCCAAAGCTCGCACCTACCTGGCTGGAGCTTATGCTGATGTTCTTGAGGTATGATAAACATGACTTCCTTCATGTTATGAAAGAAAGGAGGATAGCTAATGTAGATAGCTATAATGCTCTTGAAATTGCCTGCTTTGCTGTTAATTCAATTTATGCCTGGCTTTATAAAATGGCTATATATCAAAAATTATATTTCAGTAATCACTTTTTAAACCCCTTGTTCATAATATGCTATTTTACCTTTTATTTTTAGGTTGGAGTTAGCACTGAGGGAATCCAGGAGGCTCTTCTGAAAATCCCGGCGGGTCCAGACAATGCTGACAGGCTGACCAAGATGAAACAAGTTATCAAGGCTGTAAGTTCAAGGGAATCTACCGAATGCAGTTTTATTTCATTTCATTTTCATTTTTAAGAATCAAAATGTATTTTGTTCACAAAAGCTACAATTGTTGATTGTTTGCTTGCTTTTTTCCAACAGCTTTCTGATTGGAGGGCTCATCCTTCTAGCCAACCCCTGGCCTCCCTGAGTGTGAAACTTTTTGGACAGGAAATTGCATTTGGCAACATTGACAAGGCGATTGTCGATCAGATTATTCAGGTGCGGCATCTTCCACTGTTTTGTACTGTACCACCCCCTAAATTATAATTGCACCTAAAACGAAAACCTGATGTCTAAATTGGTCATGTTGCGCTTACAGCTGGCCTCCGGACCTGCACTTCACACTTACGGCAGAAAGGCGTTGGACACTCTGCTGGCTGGTTTCGAAGTGCATACCGCTCAACCAATGCTGGTCGCTGAGGTACGTCGCATCATTCCCACCGCTGTTGGTCTGCCCATGGAGCTGAGTTTCTACACTGCTGCCGTGGTTGTTGCAGCTGTTGAATGTAAGTACCAAGAGTGTTACTTGATCTGAAACACGCATCAATACTGAGACCAAAGATAAAAGAGACTTACACGGAGAATGTGTTTTGTCTCATAGTCCACGCCACTGTGACGCCACCTCTGGCCAACAATTTCCATGCTGCCCAGCTTCTGAAGTCTGACATCACCATGAGGGCTGCGATTGCACCGAGGTAAACGACGGCAGTTTTGCAATGCTTGAATGAGCCTCTTCCCAGCTTTGCTGTGCAAAAAAATACATGTATTAATCTGTCTTTTGCAGTGTTTCCATGCACTCTTACGCAGTTATGGGCGTGAATACTGCTTTGATCCAAGCTGCCCTGATGTCAAGAGCCAGAGTGCACACAGTTGTTCCTGCAAAGCTGGAAGCGAGAGTTGACATGATCAAGGGCAACTTCAAGTTCGAGTTCCTGCCTGTTCAGGGCATCGATAAGATCGCCTCTGCAATGTATGTACCTTCTAAACACAGTATCAATAGATCACCCAGTGTTGAAGTGTTGTTTTCCCTATAACTATCATTTCTGTTCTCCGACAGTGTCGAGACCTTCGCTGTCGCAAGAAATGTGGAAGACCTTCCAGCTGCCAAAATCACACCAATGATTCCATCTGCAGCAGCACAGGTGTCAAGGGAACTCTCTTCAAATATCGCATCTTCACTGGCTGAAGACTTGGTGAGTCGGATTCAGCGTCAGCCTTTTTCCCAGCACAAAATCCTACACTGTCCCAAAATATTGTGCCGATCTTAATTATGCTTGTTTTTTTTTTTTACAGTCAATGTCATCTGAAATCATTGCGGATGAGCTGCCGAGAAAACTCGTCAACAGACTGAAACTGCCCAAGGCCTTTGAGAAGAAAATGTGCGCGGCGATAGAAACCTTCGGAATTAAGGCATGCGCTGAGATTGAATCTCGCAATGCAGCTTTCATCAGAGACTGTCCACTCTATGCCATCATTGGAAAGCATGCTATCCTGGTCGAAGTTGCTCCAGGCAAGTGAAAGGGATGATTTTTTCTGATTCTGATTTTGTGTGTAGCCGGAAAAAAACAAACAATTCATGTTTTTTTTTTTATATATATTTCATTGCAGCTGCTGGACCAGTCATCGAGAAGATTGAAATCGAGATTCAGGTTGGCGATAAAGCAAGAGAAAAGATCATCAAAGTTATCAATTTGAGCGAGGAAGAGATTCTCGAGGACAAGAATGTCCTGATGAAACTCAAGAAAATCCTGGTACCTGGCCTGAAGAACAGAACAGCATCTTCCTCCAGCTCCAGCAGCTCCCGTTCAAGCGTGTCCTCCTCTTCCTCCTCCTCCTCCTCTTCGTCATCCAAGCCTTCCTCCAGCTCCTCCTCTCGCCGCCAGAGCAAAATGGTCGATGTTTTGGCATCAAAGAAGCTGAGCAGCTCCTCCAGCAGCCGCTCCAGCTCCTCAAGGTCCAGTTCCAGCTCCTCAAGGTCCAGCTCCCTGTCCAAGGTGATTTACAACTTCTACTCCATGCCAAAAACAATAGACTCAAAAGCTGTATGTGAAAGTTGATCTACCATGTTTTCTATTTCATCTATACAGCAAGAACTGTACGACATGAAGTTCCTCAAGAACCACATCCACCAGGTGATTATCAAGACGTGCTGCTCGGAGCACACGGCGCGCCATGTACGGTGTGTGGGCGTGCTTCATGTATGATTTCTTTTTTTTTTCGCAGCATGCTGTCTCCTCAGTCCGTGCCAACAGCAAGAGCAGCGCCTACAGCTTCGAAGCTATTTACAATAAGGTATGACATAAGTCATCAGAACAAGCCAATTATTGTTTCAGGGATATAGAGGGGGAAACATCATTGTGGCTTTCATGAAAATCAATGTCTATTTTTGCTCTTTCAGGCCAAGTACCTCGCGAACACTGTCACTCCTGCTGTGACTGTTCTCATCCGTGCCGTGAGGGCTGACCGTAAGGTTCAGGGATACCAGATTGCAGCTTACTTTGACAGACCCACCGCTAGACTGCAAGTTATTTTGGCCAACCTGGCTGAGAGTGACCACTATAGAATGTGTGCTGATGGTGTGTTGCTGAGCTCCCACAAGTTGATGGTAAGAACTCAGATTCATTGTTTGACGTTGTACGTTCTGCGTTGTGCTTGAGCGATTTCATTATTTCAACTTAAACTTTTTAACTATATTTGAACATTTTTTTTACCTAGGCCAAGTTTGCCTGGGGACTTGAGTGCAAGCAATACGAGACTGAGATCACAGCTGAAACTGGCATGGTGGCTCAGCACCCTGCATTGCGCCTGAAGCTGACCTGGGACAAACTTCCAAAGAGCATTAAGCCCTATGCAAAGAAGTAATGTCATATAGACATATCAAATATATAATCAAAATATTTAACATCTAACAGGTGGGCAAAAGTCAACACTTTATCAAATATATATTAGAAACAAATCTTTTCTTTATGTCTTTCTAGCCTCTCTGAGTACATTTCCCGTATCGCTCGTGAAATCGGACTGAACCTGGCAAAGGTCAAGAATATCCGTAATGAGATCAAACTGACTGTGGCTGTTGCTTCTGAGACAAGTCTGAATGTTGTGCTGAAGACACCAAAGGTGTGGTTTTTATTCTACATTATCCTTAATACGCAGAAAATGTCTGTTTCACCATGGCACTCCGATTGAGTATGTGCTCTCTGATTTAAATGAATATTACAGAGGAACATTTACAAAACTGGAGTGGATATCCCTGTTTCTCTGCCAATTGGAGAGACCGCTGCTGAGCTGGAAGCATACCGAGACAACATCGACAAGGTCGTGTACATGCTCACCAAGGCTCATGCAGGTAAAAACATTAAACAACATAAAGGAAAAGGTTTTCCAACTTTCATTGCTAAATATTCAGGCTGATCGGTACCTACTTAACGAACCTATATTTTTCTTTCCACCCCAGCTGAGTGCAGCATGGTTAAAGAAACTCTGATCACATTCAACAACAAGAAGCTCAAGAATCAGATGCCCCACTCTTGCTACCAGGTTTTGGCTCAGGATTGCACCCCGGAACTCAAATTCATAGTTCTGTTGAAGAGGGACGAAACACAGGAGCAGAGCCAGATCAATGTGAAGATCGCAAACATGTATGAATAACAATAACTATGAATAATAATTATGGACATTTTCGAAAACAAACACACAAGTCTAAACCTAAGAATTTGGGAAACAACTATAATCCATGAATACGTGATCCATTTTTCTTTTCTTTACAGTGATGTCGACATGTATCCAAAAGACAATTCTATTGTGGTGATGGTTAATGGAGTAGAAATCCCCATCAACAACCTGCCATATCAGCATCCCGAAGGTTTTTATTTTATTACATTAAACTTAATGTCACCGTAAATGTACTCTTTTTGTTAAACGTTTTTGATCATATTTATACTTATCTGCATCCTTTTTAGGCAAAATTCAGATCAGACAGAAGGCAGAGGGCATTGCTCTCCATGCTCCCAGCCACGGTCTTCAGGAGGTCTTCTTAAGCCAGAATGCACTGAAGGTGATACAAGAGATGATGTGTGGTTTTTCTAGATTTAAGCTTTCAGTAATGTACATTATAGCAATGGATTGTTTTAAGTCTAGTCCCACAACCTCTGACCTCTTTGGTGTCCTTCAGGTTAAAGTTGTGGACTGGATGAGAGGACAGACTTGTGGACTCTGTGGAAAGGCCAACGGCGAAATCATCCAGGAGTTCCGCACCCCCAACGAACGCCAGGTCAAGAATGCAGCCAGTTTTGCTCATTCCTGGGTTCTGCCTGGAAAGAGCTGCCGCGATGCCTCTGGTAATACCAACAAAACTAATTCCCCCCAATTTTTCCCATCAAAATATTACTGATACTCAAAATGGAAAAAAATGCAGCACGAAGCGAATTTTGTAAGAAAAACCCCACTCGAAACCACTATCTAACTATAGATTTAAAAGAGTTTGTTGGAGTATGGTAGTTGGTGAACATATTTATATGTAAATTTCATTAATGCTAATGCTTTTTTTTTTTACCCTTTTCCAGAGTGTTACATGAAGCTTGAATCTGTGAAGTTGGAGAAGCAGATGATCTTCCAAGGTGAGGAGTCCAAATGCTACTCTGTGGAGCCTGTGCTGCGCTGTCTGCCCGGCTGCATGCCAATGAGGACCACCACCGTCTCTGTTGGCTTCCACTGCCTGCCTGCTGGTGAGTCAGCAAAAAAAAGAAAAAATCAAAACCGGTTCACGAAACTCATTTATACGACTGCTTCATGAGCCTACGTGTCTGACTCTCTCCCTTTGCATTGCAGATTCTACCCTGAACCAATCTGAGGGTCTGAACAGCATGTATCAGAAGAGCGCTGATGTACAGGAAACAGCAGAAGCCCATCTGGCCTGTCGCTGCACCGCTCAGTGCGCCTAATCCCACTGCCTTCAAGAACGCAATGTATTATTATCTATTTGGTGCGAATATGAAGTGTAATTCTTGACTATAAAGTCTTGAGCTGTGAAATAAAAATGTTAATGCAACTAAAACATTTGTTTTCTGAGAATTATTCCAAATGCGAATTCCACACGCAAATACAAAACAACTTACTACGGAGTGAAATAGGAAATAACAAACTGAAACTTCAGCAAACTGAAACCTGTCACACACAGATCCTCCGCAGCCTCATTGAACACTACTTTACGTGACCACCATTTTTCTCCTGCAATCTTAAGTGGCAAACAATGAAATATTGAGCCATGCAAAAGGACTTTAGTACGCACTCATATGGTTCCACTGCATGAAGGCTATTCGCCTAATTTGAAAGATGGTAAACACAATATATAACATAATTAGTAAGCTTTGCTTATCGGCTACTTTTCCTTGGGAGAGAGCCCTCTCATTCATCCTCCTAATCCGGTACTCGCTGGATGTAGATCTTTAAAGTCACGATAGTGTTATTGGTCTTCTCATCAAACTCTCAGGAAGGAATAGAATAAGTGCATTTCCCCGAAAGGTGGAAGCTTTTGTATTGATAAAAAATGACCCATTGGAGGATCTCAGGACAGGCTTAGTCTCATAATCCATTAACTATTCTTAGAAGCAAAACAGAGCCAGTCCTGTTGCTCCTGCCGCCATAAAAGTAATAATTCACATCCAGAGATGTCACAACGGGACAGGCAAACTAGGCAACTGCCTAAGGCCCCGAGCTAGAAGGGGGCCCCCAAAGACAGCATTGGTAAACGAAACAGCAACGACAACCTGAAAGTCCCTTAAATTACTTGCCATGAACGTCCCCCTTATAGTGGGCCCCATGGTACTTGCGTGCTGTCAAAAGCTTTGTTTTTATTTATTTTTGCCTGGGGCCCCCAGAGTGTCTTGACATGTTCCTGTTCACATCTTAAAATCAATTCTAACGTGTAACAAAGCCATAATTGGAAGTAGTGAGGAATCTGTCAGTCATATAAACGAGGAGGTCTTTATCATCAATGTGTGTCATTTTATTTTGAGGGACTTGCAGATCATTGTATTTATTTGTAATAATATAAGCAGTAAATTATAATGATAACAAAAATTGTCTTCTCAATTGTTAGATTAAATTTAGGCCTTGTTTTCATTGTGAAACATTCCTTATATGGGACAACATTGTGCCACATACTCACATAATGAGGCTACATTGTGAACACCGCGCAGTGTGTGGACAGAGTATAAGCATGTTAGTTGAGAGGGAAAGGGTTTCAGTATGATGACACAAAAATGGTTTGAATAAACAAAAAGTCAAATATATAAATCCACAGCACTATTGTCTGTGGATGACATTAGGGGGTAATTATCTATTTGGTGTTTTATAGTTGCACCTTAATGTGTTCGCTTTAGCTGTGACAATTCCTGTATAATGAATCACCAATAAGAGATTTTTTTTTTTACAGGAACTTCCTCTGGATTTGACACATAGTGGGCATCTCATTCGAAACATGATGATATTAAACCACAGTGCAGTGGCCTTCGTCTGTCTGACAAAATAATAACTGTGGCAGATTTCACCTATCTGTAAATCATTTGGCCAGCTGGTTGTTTAAATCCATTAAGGTTTAAATTTCACAGCATGGGGTGAAACTTTTTCAAATGCTCACACATGGGAAATACAGTGAAGCACATATAGACCACAAGCACACATATAGAACCAAGAGTGTGTTTAGATCCACAGGGATTTATTACAACCCCAGATAACTCCTTCCCAGGAGGTACCTATCCAGCTCTCCGTTTAAAGGGTCCGAACTCTTGGCCTAATGGGTATTACCCCAATACCTAGGATGTGCAAGGAGTTAATCAAGCTGGTGTCGACGAGACTCGCCTAGCCTCTCACTGCCTTATGTACGGCGCGTCTACCCTGCTTGCTCTGACACAGCACCCGGTCGAATAGCCCGAACCAGATACCAGTGCCAGCCACGCCCGTTAATGGCAGCTCTCCTCTAATGATCTAATGGCTCTTGGTAAATTGCTAGGTATGGTTTTAGTGACTCGGATAACTAGTCCCAAGGGTCTGTTTCTGTTTCATTGAAGGCTAGAGTAACCTATAGGAACCTTTATATGATGTTAAATACACCACCACTGAACATCAAGAACTTATCCTGAATCCATTCTTTAACTTCAAGTAGTCTTTTTATTTGCACATTTAAGCAGGGCGATGCGTACAGCTAAATAGATTACTTCCAATCAATTACTTTATAGAATATAGAAAAATGATAATATGATATTTAATTAAATCAAACCTTGGTTTTGAATAATAGGAATACTGAGTAAATGTAGATGAGGCTTGCGAAAGCCCCCACCATCTTGTCCAAAATCCGAGGGAGCCCTCAGGATCCCCGATCCATGTCGCGGGCAGAGACGAAGAATTACAATGTCCGAATTAGTATCTACAGCTGGTTGGTTTAATGACTAATCTTCCCGTTGGGCATCTTCTCTATTCAGCTGCTTGAAACTCTTCTCTTGACTCTCTGCTACTCTGTTTCTTGAATCTGAGCAGAGTTTGTAGACTATCTTCTGAAGTGGTCGATTCCAGTAGAAAGGTCCCAGACTTGCTCCGAAGACTGCCGGGAAAGAAGAGCCTCGATCTCTGGCGATGTCATGTTTTATATCATGCATCGTCGCTTCATAGCACTGGTTTATAAAGTTTTACATTCATTGGTTCTTTGAATGTGTGTGCGTTACTTGCTGATAGTTCGTGTGTTTCTGCACGTACTGCACTTCCCCTTTCCCGGTTCTTGGTAAGTCCGATTATTACCCAATATCCGAACAACATCTCGTGATTATGATTCATCATGACATTTCATACTTGATTATTCTTGTTTTAAATCATATTTTATATACCTCTTGTTCTTATCACAATTTAACCATAGTTATTATTACAACATTGATGATTTAGTATACCTTTTTCTCAAGTAATTATTTGTTTTAATCATTCACATATACATTTCCTAAATCATTTGCACTACTTATTTCATATATTAAAAGTTTAAAAGTTGTAACCCTTTGATTGGCGACGTAATATAAGTGCTGTCGATCACTAGGTGTGTTTATACTCAGGGCGTGTGTGTGTAAGAGCGTATGTGTGCATGTGTTCAGTGTGTGTGTGCCTGCGTGTGTGTGTGTGTACATGTGCTCAGTGTGTGTGTATAAGTTCGTGTGTGTGTTTTCGCTACAAGACCTGGGTTTTCAGGAAAGGGCCGTGGGGGATTCTCAACTCACTTGACAAGTGCCATTCCTTTACCTACATATTGCAATTATAAATAGGTACGCAAGTTTCACTAATGTAACACATTTTAAAACAATAGGGACATAAAAAAAAATCAGCTATATTAGCTATACCAGACAGATATGCCCGTAATATATATATATATATATATATATATATATATATATATACTCAGGGCGTGTATATATATATGTATATATATTATGTGCAACAGTGGTAATAATGAAGCTTGAATACCTCAATATAATGAACTATAATGTATGTATAATGTTCTAATCATTCCGTAACTTTGACAATGAATAAAATGCATCAAGTTGTGTATCAATTCTGTATGATCATTATGTATCGTTGGGCCACAATGGAAGTAAAAGTGACCATCTCTTTGTGAAATGTCATGACATCAGTGGTCAACCTGACCACTACAAATAAAGTGAGCAAACAGCCATAGTCATGGTGCCCGCCTGTGAACTTTGAAACTGCATGTCAACAATATGATACAGCTATACCACAGATATTTATAGCATTTATAACATTTAAAAGCACTACAGAAATACTAGTGCCACTCCAAACTGCTAATTACGACCAGTCACAAAAATAAATAAATAAATAATTATTATCTTTTTTTTTTGCCCTTTATTCAAGGACTATGAGAGACCCTGAAACCCAAAGTTGTGCCTGTTTAGTAAAGAAAAAAATGTTTAATCACAATTTTTGGTTAGCACTATTGTCTCACCGCGAGAGGGATTTTAAATGTTATTTAATTTGCCCAAAGTCAGCTGGGATTATCTCCTGCTCCGAGGTATCGATGATGGGTGGATGTTTGTTTTATGTGATAAAACGACCGTTTAAACTATGAGCACAAAAAGCAACTCAGAAAATATGTAATATGTTCGGCCAACGTAAGAATTGTTTAACAAAGATTGGGGTTTATTTAAATGTTATGCGTATAAAATTAAATGTGAGATACAGTACACATTTCAAATGTGTTACCTGACTTTTACTTGGCATATTTGATGAGAACAAGGTCAGGTGGCCCTAACTTTTCATCAACTGATACAAACCCTGCAACCATGCCCAACCTAGAGCAGGGCTGTTTGAAACTATTGATCAAACATTTCAGGGTTCATTCCATATGCTTTTTTTTTTTTTTACTAAATCAGCCAAAAAAATCCCTTTAAAAGGCTGACCATCACTTAAATTTTTACAATCCCTTCAGCCATGAGAGCGGTTGTGCTTGCCCTGGCCCTGGCCTTAGTGGGTGAGTAAGATTTCTGTTTTTGTGGACCATTTAAAACAGTTATTTCTGAATAGAGCAACAGTGACAGTTACTAGTCTATTGTATTAGTGTGCCTCAACATTCAGGGTATTACTTTCTTGTGGCATTACGCTTTTTCTTACTGAACTTTACCAATCAATTTTTTTTTCAAATGTATTCTATTCTATTTCAGCTGGAAATCCCCATAGCTTGGGTAAGTTCAGTACTTCATTTCAACCTTTTCAAGACAATTTTCCAAACAATATCAGCAAACCTACACACTCAGGTGCAATGTTTGAAGCAACATTTAAATTAAATAAAATTTGAATGATAACAGATTCTTTCACAAATGATGGTTCACATGACGTTTAGATTACATTTTAAATATAAAGTGCAAACAGCTCACTGAATTAAATTATACTTGCAGCTCCAGATTTTCCTGCTGGCAAGACCATTGTGTATAAATATGAGGCACTGCTCCTGGGTGGCCTGCCAGAGCAAGGTTTGGCAAGAGCTGGACTCAAAGTCAGCAGCAAAGTTCTCATCAGTCCCACAGCACAAAATATGTACATGCTGAAGGTAAACATCGAAATCGTTCACATATAAATTATCAGTGTGCTTTTATACGGAAAACTGCCATGTAAAAAATCTTATTTCACGCTCTAGCTGGTGGAACCTGAGATCTTTGAGTACAGTGGTGTGTGGCCAAAGGATCCTTTAATCCCGGCAACCAAACTGACATCAGCACTGGCACCTCAGCTCCTGACTCCCATCAAGTTTGAGTATGCCAATGGTGTTGTAGGAAAAATGATGGCCCCTGAGGGAGTCTCCACACTGGTGCTGAACCTCTACAGAGGAATTCTGAATGTCCTTCAGCTCAACATCAAGAAGACACAGAATGTCTACGAGTTGCAGGAGGTTTGTCAACGTCCTGCAGTACTGTCCATGGATACATTAGCTAAAGTTACATCTCCCATGGTAACTGTATGCTCTTTGAATTAGGCTGGAGCTCAGGGTGTGTGCAAGACTCTCTATGCCATCACTGAGGATGAAAGGGCCGAACGCATACTTCTGACAAAGACCAGGGACCTGAACCAATGCCAGGAGAAGATCATGAAGGACATTGGCTTGGCATACACTGAGAAATGCGCCAAATGTGAACAGGTAGGTTCAGATCTATTTTGTGCAATGCATGCAACTTTAAAAGTGTAAAATGTTGCATGAAGTAACTGTGTTTCCTCTCAACATGATTCGAAGACCCTGAGAGGAGCTACAGCATACAATTACATTTTGAAGCCAGTTGCTAGTGGCATCATGATCCTCGAGGCAGCCGTAAATGAGCTTATCCAGTTCTCCCCATTCACTGAGATGAACGGAGCAGCTCAGATGGAGACCAAGTATGTTTATACACACTGAGGACTGAATCATATCAACATTTCTTTCTATTGAAGGCAAAGGTAGTAGAAAATAGTTTGGGGGCCATGGTCTTTTCATAGTATCAAGTAACTAATTAAACTCACATTGAAAAGAGAAATCAATGCAGCATGATAGGAACTACAAAGAAAGAGAAATGATTTAGGATAAAAATGTAGATTGACAAATGGATTTAACAGAGCTGCACATTAATCCTTTTTGCATTGCTTTCAAGGCAATCCTTGGTCTTCCTTGAGATTAAAAATGCCCCTATTGCACCCATTGAGGCCCAGTACCTTGAACGTGGATCTCTGAAGTACGAGTTCTCCACTGAGCTTCTCCAGACTCCCCTCCAGCTCGTCAAGATCACCAATATTCAGGCCCAGGTATGGTTTCTTTAAAATCTAAATCTGTGAAAAAATATGATGGTAAATTGAAAACCATAACACATTCATGTTAAAACAGCACGTTCCCGTATTATTAGATTGTGGAGATTCTCAATCACCTGGTTATCCACAACACGGAGACGGTCCATGAGGATGCCCCTATGAAGTTCTTGGAGCTGATTCAGGTCCTCCGTGCAGCCAACCTCGTAGACCTGGAAAGACTGTGGAGCCAATACAAAAACCGGCCTGCCTACAGGTTAATTGTTTGATCATTAAAAAAAAAAAAAAACATCAGAAAAAATATGTATACAGGTTCACTCACATGAATTCCATCTTGCAGACAGTGGATCTTGGACGCCATCCCTGCCATTGGAACACCTGCTGCGCTGAGATTCATCAAGGATAAATTTAGAGCTAATGAGCTATCTGTTGCTGAAACAGCTCAGGCTTTGATCACGTCTGTACAGATGGTGACAGCGAGCACCGAGGTCATCAAGCTGGTCGAGGTGGGTAAACTTCAATGCAAGTTACCTTGTATACCTTGTGTACCTTGTATAAGAATGGAGGTGTGATACATCTCTGACTGTTGCCGTTTTCCAGGACTTGGCGGTCAATGACAAAATCCTGGAACAACCAGTTCTGCGGGACATCGTCCTTCTGGGCTTTGGTACTCTCGTAGCCAAACACTGTGCTGAGAAGGCTGTCTGTCCCTCTGAACTCATTCAGGTGATATAACTGTATGCTGTTCTGTTACTTCTAGTCTTTGTACATTTTTGGATGAGAGAAGTGGTTTCTAATCATTTATATATCCTCCCACAGCCTATTCAGGCACTCCTTGCAGAAGCTGTCGTCAAGGGCGACACCCAAAACATCATCCTGCTCCTGAAGGTTCTGGGTAACGCTGGGCATCCTAGCAGCCTTAAGCCGATAACAAAGGTCCTGCCCATTCATGGCACCGCAGCCGCATCTTTGCCCATGCAGGTCCATGTTGAAGCCATCATGGCATTGAGGAACATTGCAAAGAAGGAGCCCAGAATGGTGAACTCTTTAAAAAAAAGTGTATTTTAAACTTCATTTCTGTAGGAACCCCAGACTGACTTTTTTCTCTTGCAAATTAGGTTCAGGACCTGGTTCTTCAGCTCTACATGGACAAGGCTCTTCACCCAGAGCTCCGTATGCTTGCATGCATTGTGCTGTTCGAGACAAGGCCTCCCGTGGGTTTGGTGACCACTCTTGCCAGCCTCGTGAAATCGGAGAAGAATCTGCAGGTGGCAAGTTTCACTTACTCTTACATGAAGTCCATGACCAAGAGCAACAGCGTCATCCATAAATCAGTGTAAGAGCACTCTCTGACAAACCTATACATCACCAAGTCTATCAGCACAAATGAATTGGTTTACTCAGGTCTTTTTTGTTGCCATTGCAGTTCCGGAGCTTGCAACGTAGCTGTCAAAATCTTGAATCCAGTTCTGGGCAGACTGAACATACGTTTCAGCAAAGCAATCTACGCAGACATCTACAACAGTAAGGCAGTTTTTTTTTTTTATCTCTTATCTTATTTTTCAACTCGCTTCTAAGTACTTTCATTTGCCTATATTTATTAATTATTTATATATTCTTGCACGTCTAAACTAGTTTTGTTCAATGACATTTGTCTTGTCTTATTTTTAGCTCGTCAACTGCCCCATATAAAGCATATAACAGTACAAAAGATTGACTGACACTTTTCAGATCCCTTAATGCTCGGAGCTGCTGCCAGTGCTTTCTACATCAACGACGCTGCCAGTGTACTGCCCAGATCTGTAGTAGCTAAGACCAGTGCCTTCCTTGCTGGAGCTGCTGCTGATGTTTTGGAGGTGAATGGAAAAGAAAGCATTTTGGTTTGAGAGAACCAGTTACCTATAAAAAAAATAAAAAGAAAGAAAAAGGTATCCTTCAAACGTGTTGTTTCTTCTCCGTAGGTTGGAGTGAGAACTCAGGGACTGCAGGAGGCTATTCTGAAAAACCCCACACTTGTTGAAAGTACTGACAGGATCACCAAGATGAAACGCGTCATTAAGGCCGTAAGCAATTTGACTCCATCGAGATACAAATACAAATGACGTACAGCATTGTTTGATGAATCCCAACAATGTTTCCTCTGTCCACAGCTCTCTCAGTGGAAGTCCATGCCCAACAGCAGCCCCTTGGCCTCCGTCTATGTCAAGTTATTCGGACAGGAAATCGCCTTTGCCAACATTGACAAAGCCTTCATTGATCAGATCATTTCGGTACGTATCAAATGTTGATGTCCCCGCATCGCAACCAACTGCGCAAGATATGGCTCGAACACAATCTTTGCGAGATATGATTGTTAAAATGAATGAATTCCCTCCCTAGCTCGCCACTGCACCATCTCTTCAGGCATTTGGCCGGCATGCTGTCAAGTCTATGCTCTCCGGCGCCTCTATCCACGTCGCTAAGCCTCTCTTGGCTACCGAGGTGCGCCGTATCCTGCCCACTGCGGCTGGTATTCCAATGGAGCTCAGTTTCTACACCGCTGCTGTGGCTACTGCAGCTATTCAAAGTAAGTTCCTGCTCCCACCTATCGCAGAAAAAAATGATCTACCGCATAAAAACGTTTTTGAACTAATGTTCATGTGACGCATCACACCGTTGCATTGCTCTTCCAAAGAAAACAGGAAACCTTTTGTTTGGTATTCAATAGAAACAGCAATAAAGTACTGATGAAATGGTACAAAATATCTATTAGTTGAGTATTTGAAGTATTGTGCAAGAAGGTAACACATGGATGTGTTTCCTCAGTCAAGGCCACCACATCACCACCCCTGCCTGAAAACTTCCAGCTCGCTCACCTCCTGAAGACGGACATCCAGCTTGAGACCGAGATCAGGCCAAGGTGATTTAAGCATCTGACACAAAGACACAGAAAAAAAGTGGGAAATATATCACATAACACATTTTAACTGGAATGTCTTCTCTTTCTAGTATTGCTGTAAACAACTTTGCTGTGATGGGGGTGAACACTGCTTTACTCCAGACGACCCTGCAGTCAAGAGCCAAGCTCAATGCCGTTATGCCTGCCAAATTTGCCGCAAGCCTCAACATCAACGAGGGCCACATTAAGATTGGAGCTCTGCCTGTTTCTGTGCCTGAAAAAATCGCAGCTATGCAGTAAGCCTTATTTTTCATCACGTACCCGTACAAATATTGTCAAATCTAAAATGCCTTGATGTTCAGAGCCCACGTGATTGAGCCTTTGTCCCTTTAAGTGTTGAGACGGTTGCCATTGCAAGAAATATTGAGGATCCTGCTGCTGCAAGAATCACTCCTCTTATCCCCGCCAAAGTCTTGGAGCCCATCTCAAGGCAAATTCTCGCATCCCAGTTATCTTCTTCGGTGAGCTTAAACAACGTTTATTTTAACATCGCCAAAGTATATAAGTATATATACAGTAAGTTACATTTACAAGACACTTGATCATTTCTTTCTTTTCATAGCCAAGATCCTCAGAGATCATTGACCAGGACGTGGAATCTTCTGAGCGAGCCATTAAACCAAAACATGCTCAGTTTGATAAGAAGTACTGTGCTAAAGCTGTGTCCGTTGGATTGAAAGGCTGCGTCAAGGTTGCGTCAGAAAACGCTGCTTTCCTCAATGACAAAGCCCTGTACAAACTGGCTGGAAGACACTCTTTCGCTCTCTCTTGGAAAATAAGTAGGAACTGACACTTGTTACTTTCTGTAGAAGCAGCATGCATGAATCATATATTAATGCCCATATCAAATATGTTCAGTTGAAGGTCAAGCTATTGATGGAGTGGAGATCGAGATTCAAGTTGGACCAAAGGCTGCAGAGAAGCTCATTAAGCAGATCAATCTGAGTGAAGACGATCTGGTCGACAGGCCTGTTTTGATGAAGCTGAAGAGAATCCTTGCTCCGCATCTGAGGAACGGAACCTCTTCATCCTCCTCCTCCTCCTCTAGCAGCTCAAGCCTTCGTTCAAAGTCTTCTTCCGCCTCTTCCAGCTCCTCATCTCGTGCAGGCAGCAAAGTGGCCAGCAGCAGCAGCAGCAGCAGCAGCAGCAGCAGCAGCAAACTCAGCTCCTCTAAATCTCTGAGCAGGTCCTCCAGGTCAAGCTCTGCCTCAAGCCTTGCATCTCTCTTCAGTGCTAGCTCAAGTTCATCTCGTTCCAGCTCTGCTCTCTCAAAGGTGAGCTTGAATGGCTTGATTGTCGGTTTGGAGTTTTCACCGAAGGAAATGAACGCATGAATCACACAAAATATATATTTGTTTTACGCAACAGCAAGAGCTTTACCGCCCCAAGTTCCAGAAAGACCACAAGAAACGGGTACGTTTAGATGATGCTACAAAGAAAATTCTCAATGAACGGTAGAGTTTGAATATGTAAACTGTTGCAGGCTCAATTATCTCAAGCCACCTCTGCAGTGCTTTCCAAGAGCAAGAGCAGTGCCAGCTTTGAGGCCATATACAAAGAGGTGAGACTTGGTGATCTTGGTCAAATAAATCAGTCTTCTCATTTTCACTGACAAATTTCTTGCGGTACCTATGCCTGTTAACCTTGATTAATCCCACAGAACCAATACCTCGGCAAAGAAGCGGCTCCAATTTTTGCCCTCATCGTCCGTGCTTTAAGAGCCGACAAAAAGGTGCAGGGATTCCAACTGGCTGTCTACTTGGACAAACCTACCGCCAGGGTTCAGCTCATTCTCGCTGCCTTGGCTGCTGACAACAACTGGAAGTTGTGCGCCGATGGAGTTCTGCTGAGCAAGTTCAAAGTTTCTGTAAGAAATGGTTTGTGTTTGTGCTGTGGTTCTCTGACTTTTACCGTCCTTTATTCACCATATCTACTGTCTCTCGATAGGCTAAAGTAGCCTGGGGAGCAGAATGCAAGCAGTACGACACCATGATCACTGCCGAGACTGGTCTTATTGGTCCCAGCCCAGCAGCTCGCCTCAGAGTGGGCTGGAACAATCTACCCTCTGCCCTCAAGAAATACGCACAGAAGTAAGGAACTCCAATCCTATCTTTAGCCTATTCACACGCAACACACACAATGTTAAATGGCTCTTGATGCTGAAAGTATATTTTACAGGGTGTATGACCGCATTCCTTCTACCATGCTGCCTGGCGTAATCCGAGGCAAGGACGAGAAGACTGCAGATCAGCTGTCCTTGACTGTGGTCGCAACATCCGACAAGACCCTTGAACTAATGTGGAAAACACCGTTGGTATGAGTCATGTCACTGATGCCATCTGCAAGGGACACACCTCCACAGTGATGGCCACAGCGTAATTACCAACTTGTTCTTTCTACAGCATAAATTCTACAAGCTGGCTTTGCGTCTTCCCATGGCACTGCCGCTCGATGGAATCAAAGGTCTTACCCCCATCAATGACCTGGCTGAAGGAGTCAACCACTTGTTAGCCATGGCTGGTGCAGGTAATTGCATAATTTTGGTATTTAATGTGAAATGTGCTGGCGGTACCTTTGACTGATTGAAGGGTCCCCCTCCCCCCCCCCCACAGCTGAGTGTAGCTATGCCAGAGACACATTGACCACGTTCAACAACAGGAGATACAAGAATCAGAGTCCCCAGTCTTGCTACCAAGTTCTGGCACAGGATTGCACCGATGAACTGAAATTCCTGGTTCTGCTGAAGAAGGATAACATTGAGCAGAATTACATCAATGTGAAGCTCGCCGATATGTGAGTGTTCAATAAGACCCGAGTGTGAGAACAACAATCGAAGAGCAATCAAGCCCTTGCCAAAGGAAAAACGTACTAAATAATCTTGCTTTATGAACTTGCAGTGATATTGATCTGTACCCGAAGAACGCTGAAGTGATGGTGAAAGTCAACGGAATGGAAATACCCATCAGCAACCTGCCATACCAGCATCCCACAGGTTTTTATATACTTTTATGACCAATCACCACCACATATCAAAATCTTACACTTAAAATAGAAAATCTACTTTTTACTACTACCTGTTTTGATTGACATAGAAAACGTTATGTTCCACTATTCAATAATTTTACGATATTTGTTATATTAAAATTTGTTTTTTCACTTGTCGATACTAATCATGGAATTACTAAACAAAAAAAATATCAAATAAATTACTGAAATGTCTTACAGGTAAAATCCAGATTAGACCAAATGGTGAAGGCATATCCGTGTTCGCTCCCAGCCATGGTCTTCATGAAGTCTACTTCGATAGGAACTCATGGAAGGTAAATGCAATCATATTTTAAATGTAAATAGTACTGGCAACTTTTCTTATACCGTTACCCTTCTGATCAATTTGCCTGTCACGCATATTCCATAGTGTCTAATATCTCATTTAATCTGATTTTGCCATGCAGGTTAAAGTTGTGGATTGGATGAAGGGGCAAACCTGTGGACTCTGTGGAAAGGCTGATGGGGAAATCAAACAGGAGTTCTACACACCCAATGGACGCTTGACCACGAATGCCATCAGCTATGCTCATTCTTGGGTTCTGCCGGCTGAGAGCTGCAAAGACACCAGTGGTAAGTAACAGATGTCACCGTGAAATTCTCTCTCATATCATAATTCACCTTACTGTATACAACAAAAATAAAGACTCCACCCCATGTGATAATTGACCAAATCCAGTACAAGTTGACTGATCCTCACCTCTCAAATACAGAATGCCGGATGAAGCTTGAATCTGTGCAGCTGGAGAGACAGGTCAGCATCCATGACCAGAAATCCAGATGCTTCTCTGTTGAGCCTGTGCTGCGCTGCCTGGCTGGATGCTTCCCTGTGAAGACCACACCCGTTACTGTTGGCTTCCACTGCCAGCCTATCGGTGAGTCTGCCACAAATCCCAGCTGGAGCGAGAATAGGAAAATGGCAATACAAGAAGTATCGGGTTCCTAATTGCTCTGCTTCGTCCACTTCTGCAGATTCTGACCAGAGGCTTCACAGTATCTTCGATAAGAGCGTAGACCTGAGGGAAACGGTAGAGGCTCACCTGGCCTGCAGCTGCACAGCTCAGTGTGCTTAATAATCTATCAGTCACTATGTTAATGAGTTGTATTGCATGAGATTTCAAATAAACTGTATCTCAAAAAAAGTATTTCTGATGGTACTTCGATTACTTGCATGGCACATTGAAAAATCATTGTTTGTTTTAAAGAAAAATAATGCTTCCTATAACATACAGGTCAAAGCTTGAATGATTAGCCTCTGCAAGGCCCTCCACCCAACTGAACTAACAGGGAACACATCAGTAAGATCAATAGGAGTAATACACATTAATATTCATGACACTGCAAGTGAAACTAAACAGTTGTACACGATTGAATGTATGGTGGTTATATGCAATACTTAAGCTTTGGGGATTCAGTTTCAAAATGTCCAAACACTTGCTGACAAAAAGGATTTGAAAATCACCAACACTTTAAACCCATTGCTTGGACGTGCTTGAAATGCCTGTTACAGCTACATACCTTTACAAGAAATGACAAGTGTATAACATCTTTCGATCACTGTAATAGAAATAGAAATCAATAAAAACATCGAAACATTGGTTGTCTACAGCGCTTATAAAATAAAAGACGGTCTAGAGACTACATCATGACACATTGCTGCTTTGAAAGGTCATTAAAAAGAACGATGAAAACAATCATTAACTGGTTCGCAAAGGAAAATCTACAATAATAAAATAAAAACAACACAGTTACAGTATATACCTTCAATATGTAATTTGTGTTCAATTCTACAGCCTGTCTTATAAATAAACCGAAACATCACCAACTAGTTATGTAACAAAAAGAAATGTTAACCAGCCACATTCCTATAATAAAAGTGCAAAAGCAGATTTCATTTTTAAAAGTTATTTGCTGCCTTCTCACACTACAGTAGCTAAGTTTAAATTTGCGGAGCCCAAGCTATTGTCTCCCCCATCTTGCAGTCAGAGTAATTACACAAAAAGTGCTTTACGACGAGAAAAGCCGCAATTTGTCCAAATATGTCCACGCTGTCACTTTCTCTTTTTCTTTTAATCTGGAGCATTAGAAACCTTATTTATGCTTTGAACTCTGCAATTCCTGTAGGTATTGTACCCTTTTCCATCGTTATGTTTTCAGCTCTCTCCCCCCCATGCCACATTTAATATTTAGTATAATAAGAAATACGGAGAGAGCAGCTTACCTGCTGCTGATAATTTGGCAAGGGCTTGAATGTTACGGACAGTCATATAAATATCCCACACTCCGGTGAAGTGAAAATATTCATTTAAAGTTAAGAATATAAACAACTATTCGTAGAAAATCGTAGCAGCAGCAGCCAATACAAACAGGAAGAAACATATTTTGTTCACAACTACATTGCCAAAAATGTTGGCCTTACTATAGGATGCTGTTAGACATGATATATAACTCCAAGAGCAAAGACCTAAAGACCTAAATAAATAAGCACACTGATGACCTAATATACCAATAAAACAGTGAGCTGCTAGAAAAAAAGAAACATTTAAACTACACATTTCTCTTCATCACACAGCACCAGCAGCAAACGAGAATTGGTTTGTCTTCGACACACTATTTAACCTTTTACAACTTCTCTTGCTCATCATTCACATGTAATTCTAAAATACGTCATCCATGTTTAAAATCCAAATAGAATCCATCTGGAATCAGTAGATAAGAGTTTTTGCGTCAAATAGAGCTATTGTTTTCCTGTGTGGGTGTGGTCTTCGCTGTTGTTCCACCGTTTGTGCTGGGCTGGAACATTTCCATGACAAAAGTATTTGATTTGTCAGCATGTTTAGTCTCTGTCTTTGGTTTGGTTGAGCTGGAAATCAAATTGCACAGAGAGTCAACAGAGAACCACTAAACACTACATTGATTGGAAAGTACATGTCGGGATTTTTATTATTGCATAAATCACAGTACAAATGAAGACACTGTACCTGTGTTCTGGAACAAGGCAAAGTGGGCCGCACAGGTCGGCCGTGGATGTCGATCTGAGTGAAAAATACCTGTGCGCGGGCGAGGTTGTGTCAGATTGGCATTTCTTGAGCTTCTCTGGAGCCGATGATGCACTCGCCTCCGTTTCAGCTGCGAAAACAAAGTGAAACATTATTGGTTTTCGATATTGGAAGGTGTTGATCCCTATCATTAAAGTGAACACATTTTTCACTTGCAAAAAAATGAATTTTAAAAGCAGCAGATTCAGCTCTAAGTATCAAGCAGTATAGCACAGTATAGCAGAACAATGAAAGATCAGCACATTGTGGCGTATCAGTAACTTTTATGACTACCAGCAATAGTCAATCATTTAACAGTCAAACATTCACCTCAGTACACCTGGTCATTTCAGCGGAGAACTTGAGAAGGAATAGACACTTACATATTAAAAAGGCACTTCTAGACTTCGACATCCGGGGTTTCTTCGAGTCTGCAAATGGAGTCAAGTTCAAAAACTGGTGTTTGAGCCAGGTCGCACGATCCTCCTCAAAGGCCTTCCTCTGCCAATCGAAACAGACACGAGAAACGTGAGAAGTTAGTGCCCTTGGTGTTCACGTAGAGGAATAATAAAAAATACATCTTTATTTTTTAAACGATTGGAATTTTAAGAATCACCTCATGGCTCAGTCTTATGGCTGCTTCTGTGAAGTTCCTCCTCTCCCTCTCGAAGCTCTTTCTCTGTTCTTCCAGGGTCTTCCACTCGTCTGTGAGACGCTCTTTCTCCTGAGACATGTAGCAGACACTTGGCAAGGACCCTGCCTCTTCCTCACACGGAGAGCTGAGCTGCTGCTACAAGAAGAGAAAAAGGCACAGTTCATTTAGGAAGCCATGAAGGACAGTAATTCACAGGATGTCTGTCCTCCTAAAAACGAAACAACAAACGAAATACCCTCCAAAGGAGTACTAGACAAAACAAAATCCCCATGGCACTTTGTCTCAGCAATGTAACTTTGACTTTTGCACACGGCTAAAGTGAATGGGTCCTAATTACTTAAGTGTAAATACATTCTTGCCTGAAGCTGCTGCTGTTGTGTTTGAATAAAATCTTTGCACTGCTGGATCTCCAGCTTCAATCGCTCCATCTCCTCCTCGTGAGTCTCTCGTGGAACAGCAGAGTTTTTACTCTCATCCATCTGTGCCAAAGACGCTGCACAAACAAAGCAGAACAACTTTTGTGTGAAATCCCTACATCATACAAAGTGTCTTCTTGTATCAAGGGAAGACACTGAGCCATTGTGCAGTGTAATGGCTGACCTTGGCTGTCCAGTCTTTCCACGTGACTCTTGAGTTTTCTCCACTGGAGACGAATGCTGTTGGTCAGCTTCTCCCGAGCATGAGCACAATACAGCTCGACACTTTCCTTGCTGGAATCTAACACTTCATCGTCATCTTCTGAGTTAGCCTAACATTAAGAAAAAAAAAAACATGCATGGCATGTCACTTGTTAAGACACCTGGTAAACAAGCCTACTAGACTGTGATCACGTTGAGATTTTCCAGTATGGTTTGTCTGTTATTTGTGGGTGGTTTTAAACCCCAAACTACTTCTACGCCAAAAAGGAGAATTGTACAGTTGCAAACATTTCCATAGCAGAAGCAACAGCTGTCAGATGACACCGTCATTCAAATGGCTTCTTGCTCTTTATACAGAGAGCAACTCTTTTAAATGAAATTAATAAAAACAATGTTGTTGTATATTGCATGTTGCTAGATTAAAACATTTAATATCAGGGATATAAATGAAAACCAGTTGAAAGATCTAAAATAACATATTAAACTGGTCTTGGTCCAGGTTGCAACAGTATTATAATATATATAATATTTGTGTATGTATATATATAAAGGATCTTTAATCTTTACATTTATGATAAAAATGTACATAGAACAGATTAAGAGCTAAGACTGGGAAGCCACAGTTTCTCAGAAGTTAATAACTTAAGAATGGGGAAACAACTACCTTACCTGTATGTTACCATCTTCTTCTTCTGTATCCCCTTTCAGAGTCAGTTGTGTTGAACTTAGAATTGACACCATCTCTTTTTTCATTTGCTGCAACACTTTCCTCAACTCTGCATTTTCCATTACCAGCTCCCTCTGTCGGGTATCGTAGTCCGTCAGCAGATGCTTATACATCTCCCCTTCATGTCTTAGGATAACAAATACAATGGTGTGTTTTCATTCAACAATTTCAACCAGTTCAACTTAAAATCTCCCAGAACCCATCACTGCCAGCTTGATTTACCCATACAATGCATCACCTTGAAAACTGACAAAGGATCAGATGTCAAAAACAATAGATTTTAAATACAATTTCTATTAATGCCATTTCAAGCATGATTGGTTTACATAAACACATATTTTATGAAATAAGATTCATAGAGATACTATATTGTCTAAACAAAAAGTTAAAAGACTTGAGCTTACTTTGCTTCTGTCTTTTCTGTTTTCCAAAGGCTTCTCTTCCCATCAGCTCTTCCAATATTGTGTAATACATCAATGGCTGAAAGCATCAATGACAAACAAAGATCATAAGGAGCCTGCGGACTCCCACAGTGTATTGTACATTCAACTGTTTAATTTAAAATGTAAAGGTTTCACCTTGTTTCTTCTCCTTTTTGTCAACCAGAAGTTGATTCAGACGCTCTTTCAGTTTGTTAAATTCCCTTTCCTTCCTTTTCATCTCATGATTATACTGACTGGCCCGACTTGCAATTATGTTTTGAAGTTTTTGCACCTGTCAAAAGTTTAAAAAAAATACATTTTTTTATGGTGATGCTTATACACAGCCAGGACATGCCTGTGAATGAATTAAATGTTGTCTCAAGCGTTTTTTCCAAAGAAAGCACCTCTTCCTTTTCATTCCTCAGACAGTTCTTCAAATGTTTCACTTTCAGCTGTAGCTGCCGCTCTTTCTCAATCAGTCCTGTGTTTTCTCTTTTAGAAAGTTCAAGCTGCTCCTATAAAACCCAAACAACATTGACACACTATTGAACACAACTTCATCACAAAGGGAAAAAAAAAACAATAAGTATCAAAACTCTAAGCAGGAGCTCTTATAGGCTATTTTTATCCTTTTCATTAAGCCTCATCAGCATACGTCTGTGTTTCTGTTTCCAAATATAATATTTATATGACAGTATGAATGAATATTACTCTACCTTCAACCGGGTGCAGGAGACTTTCAATGAGTCCACATTAGTGCTTAACTTAAGATGGTCTTCTTCCAGGTTTTCCAGGGTTCGGATGCCCCTGCGATGCAACTGAATCAGGTCATACATGCAATTCAGCACAGCCACAACATTTAGCTCCGAGCTGGCGGCCGACTCCGTCCAAACTGGTGGGAGGCCGAAAGATGACGCCTCCTAAAAAATCATGAGTGTCACAGAAAATGAACATGAAATGACAAAAAAATCAGCATTGTTATCAGGATTGTATGCATTTTTAATTTCTTCAACAGTTTAAATAATCCCCAACCAGAATCATAGCCAAGAACAAGAGCCTCTGTAACTCCTTTAATACTAGTTATACTCACACGTGTGTGGTTACCAACCTGATTGATGTACAATAGACATTCTTGAACATTGTGCTCTGTGCAGAAGGTACGGTGCGTGTAGGAGTTTCTGCGCAGTGACAGCGATGATTGGCTAAACTGCCTCAAGGGGGGTGTTCTACATTCAGCGGAGCTGCTGTGAATGTCCTTGACTTCAGAGGGAAAAAAATCTGTCACATATCTACAGTACACCGTTTTTTTTGTTGTTAATGCTGTACATAGTACATTTGAAATAGTTCATATGAAATGTTGCAGGAATCATATTTACTGCTTGCACACAATCTAACAACAGCATTCATGTAAGTGGTGTTAAGGGGTGAGAAGACTCACCCAGGGACGACTCCGGCATTGTTGCGGTGCAGCCTTGAGGCTGTCTGTCTGGATCATCTACCACATTTGTCGGAAACACAAAGCCCAACACAGGATGCACCTACGCAGTCTGCTCCTGAAATAGACGGTCAGATTAGCAGCCATTAAACACAATCAGGATTAAGAGGCAATAGCAGCATTGTAGGAGGGAGCAGTCCTATTGTTGTCCTGTTTGTTGAATACAATTTATCCACCAGAGCTAATTAATTATGCCATCACAGAGAAGCGTAAAGCATGGTTATCTAAAATCTTAAACTTTGTGTTTATTTAGTCTTTCAAAAGATCAGTTATTATTGTCATGTTTATGTTTTGCTGTTGCTGTTGGTCTAGCGTACCTGCAAAGCCAGCATCTTATCTCAACGCTCTTATTGTCGCCTGATCTGACTAATCCCAGGCAGACAGTATAGAGATTTGTCTGCAGAGCAACACAATCAGGCACACAACAACAACCCTTTCTCTTATAAAGGAACATGCCAATAACAACACAAATAGATACTGCAGAACACAGGTATTATTTAAAATACAATTTACACTTCATTTAGGGACAGCAAACAGAGCAGAAGCTATTATTTATTTTCAAAGAACACTTTGTATAGCTTTTTATAGGTTTTCGATCAAGGGACCCACCTATGCCGCTGATACTTAATCAGTCTGGTGTGACAGATGGTAAAGTGCAAGCTTAAGATGGGTGTGACGGCCCAGGAACGGCTAACCTTTAATTTGTTAGTTAATCCAATCTCCAGTCTGAAACTTCAATGGGAGTTTCTGCAGAATGGATTTTTCCGTTTGTGGAGGCAAAGAGCTTCACAGGGACAGTTTGGACAGAACAACATAAACGTGAACAGCTTGTCAGGTACTACACTGCAGTTGAATGCAACACCCCTGCAAAAAGTCATTCATTTATTGATGTAGTTTTTAGTTATGTAGGCTGAGTAAGAGCCCAGAATAACTGTGGTTTAATTTAATGTTGACATTTCAGTCCAATCCTATTGAGGTTTCCCCGGAAAACAGAATGTAAATTTACGTAACTGACGTCACGTTACTTTAGCGTAACTGAACGCTCCATCCAGAAGAAAAAAACATGTTAAGTTGCTGTCGTCGTTCTATAGCTCCTATAAGTTCGTCTGGAATTATATAGACATTTCCAGGACATGTCCTTCTATATCTCGGGTCAAAATGTAGCTTGTTAAGGTTAAGAACGCAAGCAGGAGATTTTTGTAGGACACCTCTACGGAAGTCAGTGTGAAAACCATCGTTAGCCGCGGTCACCTCAAATACAACCTGACATTAAAGTCACAAAGCTGGTTTAAATAAACGGACCAGAACATAGACAAACACACGTTTAAAGTCCAAACTGTGGGAACACGACGGGTTGTAATGTGAGAGGGGACTTACGCGGCGCTGCGGTGTGTGGATTATATCTTAGCTGCTCTTGCCCTCACACCGGGGCAGCGCACGCCGCTGCACGCACACCAAACAGCGCGCTAATTGGCCATGTCGTTGTCTAGCAACCGAAGACGGCTCGATGCAATTGGCTGTTGTCTGCGGGTACATCAATTGCAATATAAAGAGTGTTGCTATAATTATTCACTTTACTATAGTATTACTATATAGTATAATCTAGTATTATATATATAGTAATACGTATATAGATATACAATATCTATATACATATTATTATAATAAAAAAATAGAATATAAAAAAAAGGTTGCTGCTGGTGGTGCTCGAAATCCAACACCTCCGACAATCGATATGTGACGTGGATGTTGGGGATGGGTGTGGTAAGGTTTGGGTGTGGAACCTTTCTTTGACAGACAATGACTTGTAATCAGGATACTGTTACTATTATTGTGAATTTAAGCAATTCCCCCTTTGAATAACAGACATGTAAGTTACAAAAAAAAAAGTTATTTATACGTGATGTATTGAAGATATAGGTATTAAAAAAAGATATACACATATTTATCAGTCAAGGTTTTACAGTAATAGTTTTATCGGTTCCACCACATATTGGCATCAAATGAATAAAAAGGCAGAGAAGATTATGAAGGAAGCCTCAAAACATAAATGAGAGTTAATTTAAGGAAAATTAAAAAGGTGGCAAAGACATTGGAAAGAAGAATGGTCTAACATAGGTCAAAGAAAATAGATATTTTGTTGGCAAGAAGGGAAAAAAGGAGTTAGTGTCAAGAGTCAGATTTTCAGACAAACCTGACACAAAAGCACACTTTTCAAATAGGTCAAATACAAAACAGGAAAATGTGACGACGAGAGGCATGGGAAAAAAATCTATTAAATCACGGAAAGTTGAACGTAATCAAATTCTATTCAAGTATCTTTGAATAATTAATCTGCTTAAGATGATATGAGTTTTTCTTTCCTTTTTATTATTATTTCTTTCTCTTTGGAATATACGAGTAGTGGACACTGTAATCCGGTAAACCAGTTGGTGGCAGTAATGCACTAGTGTGTTGTTTGCCAGAAGAGCATCATAGCGGCCTAGAAGAGAAACAACAAGAGCAGCTGCACTCTGGTCCTCGGACAAAAATGCAGCAACGTTCTCTCAGTCTGTAACATCCTGTGTGCTAAAATCAGCCACCCAGTACAGGTAACTTGCAGCACTATTGGTTTTGAGTGAACGTTATTGTCAGATATCATGTATTATTTGACTGGGAAGATGTTGTGCGAGTGAGTGATTTTAACTGAATCTTTTGCTGTTTATTACTGACTTCCTGAAAAGTGATAATATTGAATCCTGCTGAATATGCTGGCGTTTATCAGTTTCAATATCTGCAATAATTTCTAGAAAAGGGGTCAGTGCATGGTATGACAGCCTATGGACTATTAGTTTAAACCTTGAAGCAAAGCAAGTATGTAGTAAAAGAGATCAGTTATTCACGTCTGCCCTACTTAACAATAAAATACTAAACAACCAATGCTGTTTTGTTCATTTTACTAAAACATTTTCATAGGACAAATATTCAGACTAGCCTACGTTTTTTTTTGAATGATCAAACCACAATATGGTTATCTACTCTCCAGCACAACTGAATTACGACAACTGTATCAAGAGTATTACATTCAAAAAGAAAAAGGGGGTTTGGTGCATTAAAAATCCGAATATTAAAATGGTTTCTATGCTGCATTTAAAAACACTCTTTACCCTCATTTTAGAGAGTTTCATTGAAAATCTCAATGTACACAAGTTCAAATTGTTTTCAGTCAGCAACATGCAGCTACAAGGTCATTTTATTGTAAACAAACCCCAAATGTTAGCCCTTGAGCAGTAGTGGAAAACCCAACCAAGCATGGAATATGTTTTACTGATGAATTGTTCTTTAAAATCTGCAGACAGGGACAGTGTTTTTATATTTCAACGCCTCAAACGTAACATTTTCTGTAAATGCACCACAAAGTCTGACATTTATAATACAGTGCTATGATACTTAAAAAATAGCTGGTATCACAAATGTCATCAGGGTCTCTCAGTGAAGATAGTTCAAAGCTTTGTGCAATCCTTGGCATGGGAACAAAGAATCATGTCATTTTTGGCACAGTTTTCATCCTATTCTAACGGCGAGTGCAGCTTGTGATTAAGCAATATGTAAACGACATCTTGCTTTTGTGTGTGTATGTATGCATTTGTGGATGTGTGTGTGTGTGTGTGTGTGTGTCCCTCCCTAAGGAATGCCAAGCATACTGCTATTTCTCTCCCTCTGCTGTTTGACCATACCATACCACAAGGGACAAAGTTTTGCAAAGGGAGTGAGAGTCAACAGGGAAAGTTTTCCAGAATGTGGAAGGGCATCAGTAGTCATAGGCTGCAAAAAAAGAGAAAAGAAACAAAGGAGATGTTAACCACACCTGCTACTTTGTCCGAGTTTGCAAGGAAGAGGAGCATGCGATCCACTTCGTGCAAAGGGATGCTGAAATCCTCGTGGGGGGGGTCACTTAGCCATGCAATCACACCAAGGTGGTCTTACTTTCTATAGTGAGGATGCAGGTACTTGCTGCTGTGCCTCTGCTATTCACAGCCTTGCACATGTACTCTCCCTCATCCTCTGGGAAGGTCTCCGGCAGGTAGAGGCAGTACGTCTCTCCTCTCTCTATATACTGGTAGTCCTCACAGTCCTGGAGGGTCTCTCCCTCAAACCACCAGGTGACCTCGGGCTTTGGCTCCCCGGTTATCTTAACGCTGAAGCGAACTGGCTCGGAGTCCACCACCGATTGATTCTTGAGGGGCTTTTTAAACCACGGCGCCCCAGACCTGGCGTGATCCTCCTCGTCTTCATAGGCCGCAGAGCCGTTGATGATGCTACCCTCCTCGTCACCATCGTCATCCTTTTTCTGCAAACAGACAACGTCAAGAAACAGAGAGTGTTTGCCAGAGTCAGAGTGACCTTAAAACAATCTCTTGCTGAGCGGTCACGCATTGAGAATACATATAAGGTAATGGACAGAGGAGATTTACTTTTTGGAGTGCGGCATCAATCTCCTGCTGCTCAAATTGCATCCTCTGCAGCTTCTGCTCCTCTATCCTCCTCCTCTCCTCGTCTTCTCGGGCTTTGGCCATTTGCTCGAATCGGGCTTTCATATCCACTTTCTGTTTGAATGGGGACTCCTCAGGCCTCGAGGGAGTCGTTTCACTTTCCTCGTCCTGAAAAACACGGCCACTTTAGTATGCGACACTGAGGTAATGGCCTCATGCGGTCTGAACAAAATCTGATCTATAAGAAAACCAAAATAGGGAAGGACACCATTTTTGGTATGTATGAAAAGTCAAACTCATTTAATTTATGGCACTGTGAATTATTGACTGGCACCACCAATTAAGTGTGGTATTACTATTCCTACCTCCAGGAACCTTTCAGCTTCTCTCTCTTTGATTTCGTCATCAACTGCCTTCCTCCGCGCTCTCTCCATCTCAATCTTTTTCTGAATTTCCTCTTCAGTCAGCTGCTTGATCTTCTCAAACTTGGTCTTGAGATTTTTGGCCTGGATGGAGCCGGTCCTCTTGAGCTTAGTCAGCTCCTCATACTCCTTGCTTACAACGTCTGAGCTCTCATTGACTTCGTCCTGAGAAATAGAGGCCAAATTATTTGGCATCAATTTGTCGTTGCATATCAAAACACGCAATTAAGACAAGTGCTGGTTCTTTTTCATCATATTTGGATGACAAAGTTATATATTATAAGTCTAAGCTCCCAACAAGAGACGGTGTATATATGTATAATGTCCACATAAACGTTTTACAGATCAAGACTGACCTCGCCCATCTCCTGTCTGAGTTGTTCGAATTCCTGCTTCTCCTGCTCCATTTTCTTTTTGCGTTCCTCTGCCTTACGTCTTCTCACAGCTTCCTCCTTCTCTTTCTGCATTTCTTCGAAGTTGATATCCAGTTTTCTAGGGTGCAGTGCTTCTTGAGATTCACTCTTTACCATACCTTCTTCGTCATCTAGGACCTGTACACACAAGCACATGCAAAGACATGACGACAACCATTATAGCCATGTTGTATCACTATCTAGATAAACGCAAAAACATTCATATAAAAATCCAACAACTTACCCACCATTGAATAATGTCATAAAACCAGAAACAACCTAAGCAGCAGCCAATTATGTTGTTGAAAGACAACATGCATGCCAAAAGAAAAACACCTGACCTTTATGTCCTGTATGTAATTAGATTAAATTAGTTGTATAATGTATTCTTGTTTTTCTTTGTAAAATATACATTTGAAATTGAAAATATCTTACTGTTTCATCTCCATATGCAGACATTTCCTTATCCAGGTCAGGGCTCTTAAGGAAATAATTTGGACAACAGCAAAGCAGATGTAGCAAATGTGCAATTGAGCCCAAAATAAGGATGTACAATACATAAAGTGAAATGATTCATGCGTGTCTAGTCTGAATCAAATTTAAGATACAAACATCAAGTCAGTGTTAAAAAAAGGTGTTAGTTTGACAACTTATATTGATGATTTCAATGAAGGGCATGCACTACAAATAGCCATAATCCAAAAATAAATATTCCGTTTTTGAATGTACCTTTTTTTTTCATTTTTGTCGGGCTATTTGAAATTGTTTACAGCTTGTTCCCTCGCATTTTTCTTTACAGGGCAAAGCTTGGCAGCTCGGCAGCAGTGTCAAAACAACAGCGTAGCTCCGGCACGTTAGTGACTGATCAGCCGAACACATGCACACCACAGTTGTTTTTCCAGAATCGTCTACACTTACCATGCTCTTGCGGGCCTCAGCAAAGAGCCTCTTCTCTTCCTCCAACCTCTTCTTGGCCTCCTCCTCAGCTTTCTTTTGCTCTTCTTCTCTTCTCTGGCGTTCCAGCTCCTCGAAACTGGCGCATAGCTTCCCTGGCTTACTGCCCTCAAGGTTCAACAAGGCCATCAGCGCTTCATCATCCTCATCTACAAGCTGAGCAAAAACACAGGGCAGGCTTTAAGGCCGGTGGTGTCACCTTTTTTTTTTTTCATTATCTCAGTTTTAATGTTTGAATGTTACTGTGATTTATGGAACAAATACTGACCATGCTCTTTCTGGCTTCGGCAAACGCTCTTCTCTCCTCCTCCATTCGTCTCTTGTACTCCTCCTCTGCCTTCTTGCGCTCTTCCTCTACCCTTTGCTTCTCCAGCTCTTCAAAGCTCAGCCTCAGTTTTCTGGGCCGAAACTCCTCCTTGTCTTCCTGAGACGGTGAATCTTCCTCATCTTCTCCCTATATCGTACGTGTGATAGGTTGCAACAATTCTTTCAGAAGTGTGCGCACATATAGTGCATTTACAACTGTCCATTGAATACTATTATGTTAAGGTTTTGCGACTTTAGCTTACCGTTCCCAGCCTGGCTTCGTCAAAAGCTTTCTTCTCCTCTATCAGGCGGCGTTTGGCTTCCTCCTCAGCCTGCTTCCTCCTATGCTCCTGCCTTTCCTTCTCCAGCTCCTCAAATGTCATCTTCAGCTTTCCAGGAGTCATTTGTACCTTCTCAGAGGGCTTCTCCTCGTCATCCTTCAGCCAAATAGGTGTGTGTAAGTCATACGCAGCATTTCAATATCAGCCACATGTTAACAAAAATGTCCCGGTGTTTATTTGTCCTTATTCCTACCTGCTGCACCAAGGAACGTCGCTTGGCATCCCTGAAGGAGCGTTTGTTTTCATCGTACCGTCTCTTTTTCTCATCCTCGGCCGCCCTCTTCAGTCCCTCCTCTCGGTTCTTCTCCATGTCCTCAAAGTTCACCTTGATTCTGCCCGGGGGTCGGCATGCCTTCGCTGGAACCACCCGTACCAGAATTGTGTCGTCTCCATCCTGAAAGACAGCGACATCAGCTAATCCGAGGCACAGAGCTGGAGCAAGATTTAGCGTGAATGGTATGATTCAGGGGCAGAGGGAAAACACATGGACTGGTAATAGGAGCATGTCGGTGGACCGTGGGCCACATTGTTGGTCTAATGTCACCGTTAGCAGTAGGTCAGAGGATGGTTGTCGGTCGAAGATAGCGGAGTCTAAATCAGTCACAGTAAGGAGGTCTAGTGCTAATTTGGTCTCGGGGAGGTGAGGGAAACAGTTGCCAGTCCTATGTTGTCTACACCTGGCAGCCCTGTTCCAGTTGTTTGAGTTGTTGCACTAAGTCAGTGCTTCCTCACATTTTAAAGCTAACACAGTTTCTGATGGAACAACGTCAAAAGCATAAAGTCAATATGAATAAAGGTATTACTTGCTTACTGCACTTGTAAATAGGAAACATAGGCTCTTAGTGAATGGTATTGCTGAGTGTTCATTTGACGTACACGATTTTTGTCAGCATCATCATCAGGGGCCGCAGCAAGAAAGACTGTTTTTTTTTAATAGTTATCTGAATAGTTTCCATTTTCAGCTGTTGCAATTCTATATTCCCTTACGGTTTTATTGGAATGGGAAAGCTATTTCCAAAAAACAAAACAACCTCTGATAATCAGCAACAACTGCTTTTAAAGGCAACCAACCAAAACTGTTCCGTTGCGTGGAACCGTCAAAGTCGTTTTTATCGGTGTTGCAGAAACGGTAGGAAAAATATAATAATAATAATAATCACGATTCGATTCTTCGTCCGTTCCTACTATACTAGATCCGAATTACAGCGAATAAGTAGCAGGTCATGGTCTTTGTCAGTCAAAGGACGGCTTACGCAACTATTCTTCAGTACTTCACTGTCTGTCTGAGGGTTTAATCAGCCTAAAACCGTGACACGCACTGTCCCGTCAGTAAATGCATCGTAATGTACAGATCACGTTCCAAAATGACACAACTCTTGCTCAGTGAGATGAAGATGACGCGAGTTCGCACACTGGTCAGGTCAACCATCCTACTGGTGGTTTTCGGACCTATATCCGGCCACCGCCAACTGTTCGGATCTCAAATGCCACCTAAAATAACTCACCCGAGCGGCAGCTGAGGATTACCTGAATCATTATAGACACAAGTATGCCATTCTCACCAGAAAGGCAGTGCTGAGCCACCTCGACACGCAGTCCAACTTCCCAGTGCAGGGGAAGGAAATCACCCCATAGGTTCACTTACCTCCGCTGCTTTCTGAGCGAGTTCTTTCTTGATTTTGGCCTTTTCCATGTTGTCCTGGGCTTCCCTTCTCTTCCGCTCTCCTTCCATCTTCTTCCTTTCGCCCTCTTGTCTTTGTTTTTCCATTTCCGCAAACTTCCCCTTCACACTACCTGAGGATGTCACAGGGAACCACGCGAGCCTTCAGCCTCCGTATTCTCCCACGTCTCTCTATATATCCACATTTCATCCATCGTTTGCCCTCTCCTTGTGTGTCTCACCTGTGATTTTGGGAACGTAGGATTTTTTCCCCTTTGTTGGCTTCACCTCCTCCTCCTCATCACTGGACGCGAGCAGTTCTTTTATCTGTGGTGGATCAGAGGGAGAGTGTGGTGAGAATGCGCTTGAGCTGGGATCATCTCCTTTGCCACTCAGGAGCCATGCTGGTCCCAGCAAGAACGAGGGCCTAATCCCTGCTAATAGCTGGGTCATGTGACCCGCAAGTGGGCCTGTGATTGGGCCACGATGTTGTCGCGCAAGCAGGAGATAAGTGTAAGTGTCTGGCCATCTATGGCATCGCTGTGCACAGGAAGGTTGTCTCCGAGTATCACTGATAATCCACTCACATAAGACCCAATTCCTGGTTTAATTTCACCGCAGTTGATCCCTGTCCTTCCCCATGAATCCTTAATCTGACAGTTATCATGCATATGTATATTCTCTATTTCCTCTGGCGCATCAATGAAATTGTATGATGAAATACCAAGCCCAAGACACATTTTTAGGAAAAAAGGATTTGATTTCAGATCACTCTATCGTTTTTTTTTTCCATTAGGACATTCATTCAGTTCACAATGATACAAACAGATAAAAGCAGTGTTCAGATTTCCAAACTTGGAATTAGCGGTTGTGGAACGTTTCTGCAGATATGAGAAACGTATTACTATCTGTAGAATCTAAAATAATCAAGAAAGAACATTCATGTACTGTCAAAAAGTTAATTTCTGAGGTGCTTTAATGCAGTTCTTCCATTATCTGTTTCTTGCTCTTTCGCTTTTATCTCTTTGTATTGCAAAAGGAAATATTGTTTTGTATTCCACTATAGTTAATAAATTGTTTAAACTAGTAGTTACTTTACAGCTTTAGATTAGATTTCACAGATTATTTCAACATATTTGCTGCATTGGTTGGTTGAACAGTTGAATGTAATGGCAGAGGTTGATATCAAAAATGATTGATCTTCAAGGTAACTCATTTTAAGCATTAATGCATTAATAATTATTAATTATACTCCCAATAATATAATATTCGGACATGGGCCTCTCTGCACATTGTGCACTTATTGCTGGTAAAGTACAGTTACTTTGCATTTACTTTTCTGAAGTAAAGTTTCGCATTAATAAAATAAATGTTTTAAGATTTTCCGGGACATTTTTTATACATGTTAAATTTGGGATTAGGCTATATAATTTAAGTCAAATTTGAGAGAACTCAACACTGCATGGCTGGTTATGGTTACACTGGCAGGTCAGAGGGGTTTAGTGGTTACAATCTTCAATCTTCCGAAGCATAGCACAAATTAAGTTGAATGTTACATGCAATAAACATTACTGTTAATTGAAACAGTGTCATTGTGTGATGCAGTGCAGTGTGTAGAAGACAGTGCATTCTCACTCAAACTCGCAGCCGTGTCACTCCGTCATGTCTCATCATGCATGCAGGTCACGGTCAGAGGTTAGTGAGGTTTATCTATCTTTGACCTGCTGCTTCCTGCGACCCCACTCTCTCTCCTTGATGTACTGCTCTTTCCGCTTCTGCTGTTCTTCGTTATTCCTATGCCGGCTGCGCTCCTCCCTGGCCTTCTGCATGGCCTCGTACTTGCCCGTCACTTCGCCCTTCTCTTTGCTCATCTTGGGCACATAGCTTCTGGCCACCAGCTTTCTGGATCTGAGAAGTTTCTGTGATTGAACAGAAATGATAAGAACATTTTATTTTGTTTAGCAGGGGCAATGTATAATAAGTGCAATATTCAATTGGAGGGGAATCACGTCACCTAACACCTAAGACGTAAAAATGTTTTTTTTCGCATCACCTCTTTTTTAAGTGCCAAATCAGACATATTCATCTCATTGTCTTCATTTGTATCAGGCTCTGCATCCTCTTTCTTCTCCTCATCCTCTTTCTCCTCTTCATCCTCTTTCTTCTCTTCATCCACTTCTTCACCATTAACAGTTTCCGATCGTTCCTTTTCTGCATTGGCTGCATCGTTTTCTTTGTGTTCCACACCATTCACATGTGGCTTGCTGGTCTCGTCACTTTCCTCTTCGTTGTCGTGGCAAGGCTTTGTGTCTTCCCTGTTTTCTGTGTCACTCATGCTTTGTTCATTTGCATCTGTGACCTCATCCATGTCGTCTGCACCCACCCCCGCGACCTGCGCCACCTCCGTCATGTTTGTAACTCAATGACAAGTTGACAAACAGGTTCTGATAAAATCTGTAAAACAAATAAGGATGTGGCAAATATTAATGTATTGTTATATAGTGTGCAACTGACCCATTGAAGCCATGTTGCTTGAAACATAACAAAGGTTAAGAATTATTCACACGACCTGATTTATTACCAATATCGCCCAATTATCTGTGTTGCTTTTTAAATCAAGTACATCCATCCCATGCGAAAGGCTATTCAACAAATAATCGACATAGCAAATATCAATAACACTTTTAAAATGTATGAATTTGTAAAATCAATTGCTGAAATCTCTCTGTCCATTTGTGGACTTTTAAATGATCGAGATCGCTGGCAATATTGATTTTGTTGCCAACATGAATACATTTTTAACTCTTATTTATCAAGTTTAAAGCCATGTGAAAGTTTTTGATTCGCTACTTTTTAATGTATTGATTTGGTCATTTCAGTTTTCCTAAACTGGTGCTCGGATTTAAATACGCAACAGGCCGTTATCGTCAATTAATTCATAGGCGAAAAGAAGTGATCCACTTCCACTTCAGAGTGCAATGAAAGCTGGCTCACCTCTATTTATAGCCCACTTGGGGGTGCCGGACATGTGATCGTGGCTATTTCTGATGAGTGATAGGCAGGGAGAGGGCTCAAGTTGGCACCCACATGTCGCACAACAGACCTCCGCAAAATGGCCAGACAATGAGCTAGAAAAGTGGATGAACGTGGGTCTGTTTGAAATAACACTTGAACAGTTGCTGTTACCGTGTGGCCCTCATTTGCCCTTTTTGTTCACACATGAAGATCATAGTGCGGCCTGTACATGTTGACGAAAATGATCGTATGTCACAATGATTTGGCTATACTATCAACATAGGCCGAGCCAAACGCCATCAAAAGCCATCCAACTGGCTTTGCAGCACACTCTTATTATGCCTAGTATAGTTGGTGTTGGTTCACGTACGGTATGTATTTGAGTGTCTGCATTGAACATTAAAAGCATATTCAGATGGCTTATGAAAATCCCGGCGCACCTTCACAGACACCCATTAATATAAGCGTGCTTCTTGACGATGAGCAGTTTTGATTCTCTCGTCTTCCAACATGAACGGCAGAATCAAGGAGGCGAATGAGACACTGGAGAAAAACAAAATCTGTGACAGTGTTTTCTCTGACGTGCACTAAAAAAATCAAATGCCTCAAGCCAATAATCTCTTTTTGAAGAATTGACTGATAAAAGAACACTTAAAGGAAACATTTATGCGTTGGCAGGTGATGTCCTATTTCTGTACACAGCTGGCACAGGGTCTCATGAGTCTGTGTGAAACAAATGACACTTGTACAAGTAGTTTCATATGTTAATGTATCTAACACGACCGCGATTATATTATTTGTATCCTGATGACGTATTGCGAGCGTCGGATTTAAACGAACAATGTAACCGTTGCTAAACTATGATGATCCGATCAAATAGTTTTACAGACCCGCCTACTTAATCTATAAAATCAGAGTTTACCTGATTAGCGAGTCGTCGTCCTCCTGTATGTAATTAAAAAATAAATAAATAATTGATGAAATGATTTAAAGCAGGAAAGAAAAAGTCAAACTCTGCACTATCCGAGATGCGACCGACGGTGCAACAACTCGACTGGCTGCTGGTTGTGGGGCGGTGATCCGTTTCCATAAAAGCACCGCTACTTTCTACCGGATACTGCATTCCGCGCGCGCCGACCACTGATTCAGCTGTTGCCTCGCGCAGGCGCGCGTGCACGCGCACACGCGCGGCCCCCATCCTGGTCACAGCTGCATGGATAAACGTTAATAATTGGAATTTTGTTGGGAATAATGGGATCGATTGTTGTGTTTTCGTTCTTTTGTAACGGTTTGTTGTAGACTACATTGTCTATGTATTTATCCAAATATCAGGTTATTGACTAATTAGTTGATATTTTTTCACTCTACATTCATCATTTGAATATGTCTTTACAAGCCCTATTGCCTAATATATGGTTACATGCAGGTTTTTTATTTACTTTTATTTCTTTCTAAATCCTACTCTCAACTGTCTGCCTTGATTTTTGTCACCCAATTAATAAGAATGTACAAATCAATTAGTGAACAATAATTTGTTCTTCTACATTTCATGCATCACGTGTGCCTTTTCCAAAAGTCAAGCAAAATAGTTTCAGTAGCTATCAAATACATAAATAACACTTATATTTGATTACCATCACTTTGGGATAATAATGAATGCCTTTTTTTATTGTGCATATAGATGCAAAACAGGGTGGCTAAAAATCAGTGTAAACACTAATTGTCAGGGGTTGAATTGTCTGATTAAAGAAAGACAGTTTTTATGTTGAAGTTTAAGGAAGCACTAAAGCCTAAATGCGGACGGACCCTATCATTATCTGCATGTTGAGGCTGTTAGAGCAAGGATTCCTGACTTATCAGTTCCCGGCTACCCAATTCTTGAGATAATGTGATAACTTAGAAATGCCTGTCATTTTGCAATGCAGTGACGGTTGGATCTAATAACTCCCTAGCAAGGAGCCAGAATATGGGGATGTATAGTCAACAACATCAATGTCCACATGTCAGATAACATGAAGTTATAAGTCTAAAGGGTAACATGTCTACCATTGTCCTGATATTCCACTGAACAGGTGAGTCTTAATTTAAACTATGGTTCACTCACTGTACCCCTGACGTATATAACACATTTTGTCTGCTCTTGAGGCTCCATACACTGCTGACTTGATGACCAAACAGGCCTCTGACACATCAAGCAAGGTCTCCATTCTCCAAGTATTTTTGGAATACTACAGAGTGACATAAACCTTCATTTATCTTACAATTCATTATTTTCTGTACTACCTACGTAAGAATAGGGTTTGTAATATATGATGATTTCTATTTTGCAAAACAAAAGTAATGTGCACATTATATTGAGAAACGTATACTTGAAAGGTTTAACATAAATGTCAGGGTCAATTGCCAATAATATGAAATATTAGAAATTATTTCTCGTGTCCAGTAAGAGCTGCTGAGGCTTTGGGAAACCCCCAACATGAGCGGGCGTCTGTTCTGCGAACTCTCAGGGCAAAGGTGGCTTCGTCCTCCTCTGTCCTGGGTCCTACAGGACATCAGGGACAACAAGGGGACGGCTTTAAATAGCACCACAGCTGTGGCAAAATATCAGCTCTGCAGGGACAGCTACCCCGAGTCAGACTGGGCCTTCGCCTCAGCTGCCACAGCTCAGCCCCGACTCCCCTATGAATATTTTTGTGGTGGTACAGCCCCACACCCCCTGCTGAAGCCCAAGAAGACTGGCTCAGCATGTCACATTGGTGCCACCTGTCCTCACCTTTACTTTTTAGTATCAGCAGATTGTTAACCACATTACCAAAACAAAAAAACACTTATTCCATGAACAGTAACTCCGATCATGCACCCGACCCACAATCTGTCAAAAAATCATAGAAGATTTTGACCCCCACCCCCCCACCACTCTCATTTCAAACTATTGTGTCACAAAGATGTGGAATCATCTCTGATTCCTCACAAGTGCCTGATTAACTGTCACTTCAATCCAGCTTAAAAATGACAGCTCAATAATAATCACTATCACATATACGAATAACAGATGTGGTGAACGCTTTTTAACCACCTAATTATGCATTTTTAATTTCTACACCCTGTTTTGTTGTATATTGCTATACTTGTTACACTGGATTGATAGAAAAAAAAGAGGAATGGCACTGGATTTCACAACAATCTACCACTCCTGATCCAAATAAAATAAATATATCTAATAAAAAAGGCAATACTACTGATCTGTATGATGATGATCTGGTGGCTCACGAGCGGCCAGGATGCCGAATTTGGTGCTGCTGAAGTGACTGATCATGCTCTGCAATTGAAAAAAGGAAGAAGAAAAGAAATTGACATATGTGAGCCATTTTACAGGCGACAAGCATGTTTCAGACATCAGAACACAGTGGCGTTTATTTTAATTCATCTTTGTAGAGACGCTACAGAGGTAATCTCCAAGACATGTGCAATTGAACAGTTTCTGACTTGAACAATGTGAGTTGTGAGTAATGTCATCATTTTCAAGCTGCGGTTGCTGAGTGCTCAGCTGTCATGAGGAGGAAAAGCAGCTCCAACACAGAACAGGTGGTGATTGTGGGCAGAGCAGGCCACACTCTAAAGGCAAGGGAAGCTAAAGAGAGTTTGCTGACAAGTATTTTAAAATGCACAGAGAATATGTCATTAAATAAAGAGGGATTCTCTTAAAATAAAACTGTTTCCCTCAACAAATAGAGAGTGGACTTGAACAGGCCAAAATGATTAAACCATTTAAATCCTGTTAGCAGAAAGACCTTGCAGTAAGTTGCACATAATTTAACAGAACTGACCACTTAACACCAGCTATTACATTAACAAAGACTGTGTGCACTTATTGTGTTGTACCATTGATAGAAACATCTGAACTAACCTATAGGCTTTTTATTTCACAATCTTTGCATTTCACTTTTAAAATAGTGGGTCAGGTCTGCGTTTTGCTTCATCAGCTGTTAAATCAATGCACGGCTCCCTTTAGAGACCCATCTAGGTTCCTTCCCCTTATTGTTGCAAAGTTGAGTATTGGAAACATGATTCTCTTACTGCCCCCTAGTGGGAAAAGACAGAATATGTCTGAGTACAATAATCATCTTATCAAGTGGAACAGTCAATCAATAAATTATATCTCATATCTTTGTAATGAATAGGAGATCAAACTTTGGAAAATGCAACATGTCTTTGAACTTCTTTGCCTGTATTTGTTTAACTTTTGGAGAATGACGTAGACTCACAAAAGCATGTGGAACATGGCATTTAATATCATTTAAGCGACACACAGTAGGTTACACCTCACTTTAAGCCATGTTCTGGGATAAAACAGACATAACCGAACTTCTGATCAGTCAATAGTCCTACTTTTCCCCACAGGACAACAGAACACATTTGCAGTAAAATACAATATAAAGTAAATATACCTGGAATTAAACGGACAAAACGGAACGTCCCATTAAACAATACGGCCTGCTCCAATTCCTTCACAAATAAAATAGGCACACAAGAACGGAAGTTAGCTTAACTTGACCTAACTCTGATAACACACACTATAAAGACATTATAATAAGGTGTAAAACGACCATTCAAAAAGCAAACACGAAAAAGCATACGATAGACTATGACAATGGACGGACTGAAACAATAGACGCTCACCTCTATCAAAGGACAATATAACAAATGAGGAGACGTAAGGCGAGAAGGACATTTATACATGGAACGCTAAAAAAAAAAAAACAAGAGAAGAAGAAGGTAAAGGGGCGTGGTATTCACACATACACATACAGGTATGGAGGTCTTCCCAGTCAAAATAAACAGATAATAACAGGTGTTTTTTGTGTAATTATGAAAACAATATTACCAAATACAAACGTATATTTGACTGTGTTAAAAATGCATGGATCAATAATAGATTCGAGAAATATTCTGGGTTTGTAGACTAAAAGTAAAGTTTCTTAAGTTTGTTTTTGAGAGACTTAAAGGGAAAGACTCGGCGTGCATGCGCAACCAGTGCGGCCGGTGTGAAGCACTTCCTGGTCCGGGGAAAGTCTGACAGTTATCGCGACAGTCAGTGTGTCCGTGATCAGTTCCGCGGCGGGGGCCTGACGCTGGAATGCGAAATTACAAGTTATTTGGACAAAACGAAAAACCCACAAACTCTGGGGCGCCGTTTCACAAACACCTCTGACTCCCGGCGTACTCAGCTATGTTCTGAGACACGCTCAATACATGGTGAGTTTCATCAGGAGCTCTGCGCAAAACCTCGCCGACTTTAGCATGATTAGCTAGCTAGCTAATCCATCAACACCAAGGCGTGTGACAGCTGACCAACCAACAGGACCGAGCTATGACTAGCGTTAGCCGAGTTAGCTGGCAGGCATTTGACAGATTGATCTAATCTCCTTTAAACGTGTTTAGTGGATTGTGTTGCTGATTTGGTCACCGGTGACATCGGGCATCTCTCAGGGGAGGTAATGTAGGCTGCATTAGCCTCTGTACTCCGGCGGTCTGGTTTGGTTGTGATGCACGGAAGCTAACAGATGCTGCTTAGCCTGCTAGCTAGCGATGGTATGTCGTCGTTGCTGGGTGCAACAGTATGGCTAAACAAACCACAGACTCACGGGCACCATGCAAGCGACCGTGTGCTAGTTTGAATGAACAGCAGTCGTGCTTTTCCTGTGCGGATTGTACGTGTTTTGGGCTGTTTTGATGTAAACACGAAGCTCATCGAGACACTCAGACTGACATGCATCACAAAGACTTGGTTAATTGAAGTGTTCGCCGCAGTTACTGCTGACACACGGGGTGTGCGACAGACAGTCCGCGGGCCAGCAGTGCATCTATCCTTGCAGCATTCCCCTGACATTCGTGTTCAGTTCTGTCATCTCTGCATCTCCAGGGGATGAGACGAGATCGGGCATATCCCCCACTGCTGCGTTGGGCTCGTTGACTCTCTGTGTGTGCTCAGGATGGCGCAGGGAGGCTCTCAGCTCGACTACCACATCCTGCAGGACCTCAAGCAGCGTTTCCCGGAGATTCCGGAAGGGGTAGTGTCCCAGTGCCTTCTGCAGGTATTCAGCCACAAACACACACATGCACACTATCACATTCATGCACATGCACATGCCCATGCCCATCAAGCCGTAGATTGGCAAACTTGGGACAGCGTGATATTCACATGGCCGGGGATGCTTTAATGCCGGATGTCCCGCTATTGTTTTGTACTACCAAGTGATCAAAATTGCTCTGATGTTCATTGGACAGTAGGCAGCAAGATGAGCACCTTAACACACCCACTGATCCAAAGTGATCCATGCCTGAGACTGCTTCTGCCACTGTTTCAGAACAACAACAACCTGGATCTCTGCTGTCACCTGCTGGCTCAGGAGAGTAATAGATATCTGTATGGGGAGTTCCACCACAGTCCAGAGGAGGGGAGACTGAGCCGAAACAACATGCTACACATCAGTCTGGCCTACCCGGGCTCAGAAGCAAGTAAGGCGAACGGAGGAGCGGCAGCAGTAGGGCGCTCTCTAGTGCACAGCACCAGTGACACTCACATCGAACCCCAGCGGCCGAGCTACCCTGAACCGCTGTCAGCCCCCGCCACCATGGCCCCCTCCCCAGGTTACAATCCATTCTTCATGAACGATCAGAGCCGCTCAGCGAACACTCCTACTCCTCCACCCACAATACAAGGCATGTCTCCCACATACGCCCCGGTCTCGCGTTACGCAATGAACCCTATAACAGTCACACTATCTCAGAGTATACCCAACGTCCCACAGGCTCTGCAGATCCCTCCCGGCCACTACGCTAACAGCACTAACACCACCTTGTATATTCGACCCTCACCCTCCCAGAGTCCACAGCCAGCACCTTGGTCCTCCTCTGGGGCAACCGTCTATCAGCATCAGCAGTCCCCCTACAGTACTCCCACATATGGCTCACCTTATAGCTCCCCACAGCATCAGTGCCAGCCACAGCCCCAGCCACAGCCGCAACCCCAGCACCAGCAATACGTCTTTCTCCCCATTAGCTCCCCAAACGTTCCCAGCATGCCCTACCATCACCAGCAACAACCCCAGCAACAGCCAGCCGTTTACAGACCCTACCACACCAAAGGTTCCCTCAAGAACCAGATAGAGATCACCCTGGAGGGTCCCCGGCCTCGCAGCAACTCGCCTGTGCACACCCCTCACCCCCAAGGAGCGCTTTATATGGCCACCAGCCCCTCGCCCAGCTCCCCTTCAAGGGGCATCACTATGAGTGGACCCCCAGGTACAGCAGCCTTTCACCCTGGCATGTACCTGCAGCACCAGGGACCCGCAAGGCCTCGACCTGCTTCCTCGCCACAACCGGGACAGTCAGCCTACACTTTCAAAATCAAAGTGTCCCCCGGAGGCCAGCCTCAGAGGCCAGCCAGCTCGCCTCCCGTGGCCGAAGCCGAGTCTCTTCTCAATATAGTAGACCAAGGGGCGCACAACGCGGCCCCTGCTCCCATCCTGCCCATCTCAGCTCTACCTGGCAATATTGTCAATCAGTTTCAGCAAATGCCCCGACGAACGAGCTCAGGCTCTGATGACTATGCTTACACCCAAGGTAAGGAATTCTCAATGTTTACTCTGCATGCATGTGTCACTAATGTTTCCTACTTGGAGTTGACATTGGATGTGTGTTTGGACCTGTGCAGTCTATAGTGAAGGCTCGGGATGTGTCCTAATTTGACATATATATTCAAACTTGTGAAGGACAAATCATTGGCCCCCGTGGTGTTTTCATTTCCACATATTGTGCAGCAGAAAATTCCGACCAAATGTTTTTCTTAGAGCAACATATGCAAGTTGATCCTTTTTGTTATATGATCAGTCTGCATTGCTGCCTTATTCGTGACGAGAGGTTTTCGTTACTTTCGTCCTTTTCCTTTACCTTCATAGTAAAATAAATCGTATACATTGATGCAGTGTATTAACAGCAGTGTAAATATGGATTGAATAACATTTTAGTTTATCTTTATCTCGAATTTTAAGAATTTGTGTGTGATGCGTTCTCCTCAGCTCTCCTGCTACACCAACGGGCCAGGATGGAGCGTTTATTGAAAGAGCTGATGCTGGAGAGGCAGAAATTAGACCAGCTCAAGTCTGATGTCAACAACATGGAATACGATGCCCTGCAAAGACCCTTCCGACGGGTCAATTCCACCAGTCTTATACCCAGAGTAAGGAATCACCAGTGCACTGTTGCGATCAAAGATGAAATTACAATCAATTTGGTCGTGCAGAGTAAATGCAGCAATTAAAGTATCAAGACAAGACAAGACGAGACATTGCTGTGTTGCATTGTATGCTGGGGATTCTAACAGGGGTTTTGTTTTTGCATTAACTCCAGCCTGATGAGATGACCCGATTGCGAAGTCTGAACAGAAAGCTTCAGATTGATATCGACTGTACTCTGAAAGAGACAGATCTACTGCAGTCTAGAGGTACACACAGAAATGCACATTCCCACACATACCTTTTGAAGTGTGTCTTTATTGTGTTTTATTTGAAAGCATTGATCTTGAAAGAGCCAGCCCCAGAAGCAGACAGAGTGGGGTCCAAAATAATGGATGGGGCTCCAATGTACTGCATACAGATGCAGTTCTAACATGAACGGGTGGTCCATAACAGGATTGTAACTACTTAGGCGTGATGATGTTGGAAAATGAAATTGCGTAAACGGCAGTGATCAGCTTACAACTATCAACTCATTGCCACTGAACATTTGGCCTGCAGTGGAAAAACAAATCCTCTCCCAAGTGACAGTTGTCCGGCAGGCTTTACGCCGTCATGTAAGGCTTCATGATTGGGATGACGAATGTGACATTTAGCCTACCTATACTAATTGAGATACTTTTTTTGTGTGCCTCTGGGACCCCCATCATCCCCACACTGAAAATACGTAGCTTATTGACCGAGATAACTTTCAAGAAACGTAAAAGAAACAGGTAAATCCTGCATAAACATAAATGGCATGAGTGTAAAATAAACGAAAATAAAATAAAGTTGATAGGCCATTGTAAACAGACATGTTTCAGAAAAACAGTGACTAGTCTATTTAAAATGCTGTTAAAAAGATCACAGTAAAAATTGACACAGTGTTTCTGTGGAGAAGAAAAACTCAAGGCCCCATCTCGTCAAAATCCTGTATATGTATTAATCATGAATTAAATCATGAAATTGACTTACCGTCGGCAGCAGTGATTCACTTATAGACTACAAAGACTGAATAATGACCGGGTGGTCATTGGCAGTGCAATGAACTCAGAGGCTCCTCTCTTTCTGAACACAACAGAATTCCAAGAGGCCTCAAGAGAGATGCTGGAAACCAATTGGACTGATTAGACCTATGGCTGGGATGGGCTCTTGGAAAAAAAAAAAAAAGAAAAGAAAAGAACTCCAGTATCTGATTTCTGCTTTCTGCTTTCCTCCACAGTCAACTTTGACCCAAAAGCAAAGAACAACTTTTATGATCACATCGAGCCTGGTCCAGTTGTGCCCCCTAAACCTGCAAAGAAAGGTGAGGGTAATCCAAAGCGCCTTTTCAGGGCAGAAACACAAGACATGAGATATTTTCATTGGGACATGTAAAAAGAGAGAAGCACATGGAGAAGGTGGGACTTTTTTTGTCCGAAAACTAAGAATAGAAGCTTCACTGACTTTGGTCTGCGCTGGCCTCCGCAAATCTGTTGGCATGGAAACTAGTTTAGAAACCCTGCTATTTATTGAATGCCCATGTCTATCAACATTTATACTTAAACGGTTGATGCCTGCTGAATGCAGTCTCTTGAGTGGCAGCCATGGTTAATTCCGGCCTTGAGCTGGTGACACCTAGATTGTTGCTGCGTTTGGTGCTTTGTCACACGAATAAAGAGTCCCCTTTTTTTTCTTTTTTTTTAATCTACTCTGCTTCTCTCCGGTCTCATCAGAAGGGGAGCAGGGCTCCAAGCCAGTGCTGAGGCCCCAGAGGGATGAAGACTTTGAAGGCGCCCAGTGGAACTGTGAAAGCTGCACCTTCCTCAACCACCCGGCCCTCAACCGCTGTGAACAGTGCGAGATGCCGCGCTACACCTGAGCTCAGGTCTACGCTGTATGTCCCATCCCTGCCCCAGCCAATCCTCGGATACTATAAACCGCACCCTACAAGAATCTGTCCAGGGGTCCCCCGCCCCTGTCGATCAATATATAGGTCCCTCCCACCTGCTGAGGAAGAGCCACTATCCCTGACTTCCCACTAGTCCTGCTCACATCCACTACCCCTGTGCACTTTGACGCTGGTTTCTCTTGGCGGATGATGACTCGTTTTCCGGACAGTTGGAGACTCTTCTCGTGGCAGATTGGATAGAAGAGGGAGTGACATGCCGCGACTCTGGCGGTGGTTGGGGTGGGACTTCTGAAAGGTCAAAACAATTGCGCTTTGATGAGGAGGAGCTACGGTTTACCTAGGGAACATTCCACGCCGATTGAGTGACTGCAGAGTTTACACGACTGTGCCCATTCCTTGAGCTTAAATCCAGAACCTGTATCTCCCTCTATGACCATGGATTAATGAAAGCAATGGTATATAAGTTCTGACTAATGCGAAATGTAGACTGTACACTGTATCTAGCTCTGTATTAGAGCTCATTTCACTGAAAGAACACTAAAGACACTTGCATTCAAGTATATTCCTGGTACTTAAATGCATATCATGCCACCCTGTATTATGTGTTCAATGAGATGTTGATTTCCTGTGCAAATGCCTCAACTTGCTGTACTTAATAAAGGAGCTGATTCTATGTGACTTGATCATGCAAAGCATGCAGAATGTCTTTATAGTTCATGTCTTCATCCTCGTTTGGTCCTTTATTCCCCCCAAATGAACCAAACTCACCTTTTTTTTTTTCACAGTATATGTTTATTATGTTGATTAGTAATCAAACCAGTGGGGATCAAATACAGCGGCAAATGCTGGTGGCATGCACACACATTCCTTCCCTCAGGTGCAAGAGGGAACTGGAGAAGTTTCTGAACACCACAAATGAGGTTTGAAGGGGTCACTGTAGGTATTCTGCCCTCGTGACTGCACTGTCCTTCGGCTGGGAAACTTAAGCCGGTTTCCTGTAGTCTACAAACCATTACCCATCCACAGCATATTGCATTCCCTTAAATAGCACAGCACGGACTTCAGATTCATTTATATGTAAAAACCAAATATATCTTAAAAACTCATGTACACTTAAACCACTTCGTGGGCTTGTAACTACTCTTCCCGAGAGCCTACAGTGTGGGGAGTGAAGATAAGGAGGCATCACATGGGGGGGGGTGTGTGCACACAGGCCGTGTGGTATGATCATGCAGACATGCGCACACACTCAGCAGACCTGGTCATTTGCCATCTTCCTGCCCACTGTACTGCTTTGAATAAAATGATTCATTTATTGTGCTGAGTGCACATACTCGCATTTAATACACTTTTATCAAAAGGCCGTTATAATCCAGGTTATACTGCAGGCTTACTTAAGTAGCCAAATGTTTTAGCACAGTTTATACCGCTATTGATTGACAAGTAAATATTCCTCTCCTCGTTGTGATATCTGGAATGTGTTCACTATCCGTATCTCCTGGTTATTATCGCTCAAATGTTGCAGGGGAAGTGAGAAGTCAGCCAACTGGAGCCTCTCGCCATTTTATTTTTTTACTAATGCATTAAACTCTACTAGAGGAAGGAGACTGATACGTTTCCAGATGTACTGTATCTGCGGTGAACTGTAGCATGTTGCATTTCCTTTGAAGGAGCCTGGCTTCCTTGCTTTGTCATCTTTAGGAAATGACTTCCATGAGACATGTACGTCAGTTCCCTGCTTTGCAGGAGTCTACATCATTCCTCGTCTCCTGTGCTCCGATTTGTGAATTAGTACACACAAAGTCGCCTTGGTATGGGGTCAGTGAATCCATCTGTTCCCTCCAGACTTTCAGTCCAAATTTGCCACCCACTGGAGTTCCACTTAAAGGGAACGCAGACCTGTATGCAAGGTGACATGGTCTCCTAAATTAACTTAGCTGTTACCTTTTTTTTTCACAGCTGAGCGGGCTACCAGAACCCCCCTAAGAGAGAACAGGGCGTCAGCCCAAAAAGTACAGCTCTTGTTAACAAAGAGCTTGTTTGCAGCTCCTAAACTATCCGTCATGTGTTGTTGCACAAGTGATGGCCCTGGCTGTAGGTTTAAGTTATGGGGTTGACTGTTCGTCATTTCTCTGCGTCATCTTGATGGAGTTACTTGAATTTGGTAGAAGCGTTCACTTGGATTGTTTGGAATTTGATGGCAAAAAGTCAGGGTGACTGTCACCCCACAAAGTGTGCACTCCATATTTGTTGTTGGCCATTCTAGTTCTAGTCTGTGCTTTTGCGTTACTACGGTAACACAAATGTTTCTAGTACTCGGGGGACCCTGGTGAAAAAAAGAAGTCCTGGATTCTCCCCATGTTTTACATACTTTAGTAGTAGTCCTCGTAGTTTTTCGGATTGAGGCAGTAGAGGATGGCACCTCCGAAAGAGAAGATGGTGGATCCCCAGGCCAGGCCGTAACCCCAGTTAAATTCATGATACACCCTCAAACTGACCGTCTCTATGAACTTAATTGGGAACAGGACCAAGCTGCACACCTGAAGCACCACTGCAGAGGAAACAAAGGGGTAGAGCAGAAGGTAGGTCACAAATACTTCAACCGGTTTCTGACCAAATGACATATTAATTATATTAAGGCTGGAAAAAGGAAGAATTGAGGCCAAAGCCTCTTCTTGGATTAAAATACGAAATCATTATTTTGTATTTTAGTATTATCCCACTGTCCTCCCTCCGCCAAGGACCAAATCTCAATCTACGTACCTGCAGAGAACAGCATGACGGCCACGGGCTTGTAGCAGCGACTCCTGGAATTGAGGCACAGGGACACAAGCGCCACAAGGAAGGAGAGCAGGGTGAGGGCGGCCCCCCCTAACAGCAGTGCCAGCGTGGCGATCTGCCAGTCTGAGGCAAAACACACAGGGCCAGAGAGAAGGGGAAGAGGGGGGGGGGAAAAAAGCAAGGGGGGGGGGGGAGGGGGGAGGGGGGGGGGGGGGGGGATGAGGGGAGGAATGAAATCACACTGAGATAAGCATGACATAGGTAGCTAAAACGAGGTTACACTGGAGAGCTGTGCCTGTGCTGTTAACTGCAGGGTGGGAGGCAGAGAGATAAACCACGGGGGATAAGAGGGGAAAAAAAAGAGGGCGGCTGTAGAGTAGGTCACAGGCCATATTGGTGTGCCACAGTAACACAGGCATGCTCAAAGTCACACGAGAGAAAAATGAATAACCCCAGGGTAAATAAACTGTTTCTGGTTCAGGGGCTGAGACAGGCATATTTCAGGAAGCTGATGATGGCTCATACATACTGAGATGTGAGACACTGGGGGATCCGCGGCCAGTGGCAGAACAAGAATGTGAACCACGCAGCGAACAACTATCGAAAATTGAACACAGCCGTGTCTGGCTGACGAGAAACAAATGTGCGTCGCCGTGCGCCGATTTCAGCAGTCCAGGAATGGATCCCCAATGCGGCAGAAAGACAAAACAACGCTGTGAGGTGACAGGTAATGGGTGTCTGTCTCTCTTCGCCGACGCCACCTGACGCAGCAATGTCAGCATTTCATCAGGTTTTACTCCAAAAACGCCCCGCTGGAAATAACTATCTTTAATTGCTTTCTATCCTTGTAATAGCGAAGACCCACAAAGAGAAGCAAACAGGGGGGGGAACAAGTTTGTTTGACAAAACGGAGAAAAATAGCAAAGACTTCAACAGCAATAAAAAGAAAAAAAATGTGTTTAATTAGCCATGGGATGGATGTTATTGTTTTGGGATTAAGAATCTCTTTCGGAGCTTTCCTGTGTCCTCGTGGAAACAGGAGGTGAACATGTAAACAGGCAGAGGGTATGATGAGGAAGCTTTTGCTTACATGGGAGGGCATCATTTAAAGTAAAGTTGAGCGGAAAAGGTAAATAGCCTCAAAGTATGAAAGGAATTGGACTCCACATTATGTTAGAGAATCAGTATTACAGTGGGTGGAAAAGATAACACTGAAATCAGTGTGAATGTTTTTTTTTTTTTTTTTTAAGAAGTTCACCTGATATTGTCTGTTATGGAACCCTTTAAAAAAAAGAAAAAAGAAAAAGGGATTATAAGCGTTGGCCAGAATGCTTCCTCCTTGCTGAGGCAGAAAATCATTAAAACATTCACCAGTGAGGAGAAAGTGACAAAAAACGTAAGCTCCTTAGAATACAGTTCCCACTCGTGCTGGAGGGAGTCTTTATTTTAGGGGCCAAGCGGCTGAAATATAAACAAACATCAAGTACTTTTGACCAAATATGGTTCAGGATTTAGAGTTTAAAAAAAGGGCCCTGTCACCACAGGATGTTAGAAAGAGCCCACAAAAAGCAGAGCACCCATTTCCTCCAGCCTCCCGCTTGCACAACACCAGGCCCCCTCGAAGACTGACCCCTCGTCACTGGCCGCCTCCCAGTAGAAGGGCCACGGCGACTTGACCCGCAGCTGTCAATGCAAACTGTTGGCGAGCTACAGTATGTTCTCCGGGTCAGGCCTATGCCTTCAGCCCAGCCCGTCTGCATCCGAAAGCCTTATCAGTGCACCCAGGGAACTGCAGGGTGCGGCGAGTCCTCTCATCTCAGATTTGGAACACACCCCGTACGCCGTGCAAAAAAAAAAAAACACCAGCCAGCCAGAGTTATAGTGCTCAAAGGCTTTGATGAGCAGGAAGTGCCAAACTATTCATCAGAGCCCCTGCATGTTGACAGATGGAAAATGAGATACAGTACACAAGATCTAATCTGAGCATTAATTATGCTTCCCTCTGTGCAAGACTGGGAGTGCTGAAGTGAAAAATCCTTCAGGGCCCCATTTCTGCGTCTTTGTCTGAGACAATGGTGGAAGATTTGTGTCACGGTGGAGCCTTGAGTATCTCTCTCTCTCGCTGTCACTCTTTCTCGCTCTCCCCCTCTCTCAGAGTACCAGAGTGGTGCTCCGAGTCCTTAAACAAGATACGAAGACACCGATCCCCCACCAGCTCTCTGTAGACCGCACCGTGCTGTGACCTCTCCCAAAGAGAAGACACTCGCCAAATTTGGGAATCCATAAGGTGTTACATTATTTATTCACTCTGCCATCACTGCATCTGATTGTGCAAGGCTCCCATTTGCACACCGGCTCCACATTTATCCCCTCACCTCGCACCAAGCTGGCATCCACACTCGCAGTCGGCGGGACTGTTCCACATTCCTTGCCCTCAGTCAAGTCTTTATCTTTTACACTCCCACCTCTGACCCCATGCCTAAACAAGCACCTGCATGTGTGAGAACCCGAGACGGAGAGTGCCAGAGAGCTAAAGCAAGTCTGTGTTAGTGTAAAACCCTTCCTGAGCTTGTTACATGGCAAGTCACACTGCAACCTACTGTGTTTTTCCAGACACACACATCCACACAGAGGCGCAGGCCTCCCAGTACGAGCTCAAAACATCAGAGCTGCCAGCTGGTGTTTCAGACTAACAGGATTTATTTAATGCCCAGAGCATGACATGCAGGAAATATTGGGGGGCTGACAAGGGTAGTGGTGGGTGGAGGGGGCAGTGGGGCAGAAACTGATTACTGGGATTCAAATCAATAAAGCCTAGCCAAGCACAAGCCCGAGGAAATGGGCAGTTTGCTGTGTGCATTTACTGTGGTATGCTGCTGCTGCTGCTGCTGCTGCTGCTGCTGCTGAGGGCTGACACGGAGACTGCATGTCTTTATATGGCACCACAGTGCACTTTGTCTGTGCTGACAGAGGAGGACCGGGGCCGTCATGACCCACAGCTACTCATCTCTCAGACAGTAAGAAAACATTTAGTCAGACTAACAACAACACAACTCGTCACTCAGATCACAAGCAGGTCAGGGGAGGCAAAAAAGATAGTTGTATATCTATTCCTGCCTTTGACCTAAAGGTTTACTCGACTTTTAGGCTGATAAACGTTTAACTGAACTGAAACTGTAATGAATCCACACAATTTTACATGCCAAGTCTAAAAGACTAAAGCCCAGAGTGGACTGAAGTGAACAACAAAAAAAAAACTAAAGCTCTAGGTATTTCTTATCAAATATTGCATTTCAAGCTTCTAGCTGGCATTCGATTAGTCTCGACTTCGTCTTTACATTATGCATAGGCACCAGTATTTGTTTTTGTTTTTCAGGACATGTTGTGAGGCACAATTTTGGAATGTTCATGTGGTCATAGACCCCGGTTCAAATTCAGTTCACATTCATTTCCTCTTTTTTTTTTTATCCCTGGGTGAACGGCTGTGATGGAAATATGAAATGTTTCCATGAAAAGCTTAAAGTGGGGGATTCTATACAGAAGTTTCCTTCAGCATTTCTGGAGTACCTCACTTGTTACCCTGGTTACTAATCTTCAGGCATCTGGACCTCTGGGGAGTGCTCTGCTCCGAGTTGCCCTCACTCCTTGGCCGGTGCAGAAACCCACACAAAGGCTCATTTTGTGCGCAACAAAAGGCCAAATGAAACCCCAGCTGGACCGCTACTGGCGAAGCAAAATTCCCACATCATTAAGTGTCGCACTGGGCAAATGTTACAGGGGGAAAAACTTTTTGGATTATTTTTGTTCTCCCTTAAATAGAAAATAAAAGGTAGACCTATCTTATTCATAAGACTTTAAGACTCAATGATATACCATATGTTTCTATAAGCTGGATTGAAGTCTGCACCCGATTGTTCGTTCTCTTTTTTCATGTAGAAAAGTTCTGAAGTTTAAATTAACCAGGCAATAGCTGATTATAAAGTAATTAAAAGGATCCGTTCTCTAGGGTGGTGTTTTATAATGCTCACCCCGAGAACAGATTGGTTCAGCGGCGCATTGTCTGCAGGGACCTTTTGTTATCCCACATGAACATGGCTGTGTGCCTGCATCCCAAATTCATCCATTTCCAGCCCGTTACATGGGAGGGGGGGTGGAAACTACTGTTGTTTGTTTGTTTGTTTTAGTTGGAGGATTTGGCAGCCCGTTTGAAACTTCCAACACAACATGGGGCGCATCAGTGCGTGGCGAGACATGAGCGCGGCTCTCACCCGTGGTCAGCGTGCTGTTGCAGGACCATTTCGCGGAGCTGGCGGGCTTCCAGCAGGACCACCACAGGGACAGGTAGTACTGGTCATCGGCCGTGACCCACGCCGGGCTCAACAAGCCCCCCGCATCCAGGCACAGCGCGAGGAGGACGCACACCAGTCCCACCAACTTCAGGGGTGTCAGCGGCGACACCCGCACCTCCTCCGTGCCGCTCAACGATGAAGACATATCCTCCTCAAAGAAGTTCAGTCATTTAAAAAACAAAGCCAACAATACAAAAAATTTCCGAAAGAAAAGGAAAAGAAAAAGGCCGAGAGATGACCGTGTGCTTCCGCAGAGGGGTGTGTGTGGTCCCCAGCAGGATGGGGACCGTCCTGAGAGTGGAGGACGCTGCCGAGGAGCCAGAGCTGTGCTGCTGCTGCTGCTGCTGGGAGAGAGCTGCACATCACTGAGGGAGCTCCGTGATGCTGATGCTGCTGGGTCCTAGTGCCGAGGGCCAGCCACGCAACATCGCTCACTCTCTTCTACTCACACACTCTGTGTCTCTCTTTGTCATCCCCTCTCACACACAAACACACACACACACACACATGATCACGCTCTTTCACAAACACACACAGGCACGCACACACACACACACACTCTGTCCTTGGCTCTCCCACTCAGACTCTCCCTCTCTTCCATTACCTTTTTTTGTTTAATTCAATGTGGGGGAGATATTAGTTTGTTGCCTTTAAACTACAACCTTGATTTTCATACGACACACTTCTTCTTCTTTTATATATTCTATCTCTTCTGGTTACACCTCATTTACAGTCTTGCAAGCACACTGAGCTGAGAGAAATACTTTTTTTCTCCTAATTGAACGTAGCTAAGCCTTTGTCCTTCGGGAAGAATCGGAATTAATACCCATTGATTAACACACACAAACACGCACGCGCGTTAACACACTTCTCAAAGAAAATTAACGTAACATGTGCACATTTACTGTGAGCTCATGTGAAATAATATTAACTGTTCGATGGAAACACTGAAGAACATCGTGATGGACATTTAAATTACTTTTATAGGCAGGTATATACATACCTGAGAGATATCCCCCTTTTACTGATTTGCAGCAGTTCAGATTTAACCCTCCAAGTGAGTGTGTGTGAGCATAAATGCCTGCATTTGTGTTTGAAAGAGAGAGCTGCAAGACTGAAGGTCAATGGTTCCTAGCGGCAAAGACTTTCATGACTGATGATTCCTGATTGTAATCAGTGAAGACTCAATAGGTACAAACAGAAAAAATCCACACACATAGAGAGGGAGCCCTGTGCTAAACACTAAGCAACCCATCAGTGCAACTGTAACACCTTGAGTTGCAGTACACACGTGTGAACACAAGGTATGTTACTGCTGAGACGGAACATTTTAATGACCTGACACAGAACATTGAGCTGAACGCTCGTCTCTTTCTTTGTCATTAGTAACCAGCTGCACGTGCACCACAGCTAATTAATTGATGAGCAAAAATGCAAAGTTAAAACAGGTGAGGAGATACATGGGTGGTCTTATTAGCCCTAATCAGACTTTATGCCACACACTCACACACACATATATATACACACAGTATGTCAGACCGATACTATGCAATACAATATTCATTTCCATAAATAATATTTCTTTAAAAATTTCATTGGAAGTGATTTTGTCCCTGGATGCAAGGAAAATGTCAAAGCTGGTACGAAGACTCAGCATACAATAGTAGTATAAATGCTGTATCTTATAATACTTAAAAAATGGTTTATAAAAAAAAAAAATACTTTAACCTATTCCATTATACTCAATTTGAAATTGAATCATCCAACTTAATTATGCATGAAGTGTGTGAAAAACGAACTTAAGGTCAGTGATACCGTTATCTTTGTTTTCCTTGAGTTGTTTGTGCAGTCGTGTGATGTGTTGGTCAGAGTGCTGTGTGGTGCTGATGTATTGTGTGCTGCTCAGCGTGATGTGTTGGTCAGTGTATTCAGAGGCGTTGCAACGGGGCAGGCAAACTAGGCAATTTCCCAGGGCCCCGGGCTAGAAGGGGGCCCCCAAAGACGGCTGCTTATATTGGTCCACAGCAATGACAACCTGACAATTTTTTATAATTTTGCCTGGGGCCCCCAGAGTGTCTTGAAACGTCCCTGAGTGTATTGCGTGTGGAGTGTTCCTTTAACTCGGGAGGGCAGGCCCACTCCCCGGCCGCCTGCACGCAAACACAGCAGTGCGCCTGCGCAGCACTGTGGAGCGGCGAAGGAGACGAGGGACCGTTTCTGCGCATTTTGGAGACAAAAAGAGGTGAGAAGACGCAATTAACTTTTACTTCTGCCCTAACACACGTTGAGGCCACCACGTTAGAATAGCATGTAATTGAACAGAGCACTTAACGCCAGCTTTTGTGTCGTTTGAGTCACGCGCCCCTCGTTAAATCACATCCGAGGCTGGAAGCCCCACTGATCCCACAAATCAGCCCGGGTGCCTGTCAACACACGGGCCGCGAACGTCCAGCTCCAGCCCGCTCGCCGAGCCGCAGCCTCTGCAGGCCCGGACACAAGGCAGCAGGCGGACAATTGTTGTCGCTCACACTTGTTGTCGCGTCTCTTTGTCGGTGCGCGTGTGTGTACCGGGGCGGCGGCGCTTTGCTGAGCGCCGACGCCGCCGATGGTGATCTATATTGGGGAGAGGGATCGGAAGAGTGGCCTGGTCGCGGACGCCATTGGTCATCGTGGTACGACTTGTCTCACGGTCACAGCACAGCAACGCCTAGAAACAGGAGCCCGTTCAACCAGTATTGCCGCGGCCTCACTCCATTGTGGCCTTTAATGTCTTTGTGGTCGTCGGTGGAAGTGGAAATTCCATTGTACTGCCGGGCAATGAGATTAAAACAATGCCATTCTATTGCATCGTTCATTCTTAATCCTGTGTTCAATCAAAGACAAAAAACATGTGATGGCTTTACGTCACACAGCTACTGGTGTGTACTGTTCATATGGATGTTCCGATAAATTGAGCAATAAGTGATGAAGCCCAAATCAGAAATGCCCACTGTAGCAGGTCAATACTGTACTTGTCAATGAGTGACATTGCTTACTTGTAGGGCACTATAGTTTATTGTGATGCTGCAAAAGTGATGTTCTTTCAATGACTACTATCTTAACATACACAGAAGATGTCTGCACATGTACAGGATTGTACATTAAAGCGTGCTTTTATTTTCACAGATTAATTGCCTCGAAGAGACTCTCAGGAATCATGGGGAGTGGTAAGTTCCAATATTATACTTGTGCCCAAAAGCAGAGACATTTCCTCATCATTCCTTAGAATTTTTTTTTCCAATTTCTTTGCATCATCTTTCTCATTGCTGATTCCCAACGTTGTGGCCAAAAAAAGTTAGTCTCTGGAATGCGAGTCTTACCGTAACACTTCTATTGCCCTTAGCACTCACAACTCCGTTCTTGCCCTTTCCTGTTATTTCCTGCCTTCCCGTAACTTGCCCACGTCCTTCATTTATTTACTTTTGCCTCTCAGGTCTTGTGCTGATCACCCCGGTCTTATGAGTCACACTGGCACTGTTGCTTGTTACTTTCCTTCCCCAGGCCATGTTGGGGCCTCTGGTGCGCAGTTTGATGTTCTTATCCTGGATGTGTGAAACAGAGGAGTGCTCTGTCCCACTAAGTTAATTCCTCCAGTGTTTCTTATGCTGCCCATCGATGGATGCCTGGATCAAAGGAACTTTTGTTTTTATGCAGAAATGTGGGCACTGGGCAGGCTCAGTTTAGCTGCCTTTGTGTCGGTCCCCACCTCTCCTTCTGGTTTTGTCATTTTTTCTGTTTTGCATCTCTGTCCTCTATACTCTTCTTTGCTTAGTTTCACCCCCCTACGTTTTCTTACTGATAGACCTTCTCTCCTACTTTTTCCACTTTTCTTTTAACCTTGTTGCACTTTTCTTTTGTCTCTCCCTCCATCCCTGTCCTCAGTGTTCCTGCCGGCGGACGCAGCCCACTCCGTGCTGCACCGGCTGCGCAGGGCCAACTTCTTGCTGGAGGAGATGAAGCAGGGTGACATCCAGAGGGAGTGCCGTGAAGAGATCTGCACCTATGAGGAGGCCCGCGAGGCTTTTGAGAATGATGAGAAGACGGTAAGGGGCACGAGAGGCACACCACATCAGACCTACGATTCCTCCTCTCCCCAGAACCAAACACATTAGACAAGTAGAACTAATTTGGACACCCCTCACAAAAAAACAACAACACGTAAAGTGACCTTGTTTTTAAAAGTATGAGGTGAGTTTGAGTGACTCTTCAGTTACAGTGTCCGTACAGTTATTCACCCCAGCAGAGAGTCATGTGTTAAGATTTTTCCCGAACAGCCTGTGACTGGGCAGACAAAAATTTACCACAGCTCATGTGGTCCTGAATAACAAGGAGAAAATAATAGAAAACTATTCACAGGATAGTGCAAAAACAACAAGCCTCAAGCTTGCTCAACCTATAAGCCACAAATTACTTTATTACTACTTCTGCTGAATAATGAATACCAACCACCCAATAAGAAAAAAAAAACTTTAATGTATCAAATGTTAAATCACATCCTAAGAGTGGTAGCTTTTGGAATGTGGGTGTTTTCAGGATGTGATGACTATCAGCAGGAAGAACAACCGAGTGCTCGCTGGAGAGGGAGGTGTATTTGTAAAACTGTTGTGAGTGGCCAGAGAGCAAAGTCATGCAGACGGACATGCATAATCATGTGGTCTTTTTTTTTGTTTGGGTGTTGTTGTCTGCTGCCTTTGTATTGCAGGAATCCATATAAAATGATTTGTGTACTGTGACCGTGGCTTTTGGAAACAATGTTTCGCCACCACCGTATCCTGCATGAATGTAGCTGAAGCTTGCCTTGAGAAAAATATTTACCTTGTGCCTTTGTCCTGGCTGGCTGCAGAGACGGTTCTGGGAGGAGTATGTGCGGGAGAGCAGTCCATCCGGAGGACTGGAGACGGTGGTGGGTGGAGTCCACTCCCTCTACTTGATCGTGCCGTTGCTGCTGGTCGTGTTCATCATCGCTGCCGTCGCCATCACCGTTTGGCGCTGCCACTCCCGCAAGCGCTCCCAGCGCAGTCCCAGTCTGGGACACTCGCATCACGACCACGTCCTGTCGGTGGTCTCGATGGACCATTGGGGGAGGGATTACCCCCACGGTGACCAATCAGAACTCAGTATCCACAGCAGCCCGGCGTATCCAGGCTCGGAGATCACATCGGGGAGAGGAAGTGCAGGAGATCCGCCGCCATCGTATGAGGAGGCTGTGGGTCATACAGACGTCCAGATTGAGACAGAGCCGCCTCCACAGTACGAGGACATAGTCAACAACAGCGCTACTAATGGCAACGGTCATGGGAAGTAAACCTGCCTCTCACTACCACCCCAGCAGAAACCCTAACCTACACTAAGACTATGGCATCCTATAGCAATGCCACTGTTGTGGTATCACCAGCCTTTCACATTTAACACAAACAGAACAACTTATTACTGTACAGTCAATGGATTAATGCAATCTTTGACACAGTCAATGGATTAATGCTATCTTTGCCAGTGCTGCTGAAATTTGCACTAACCCTTAGTTAATAAGGTGAAGTGACGGCAGGAGCGATCAGATGATTTTGCAATACCAAAACCAAGCAAGACCTGGGCGGAATTTCCTGAGGGTGAATCTATGCTGTTGAACTGTAGCAAATCATTCAACTCTGCAGGCATAACAAATGTATGTAGTGTAAAGAAAGAAATGTCATGATTGTCGTAATGAAGGACAACTGTTTGAAGTGTACATAGAAGGTGATACTTTGTTGAAGGATAGTGCCAATTTTTAGACTGAAGTGCTTAATATCAGATGTTTTGTATCCGTTTTCAATGTTTGGATTTAACTATCTCAAAAAAGAAGTACTTTGTTTTCCCCAACAGTTTTTTTTATATAGAAAAACTGCTTTGCAATATCTATAAATGGCATTTGGAGTACAAAAGACCTGTGACTATCTCAGACTAATTTAGGTTTAGGTTAGGACTTTTTGACGGCCAGGCGTCAAAAATAATCAACAACCAACTAAAGAATCAGGTTTGTCATTTGTCATGGCTGACCTGTTGCCGTTATTTTATCACATTCATAAACAACATGTCTTTACACATGCACCTCTCCCCTACATCCAGCTTGCTGACGACAGCTGACTGTTCCCTTACCTTCTAATACCTTCTAATACTCTATCCCAGACCATAAATTGTGCCATTGACTGAAGATGAGTGTAAATCTTGGTTTCAGAATTGTTAGGTCCCCAACATTAGATCCAATGATATATACTGTAAATAATTTGGCTAAAGAACCAAAAAAAAAAGAATAAAGTAGAGATGCCGGACTGGTCACCCTTCCACGATATACACAACCACATTTGATTAATTTTGATGTCCTAAATTCCACTTAATGCAGGGTTAAACAATGAAGTTGCCAAACTAATGCATTGGCCTAACTTCAGTTAACGCTGGAGGGTTTTTTTCATTTAGGAATAGGCGATCAATTCTAAACGAGGTGCTAAAATACATGTTGTGTAAACGTGCTTATATTTTGGTAATGCATGCAGTTGGCTCTTTCCAGCCCAATCCCACCCTGAATCACTTGTTGATGGTCCGTGCTTGCTTGTCCACGTCAATGTTCGGGCTACTGGTTGCTCAGAGCCTGCTTTAACTGTGAAACGTTTCCCCCACTCTTTCGCCTCAAGCATTTGCAACTGTGCTGAATACAGATATGTAATCATTTGCTGTGTTTTCTTTAGCTAAACTACACTGCGGTCTCTTGAAATAGGTTTGGAGCTACTTAGTAAATGTACGTTTTGGAGTGACGTGTGCAGGAATATGAGACAGGAGGCAATAGAGATGGAAGCTTTTGGGCAAATAATTGGATTCAGAGGGGAGAGGCTCTGTATTTATTGTCCCTGTGGACAGAGTTCATGTTTAGCATGTGTAATGTACGTGTATGTAAATATGTATAGTCTGTGTGTGCAAGTAAGCAGTGACTGCATTTACACTAATGTGACCGTTACACACTAAGTTGTGAACAAAAAGAAGGCACTTTGTGTTTAAGCTCTAAAGAGGCTGTTAAATGAAAACTAGTACAGTCTGTTGTGATGTCTTCAGCGTGACTCTGAGCAATAACGATTTCACTGTAATCCTCTGGAAAGGAAGTGCTCATAATCTATATGCAATGTCGCTGCATACTCTAGAAACCAAATATATCTTGGCTAATTTCCACCTGACACCGATAAATGTCTCTTTTCCTGTCTACACCTCACAGACTTGGAGCACTGATTGTTATTATTTAACGTTGTTGTGAGTTGACCTTGAAACCTCAGCACTTGCAAAGACCTTAAACTAAGTTGTGCTGGTAGGGGTTGCCTTTATGGTTAGGTCTGTTGTGTACGATTACTTACAGAGCACCCCCCCCTTTTTTTTGTTCTTTTTTTTTTTTTACAATGCCTTATTAAACAAACAAAATGTTATATAACATGAAATGCAAGGGACGTTGTTATAAATCCTTTATCTGCAAAAGCTTGAATTAATTTGTAATAAAACACTTTAAAATGTGATATGTGTAGTTTATTTAGTCTCAAACACAATTCATTGTGTAAGAGTATATTTTGTATGCGTGTATGTGTATGGTGGATTTATCAGAGGTTTTTTCTACAGCTCTAGTTTTTCATGCTGGACTTTCCCCAAAGATAATTTTACAAACAGTAAAATGATACAGTGCTGAGTTCTCAACTGACCCAACTCACAGTTGTGAGGGTGTAAACATAACATGTACATAACAGGGTGAATACAATGTGAAAAATGTTGAGCCAAAATCCCTTTCCGGTACATCTTGCTATTTTCTCCTAAATCGTGACATTTCCTCCTTTAAACATACCCAAGAATGTATGGCTCTAAATTAAAATAAACAAAAGAATGCAGAGGATAGCAAGACATTAGACATACCAAACGCTTATGCAACAGGTCATAACATTGTGTTTACTGCATGCTAATAGACATATAAACTGCAAGCTTCCGTTTTAAGTGGACTAAAGTTATCACTGTCCTGTGATAAATTATGTGTAGTAAATCATCAGTGTTGACAGGTTAGCTTAACTTTAGCTAAGCAAACGTTCGCGATTTGTCTTCTTACCTGTAGATCATTCTTTAAGTCAGACGCCGAGCTAAAGCTTTTAACCAAGCAGCTGCGGCCACAATGATGATGTATTAGCCATTTGGCGACTGTTTTAAATGCCCCTACCTTAAATCCCAGCTAAAACCCAACACTTAAACGTTATATGTTAAGTCAAATCGAGGACAACCGGATGTCACCTGCTGGTGTGTTGTGGTGTTACATTGAAATGTGTACGCACTACGTACGTGTGTCTGCTGCCAGGCTTTGAACAGTTTTAACAGTAATCACAAAAGATGAGATTGAAGACATTACAATTAGCCTTGGATTTGAGATATAAGTACAAGTTAAATGTACAATTGGTGCTGAAACAACAATATAATGAAACTCTGTCTACAGACACGTTTTATGGGGAATATTTAGGTGGGAGGTATCAGAATACAGAGTGCATTAAATGTATTTTGCTATAAGGATACATAGCCTAAACCTTTGTGTATGAGCCATTCTTCTGCTTTACGGGAAGCATCTGGTCTTCTGAGGAACATGATTCCAAATCCAAGTACTGTTTCCGGCTGTTCAAACACAGCAGTAAGTGACTCATTAACCACAAATGAATGACAAACAGAAATGTTAAAGGCACCTGATAGGGAACCACTCATTCAATTATTTAGCTTTGATGGTCACAAATAAACCACTGTGGGGAGCAGATGCAATTATAAACATGAAAACTAGATTTATTAACATTGAATACAAATGGCGCACACGCAAAACATTGGCTCGGTTTGTCCTCATTTTCCCTTTCAGGGCCTTGTTGAAGAGAAGCAGATATCAGAGGTCACACCGCTTCCGGAGGCCACATTTAGCCCAGGCACAGGAATAACACAAAGCTAGTGCACGACACTATCATATCTTACAAAGAGCTCCATCATTGAGCTTTACAACGCTGAAAATGCAATTAATTTAAATTATATTTAACACAAAATTACTTTCACCCCCCCCCCTCCTGTAAATAAGTGTTGACAAAGCCATACAGACATGACATACAGAAAAGAGGAAAAGTACCGATGCTGATTAAATACTCTCCAGGCAAGTTCATAACATTTTGGTAAACATTGTTAACTGCTGTGGAAGTAGTCAAACAGGCGACTTTGTCTCAGTCAAATAAAACAAAGACGATTTGCCGCTTATTTAGTCAATATTGACATGTAAAACGGAGAGCGTGCATTCAAACCCACTCCTTGGGGTTTCGTAACACTTCCAGCATCTCAGCCTCCCGGGAACCTTCTGCAGGCTTATGCATGTACTCCCACCTGAGGATGAAAGGTGAGTTTGTCACCAGGCAACACACACACAGCTCACTACCGTCACACTCGAGCGGGTGGAGCAACGCCTCGGTCCAGTATCTAGTCTTACCTGGCAGTGAGGGGGAGGGACATGAGGATGCTCTCAATCCTGGAGCCAGGCGTAGCCAAGCCAAACTTCACTCCCCTGTCGTACACCAGATTAAACTCCACATATCTACAACACAAACACACAAAACATACTGTAAGCTATTGCTTCATTTGACATTTGATAGATTAAGTTCAAAGCAATCCTGCCTGCTTTGAAAACGGATTGGAAGGCAACAGCAACCAGAAAAACAGAAGTTTTTAGGCATCTGTTTAAGCCTTAAACTTTAAGGCATCTATTTGGCTCTTTATACAGTCAGTGAACAGGTACTGTATAACAATTAATATGATTTTAATAACATAAATTACTTCATATGGATCAACTTTCAACTTCAGAGCCTCACAATTAGGAGGATAAGACTGAGTCGAGTCTCATACATATATTGACTTTAGTCGTGGGTTAAAGAATTCAAATGCTATGACAATAAAACAGCACAACTTGCAAAACTCCTGTTAACACTCTCGCCACAGGATATTTTTGAGCGTCTTTTACCCACCTGCCTCTTCGTACCTGCTGCCAGTCCTTCTCCTCGTCAGTAAAGGAGTCGTTGAGGTGTTTGTAAACGATGGGCAGGTAACAGGGCACCACAGTGCGCGCACAGCTCTTGACAAAGCTGAACGCTTCTTCCTGACTTGGGGAGTCCAGGTCATCGAAGAAGATCCCACCGATACCCCGGGTCTCTCCTCTGTGGCGGATGTAGAAGTACCTGTCACACCTGGAGAACAGAAAAACAGCTTTTGAAAGGTTCTTTCCCCATTGAGCTAATGGGCGCATGCATGCTGATCCAGCCGTGGATACAGTGGATAGCAAAACCTGCATTACACGATGAAGTGCTCCTTGTGTATCAACCACAGTTTAGTATTAGTATTATTAGTAGTGTTAGTTTAGTAATCTTTGCATCCAAGTCTCAAAAAGTAAGTAAAGCAGTGTATTTATACAACTGTAAAATCATTTATTTTATACTTTACTTTTTTTAAAACATGCACTTTTTTTTTTTAAAACAAGTCACATCAGAAAAAAAACACACCCTTTTACTTTCATATCCCCAATGGTCATTAACTGTTTCAACCGTTGTTCTGTAGCTGCAGATTTTGGGTGGAGTTCTCCTTATCATCATCTTACAGTGAGTATACACCCATGCTGATCCCCACAGAAAAATGGGCAGAAGTCAGGCGTGCAGATGTGTACGTGCTGAAATGCGCGTACACACACGCACGCACGCACGCACGCACGCACGCACGCACGCACACACGCACACACACACGCACACACACACACACACACACACACACACACACACACACACACAGAGTCTGATTGGTGGGAGATTAAAATTGAATCAAACGGTACCATTTCTTAAAGTCGGGGTAGTGCTGTGGGTTGTGCCCGTCACATGCTTCCTTCAAGGTGTTGTGAAATTGAAACGCATCTTCTTTATTCACATAGACTGGCGTCAGGTCTGTGCCTCCACCGAACCACCACTGCTTCGTGCCTGCAACACAGACAAGAAAGAAAGAATGAAAGAAAACAAGGGTTATCATTCATCCATGCAGTCAATAGTGTCACTGACACCAAGACACAACTGCTGACGTCAAGGGCCGACAGTCACACACACTCACCATCTTCCTCCTCGATCTCAAAGTATCTGTAGTTGAAGTGAACCGTGGGAATGTGGGGGTTCTTGGGGTGGATGACGGAGCTCACACCCATTGCACAAAATGGCAGGTTCCCTGAGAGAAGACAGAAATGCATTGCAGACAGTTAGAGCATTTTTAAATGAAGAAATGAGCACCAGTGTGAACTAAGAGACTGCAGGAGTCAATTAATATTTGAGTGAGCATCACAAGCAGTGCTGCGCAAAAGGACTACTTTGTCTGAACTCGCCACACTTCTGGCAATTCAGGTTATTAAAGCTCACCATCTTTCCCTTTGAGGACTTTCCCTCGGCTCCTCATCTGCCTGGCGGCCTCCTCGGTCAGGTTCCCAAACACCACCGACACATTGACACCTGCCTTCTCAAACACCTTTCCATCCTGCATCACACAGCTGATTCCTCCGCCACCTGAACCAGACAAACACACACACACACACACATTAAGATTTAAAAAATGGTTATCATAATATTGGTTATTCTGCGGCAGTGCAATAAGTGTCACTATTTACAGGTAAACAGCATCATATACAGTAGGCAAATGAATGTCCAATGGGTGGATAAATATACAATAAATTACTGTATACGTATATGTGCATATTTGCACTGGTACATACTGGGTCACATTAACAGGGGATTCAAGTACCTTCCTTCCTCTTCCAGCGGTCCACCTTAAACGAGCCGCCGTCCACCTCCTGCAGGGCTCTGCAGAACTCAGCCTGAGTCTGCATGATCAGCATCTCCATCCTGGTGCGCATCTCCCCTCTCCTCCCCTGCAGCACGCTGATTTCGGTCACCGGTGGAGACATGAACCCGCGGCACCTCTCCAGGATGTCGCCCTCCTGCTCGTCCTTCTCGGCAGCTCGAGGGACCACTGACGCCATCTCCGCCCGCTGGAAGTGGCTGGCGCTAAGCAGAAGCCCCGCTGCCGCCGTGACTGCCGCGGCTCCGCTCAGCAGCAGCGCGGCTCTCCTGCTCCGCCCGGCCGCGGATCTGCCCGCCGTCCCACGGGACATGAACCTCACCAAGGCAACCCTGGAACACCATCTCGCTCCCGGAAGCAAAGTCACAGACGGGCTGTGAGTGGTGAAGGAAAGCGGCACGTGTGACTGTCTTGAGCTTTTAAGTCCATTTAAATGTGCACCCATACATCGCCGCACTGTGCTCTGAGTCGTTTTGTTAAATGAGCGGAACACGATGGTAGCCATTTGTGGAGGAGAGAAACACACGCTCTATTCCACGGTGCGTAACTGTCCGGTGACGCTCTGTGCACTTAGTAACGACTCGGCCACCTCAACCTCTGAGGAGTGAAGCTAATGCGGAAGTGCAAACATTTGCAGTTCATCGAGTAGCCACTTGAGGTTGGCTCCAAAAGTGAGTCAACCCCCGTTGACTCCAATGCAGAGTAGCATGTAGCCTTGGGTAGTTAGCTGCCTGGCTAGTTGGGTTTGCTAGTTTCGACCTGGGTGGGCGTGTTTCAGCAACAGGTCAGCGATCAATCAGCCCTGCCCCATAGCCCGTTTTTTGCAATAGCCGAGACGAGGCGGAGTTAGGCACTGTCAACATGGCGCCGGTGGGAGCCGCCCACTGAGCTTCAAATCAGCGGAACTTTATGGGTGACGTCGCAGACGACATGTACGCTCATAAATACAGGCAGCTGGGACAGGGTAGACCAGAGGTGGCCTGCAGAGAAAGATTATCCACAGCGCCACCTTAAGGGACACAGAGGAGGTGGGAAGAGGCCAGGAAACATGTTTATTGGTTAACTGTTAGAAATTATTAATAAAAATATGTAACACATGGCAATACATTTGTTCCAAACTGAAAGTTGAATTACATAGAGAAAAATCGCCATGCTTCCCTCTCAACATTTAACTTTACCTTAAACTTAAAAAAAACAAAAACAAGTCAATATTGGGATCCAATTTTATTAGTTTCCTTCGGAAAACCTATCGCAAAGTATTTCCTTGCAACACATTTCAGTCTACAGTGTACAATTACAAAGCGCTGTAAATAGGAAGGTCAGCTGGAACACGACAGGGTGCATTACAGTTGAAGCAAAAATGGTTCAGCAAACAAAAAAAAAACTAAACGACAAATAAAACAAACATGAAGCCGGTGGTGGGTCACTAACAGTCTGACTGAGGAAAGGATTCAGTCCTGACTAGTAAAATATTTACAAATACAACATTTCAGTGAAAAATGCTGCGTATTCTACTGTCAGGAAGACAACGCAAAATTAACAGTATCTTAAAAAAGTACAGCAATGACAATTTAAAACCTTTTCTCATGTTATTCATATTTTAGTCCTTTTTTCTCATGTCTTTACAAAAATCATTTGACTGCTTTTCTTCAACACCCCTCCCCCCAAGGCTTCTACCGTTAAGACAACAAATCATTTTAACTGAGTGATCAGACACAGACATGTTCTGGCCTATATTAAAAATATAAAAGGACAGTGGAAAGATAACATGACCATGCTCGGTCTCAGGGATGATCTTAGTCGCTCATCTCCATGTCTTCCTGATGGTGATCATCGCCATTTAGTTTGGACTTTTTAGGAATTTGGCTTTCGGACCGCTCCATCTCCTCCTGGCCTTTGGGGGACGAGGCAGAGTCAGAGTCGCTCTTCCTCTCGTCATCCTCCTCCTCTCCTCCTCCTCCTCCTCCTCCTTCCTTTTCACTGTCGTAACCTTGTTCCTCCTCATCGTAATCCCGAGTCACCTGTGCCACCACAGTCGGTGTTAAAAACTAAGGAAGGAAAATTTGAAGAATTGGTTTTGGCCGAGTACTGGGAAATGCTGAATGTTGCCAGAAGTACATTTCAGTGACATCAAATAGAACAAAGATGCACGTACCTTGATGTCTCCTTTATCACTTTCAGACTTGCGGTCTCGGTCGCGATCTCGTTCCTTGTCCTTGCTCTTCTTCTTTTTACTGGTGGAGCTTTCTCTTTCATCTCTGCTCCGGTCCCTGTCCTCCCTCCTTTCTCTATCCCTGTCCTTCTCACGCTCCTTATCCTTCTTCTTCTCTTTCTTGTGACTGTGAACATTATTCATTGGGAACGTTATTATCTTTAGCTTTGTACTTGTGAACTTAAAATTCAATGCGCTGACTCAACTCACCGTCTGGGAGATGGAGACCTGGAAGGCTTTCGCTTGGGCGACCGAGATGCAGTACGGCTTCGCCTGTGCCTCCTGAAACAAAATTAACAAATTAGTAAAGAAATAGAACAATAACAATACTTCCATCAGTCCAATCTGGATTCAAATTGGCTTGTCCATGTTAAAATCAATTGCTGGCTCTACAAGTGTGGACAATTACCATTTAAATCAATTTGGAATGAATATCAACGGAACATTAAGATAAATAACGCACATTAGTGATGAGTGGCATGTGTGCCTGTGTTTGACTATAATAACATGAAACACTGCTCAAACCACTCACCGGGTGATGCTTCGAGATCTCCTGGCACTGCTGTAACTCTTGGGCGGAGTTTTGGACCTTTTCTTTGACTTTTCCTCCTTTCTACGATCCCTGCACACAACCCAAGCAAAGTCAAGAAAATGAAACCAACAGTACAAAACAACATGAACATTTCTGCAGCAGCTGCATCAGTGGCCCACACAGTCCTTCAGTAAAATAAAAACACTGCTACATTAGTGCTGACCTTGATCGACTGCGGCGGCTTCTATCCCGAGAGTGGGTCCTCCGCCTTCGTGGACTCTTGGACCTCCTCCTACTCCTTGAATGGGACCTCCGCCGAGACCTGCTCTTCGAACGTCTATTAAAGTAAAGATACACTGAGTTTTAGGGTATATTCCTCGTCCTCGCGATATTAGTCTAGTGGCATGTGTTCTTACCTGTGTCTTGAGCGAGATCTGGACCGCCTGCGCCGAGATCGTGATCGGGAGCGGGAATGCTTACGCTTGTCATCTTTCTTATCTAAAAGATAAAAAGAACAATTTTCTAAATGTTCATATAATACTATAGCTTACATTGGTGTTTCATTTAACTGTCTGTGTGTGTGTATATATATATATATTTTAAGTGATGCATTTAGCAAAAAATGAAATACTAGGCAATAAAGTAATTATATAATGAACTCTGCCTTAAATACCATATCTATCAAACTAAAACATAAAACAACAAGAAATGAACTACTCACTTCCAGGTTCAATGGCTGCAGAAATGAGAGACTGGGCCTCTCGGACTCTCTTCATGGCCTCTTCAATCTCTTTGTTGGAGGCATCGGTCTTGAGCCCTGGGTTCAAGTTCAATCCGGCCGCTAATGGATTCAATCTGTAAATGCAGTGAATCACTTAGACATTGCTTCAAAGAAATATGAACGCACAGTGCTTGGATCCCCTGGATGAGACAGTTGAGATATAAGGCAAGTTTCTTACTTGGGGTCCATGGACTGCATGAGCTTCAGGAAGTCTGCAGAGAGAGCCTGAAACAGCAGAGATGTGTGGGAAGTTGAAAGATCAGACAGCATTTTGTGCAAATTGGTTGAAACTCTAAATGTAGTTAATCAAGTGCCCACCTGGGGGTTCATGCTTTGCGCTTGCATTCCCATGGCAGCCATTTGCTCCATGTTGGGAGCCCCAAGACCTCCAAATGGTGTCCCTCCCATCTGATATATTGGACAAGTGGAGATATGAGGCAACACTTTTAGAATTCTTTATGTATGCATAAAATCTCTAATGCCGAGAAACTTAACTCAAAAGGTCAACATTTATGGGATGGGAAACTTTTGAGAACTCACCGACGCCAGAGGATTGGGTGTTGGAAGGAGGCCTCCACCAGGCATCATTCCCGCCACGGCATTGGCTGGAGCGAGCAGCGACATAGCTTTAGATTCATCAGGAATGACTCCTGGAGAAAAAAAATATTTCATTATACGTTCCAAGTAAACACCGATTAACACTCAGACTTGCAGACAAGCCTCCTCAGTCTAACTACTCTGTTGTGAAAAATAAAAAAAAATAATAAATCCACTTTTGTCTCGTCTGTAATCGTTGATCCCTGATTTTTTTTTTTTTTTCTGTCAAATTATGATTGTAGGATAAGCAGCTATGAGTCTAAAAGTCACAATACACACTGTGGTCAACACTGCCAAGATTTTATCACCTGTACTTGTTTTTTAAGTCATGAACCAAACGTAAGCAAGCACAGCCAGTTGTCCCGTGGGATGTGCTCTCAACTTTCATTAGATGTTTTATGAACAAGCGACTCACGCCGGCTGCTTCGCTATAAAGCACACAAAAACATTGAGATACAGAAAACAAAGTTCATGATTTGGGTGTAGACACAAAGGAACATTTTCAACATCACTTACCACTACCAATACAATACAGAAAAGGTTTAGTCATTTTTACCTTTTCTGGGCTTTTGATCGTTGTTACTTTGTACAATACCATCACAGAAAAAAAGAAAAAAAAAAAGCCTTACTTTGCAACCATAAAATACTGCCAATAAGATACAGTGCAAGTGTTAGCCAAGAGTATGACAAAAAGTAAAAGGCATAAACAATGTGCAAGCTAATCTGCACTAAACAGTCACGGGCGAGTGCCAGTAAGAACTATGATAAAATCATGAATAATGTGCCCAAAGCTGAAGAAAAACCAAACAGTAAAATCAAAGGGAATATCTTAAGGAGATGATCATCCATGGTTGTGCAATCTGAAAACAGGCTATTTTTAATCTGACATTTTTACATGGTAAAATAGGGGGAGAGAGAGAGAGAGAGAGAGGGGGAGAGACACACACGCACACACTCACACACACGCACAACAGAAAGGACACTTGAGAAACAGGATAAGGCTGCAGAAGACAAAACTGTTGGTGGCATTTTCAGGAGGGCCTGGTATATAGGGCTGGCTGAACCAGGAAAAAGAACTGTAAAACACAACAACAAAAGAAACACCACTGTTAAATGTGAGATTCACTCAACTCTTTCAGAGGCATGTGTGGAGAGGGTCAATAAATAAAATGCAACTTACTGCAACATCAAGCAGAGGCCTAATACTACTTTTTAGCTTGTATGTTAGTGGAGATTTGGGAATACAAATGCAAAGTCTAAAATACTACAACACTTTGGCACATGAAGCAAGTAGAAGCCAAAGGCAGCTTGTGCGTCTATCATGATTAATAACCAAATTACACGGCAATTAAAGTCCACAACATCTGCTGAAAATAACTGGATGATGGCACACTTTAATAAAGTCTAGTCTTGCATGCAGAGCTGATTAGTTTAATCTATCTTGCATGCTTTGTGCTTGTTGTAGGGAAGTCCCGAACATTTCTTTTCTTTTAGTTTCCACTGGGCACTATAAATCTGCAAATACCAAGTCCCAATCCAGTATTTATATTTTTTCTTGATAGTGCTGTTTTACACTTCTTAAGCCTAAACGGGCAGTGCAGTTATCTACATTTATTAAACAGGTCACCCACAGTACACCGACAGGTTTCTTCCCCAGTTGCTTGGCTGATTATACCTCCTCACAGCACACTGAGGGCCTGTAAGTCTGTTTGATTGCCATCGACCTTGCTGAATAGCCAAGTTTTGGCCAACCTGTCCTGACGGGACGAATTCTAAGTCGAGTTTGGGGACCTCAGCAAACTCCGACCGAAGCCCCACCCAACACAAATCTTAAAAATAGGTCTAATCAGCCAGTCAGAGAAAATACCTGTGTGTAAGTGCAGGGGTTGCCTTAAATTTTGCATAAAGTACAAACATACAGGATTGTCAGTGTGGATTTGTGGCAAAAGCAAATCGACTTAAACGTCCATAACTACCCAAGTTTAAACATCCCTTTCAACTGCAGCTATATAGGGGGGGGTGTCTTAAACCAGCAAAATGTCACTAAAATGCAGTGTTAGTGACTAATTTCAAATGTACGTGATTCCTCGAAGTTTTCCAATGGTAAGAGTCGCTCATGAACCCTGATTTTTTTTTTTACAGTGTCCAATAAAATATAATTTGCGGGCAAAGGGGAAAAACGGGTTAAAATATAAACAGAGGATAAGAAATGGTTCAAGCATAAAAGTAGATTAGTAGTAATGAATTTTTTGAAGCCTTCATCGGCCTTTATACAGATCTGCTCGGGGCATCCCTAGTTTGGTGCAGGCCTACTCATCGACATACATTTTATTTGAAAAAGAACTGAATACGTTTATCATGTGAGGATTTGAGATTTCCCTGTATCCCCCACCCCCCATTTTGCTTAAGCAGTGTATGGCTATTTTTTGTTTAAGATATGATGCCTTGAACAGAAAGAAAAAACAAAGAGTTAATATTTTACTGCAGGACAAGAGAGAGAAGGTGGCTTGCGAGCCTGGTGCCATTATTTTTTCTAATCTCCTGATGGCAGCAGAGGACCACTTTCAGCCAGCAAGGAAGGGGCTCGCTGCAAATGACTTGTCCACTATGAAAACCACAACACAAATAACAGAGAGAGAAGTTTACAGCTAAATTGTAAGACATGGACACAAATGTACATATCCCTTTTACATACCTAGAAATGCTAAGCATTGAAAAGCTTAGCTATTTTTTATTGGTCAGGAACAACTCACAATTGCTGATAGTGTTTGCAATGCTGTTAAATACACCTATACATTGTGATGCATGATCAGAGATAGCCATATGAGAGACATGAAAACAAAACACACACCCACCTTCAGCAAAAGGTACCACGATCAGGGCCCTGTCCACGAAGACGGTGTTCGTCAGGTGTTGAGAAACTCCCACCGATTCAGACTCAAGGAACTTTACAAAACAGACACGTGAAGTCACAGGCAAGGGAGAGTCACTGGAAAAAAATACAGATATGTTGTGCAAAGAATACAGACAAGGAGAGCCAAAATGTACGCTTTAAATTGAGATAGTGTCCACAGGGACAACAGGGTTAATGATGGTTTAGGAACAAATTCACTACAACAGAATATAATGCTGAAATATATATATATATTTGTGATTTATATTTTCAACCACAAGCAGTTGAGAATATAAATCTTATAATTTAATTCTTGAATTAAAAGTTGAGGTTGAGTTAAATCTTAACCCCTTTCGACTCAGTGATACTACATCCACCTAGGCGACCTGCAGTGAGCTGGCCAATCAAAGTGAGTCAGTGGTAATTATATATTTTGTTCAATTCTCTTGAAGTCTCCTCTTCCCTTAAAATGTAAAATAGCAACAGAAATTGTGCGGTAATGGTTACAAATGATTTTGGTGTTGATAGTCTAATCAATTAACCATGGTAACCGTGAATTGCAAACCATTGCCAGTTAAGCACAGTTTGACTACGAGCACAGGGAAACCGGGACAGTCATTCCTAACTAAGGTCTATAGTGTTGATGATCAAGGTCAGTCTAGAATAAATGAAAATGTTACATGAAATCAACAAAAGTTGTGTGGAAGACTTAACTAGTATTTTTTTAATTTAGCCCATATAATGCAGGCAGTATTTACATTTAGGTTCGGGCTAAATAAAGACCAGGTCGCTTATATTCATTGAAGTTGAAACGACCAGTCGGATAATCGATTAGTCTCCTGGGAAATAATGCACTGGTTAATATTTGATGATTTGTATACATTTTAGACAACTATGAGTGGTTGCATCTCAGCAGATATTGGAAATTAAACATTCACTTGAAACTGCGAATGTATATTCAATGCCTTTAGCTTTGGGGTAATTGTATGGACAAGGCCAAGGACACCGTTGCTGGCTTGCCGATAGAAGTGTGTAGATTTTAAAGCGATAAATCGTGTTTCAAAGCCGTGGCGGTGGTGTGCGTGCGGCGGGACGCGCCCGCCGCACACCCTGGTCGCGGGCAAACGTTAGCAATAGCGTTAGCATTATCGAGCGGTGCAGCGAGGCCTACTCAACGCCTCGGGCCTTCAGAACGAGCCCGACGTGAGCGGAGCTAAGACAAACGATTTGCACCGGGAAAGTGGAGAATACTCACTCAGGTGGAAACAGCTTGAGCTCCTCGATGTTGCCGAGGAACCCGAACAGAGTCCGCATCTGCTCGGACGTCGTGCTCGGGGAGACATTAGTCACCTGAATGACGTGAGTGCTGGAGTTCATTTTCAGACTGGTTAGCAAGTGCGCTAGCTTTAAGCTAGCAACGTGCCTGGGTTTAAAGCAGAACAAGACAAACGATCAAACGTTTACGGGGAAAGTAACATCAGGCGAACAGAGGAACGATCATCTCTCCGGGAATAAAGCCGCCGGTGGATGTTGTGCTAAGCGAGCAGGCAGATCACAGCGGCGAGCCGAGAGCAACAATAAACCGCGTATCAAGATGTCGCGAAGCACGGACATAAGTTCACGCGCACCTCGGAAACAGCATCACTCATATGTAGCAGTGATTGAATAGCTTCAACGAAATTAAAATGAAACTACTGTCCCTGTTAAACCCATCACAAATTCCCATTAGCCCAGTATGATTTTTCTACAGCCACAAATCCAGATGTATTACAATTACTGTCATATTACATTGCACACCATTGAGCTGACCCTTTTGTCCAACGTGACTTACAATAAGAGCGACAGATATGCATACATTATATGACAATATGGCAGGGAAGTTTTAATTATGGATCATGCTTGCTTTATACAAATACTACATCATCATTTGAGGCAGCAGATTTCAGCTCCTTACATTAGAGGAGCTCATTCCAGAAAAAATATATTTTTCACAAGTTTGTGTTATCAATGTCTTGATCTGTAAATTGTATCTGTTGATGAATGAATTGGGGAGTGAGTTCATTGTAGCATTAAACAGATATTATCGAATACAAATATTTAGTTCAGAGTTATGCCACTGTACTTGGATAGTACTAAAAAAAGATATTAATCTGTTGAAGTAGAAAGGTCGCAAGCGTGATTTTCTTTTATACGTGCATGAGCCATCCATGTTCCGACAGCACGTAAAGGCAGCATTGCGGGGAGTCCTGTTGAACCCATAGTGGGCGTGGTTACGGCTGTGTCACAGGACGGTGTCGCTAGCTGCTAGCTGCTGATTTATTCTATCTTAACTCTATGCAAACCCTAACCCTACACACTCCGTGGGAATTTCAGGTCGACAAAGGTGGTTACGTGTACATCTGTTATTTTAAACTACCAAACAGTGCTTGGCCCTGTGCAAACATTAGCTTCGGAGGGAAACTCATCGACCCGCATCTGGGCGCAAAGTCGTTCTCTGCTAATGTAGCATCTCGTCTTCAGTCAGTGTCAACAGGTTGCAGGTACAGTTGACGTTACTGTGATTATGTTGTAAACATGTTGAGTTTCTTCCTCCAGGGGAAATTGCCGTTCATTTCCAGTCCAACGCTAACGAATGTGCCATTGCTTCACAACCCAGAATCTCGAAGAGGTCTAATCCCCGGATTAAGTGCTAGGATGTGGCTGCAAAGAGCTGCAGCCTGATACAGGCAAGTGGATAAACTTTGTCAGCAACAAGAACAAATATTTGAAACCAGATATATTCAGATAAGTGACACATAGATAAACGAGTGATTGGCAAGTCTGAAAGCGATCGCTAAAACATGAATACATTTCATTGTATTCATTCAATGCCCGATTAACCCGATTAAACAAGAGAATTGAACTATACGTTTTAAACCAAAAGTCAAAATAACCCCAAATATTCACATCAATTTAATTTGACCGGCCTCTTATTCACCGCTTTGTCTTGAAACATGAATGAATTGTTTATTAGAGATGTTGATTTGTTACTTTGGGGTCAATCTAAATGATTGTTTCTGCTCATCTTGCAAAATAAACATTAACACATGTTCCTTCTCCTTCCTCCTTTATAGGAACATGTTGGCAGTTTATGAAAAATACCCATGAACCGGAAGGACACGAAATGGTGAATCTTTTCCCATTTACTCTCCCATTCTCATGAGGCCAACGGGAAGACATGGGCATCCTAAGACTTGTATCCAGAATCATGGGTAGGATCAGTACATTCAGGTCCTACCAGTTTGTGCTTCTCCTGGCTGCGGCACTTGCGGTTGTGGCTTTTTACTACTTTGGGTCTGAGAAGCAGAACTTCTCCAGCACCACCAAGAGGATCAAGCAGACCCAGGTCAGCCACAACGCCAACCGGAATGATGCAGACCTGACTCTGGACACCAGGCTCTTGCATGCAGCTGGATCTGAGGAGCAAGGAGAGGAAATCCAAGACCTAGGAGGAGAGAGCAAGGGTTTTGGATCCAAGAAAGAGACAGGCGAAGCTGCTGACCAACATTACCATCTACTTATGATGTTCACCAAGGTGGACAAGAGCCGGAGCCTGCAGGACAAATTCCGGGTGGCCATGTTGTCTTTGGTGAAGCATGGACGCTTTCTGGAGGGAGAGGTGTTGGTGCTGCATTTTGTGAGTGACCAGGCCAGCCAAGAACTGGGAGAGAAGATGCTACAGGAATTGCTCCTTGATGCCGCATTTAAGTATGAGGTAGGCATTCACTGTTTGTGCGTGTGACAGGGGGGTTACTTGAAACTAACGAGCACTTGCTGACCTTTCAACCCATAATAAAACAAGCCTCTTGTTGGAGAAACATGTTGGCCGTAGATGCAAATCCGAGTTGAAACACAGGGGGGCAGTGTTGAACTTCCAAACGAGACCCTCTGTTATGTCGCTACCCCTCCCCTACTCCTCTCCTTTCTGCCAAAGGAGAGGATTATGTTCCCTCTCTGTTGGTCTTTCTCTTTCATGCAGTACCCTGCCTCTTTTCTCCACTTTTATATTCTGCAAAGAGAGCAGGATCACAAAAGTTCTTACAAATTACATTTCCTTTCCTAAATCCTCCTCACCGGTTGAGCCTTTTCACTCAGGGATGCCTCATCTCCCACATCTGTTGTGGATGTGATGGCTTTACTCTTTCCCTATTAGCTTAGGCTGAACCCATGCATGCTTTGGGTTGTTTAGAGATTTGCTCAGCTTCTCTTGATCTTGGCAGCTCGGAGCCTGTGGGTTGGACTGTTCATTTCACTCCCTACACTCAATACTTGCTCATGAAATATAAAATACCAGGCAGGTTCACAAGTTAGATCTAACATGGGACAATGAAATGTGTGCTCCGCGCCACTAATATGTAGTTGATCAGTTGTGGTACCAGTGTGTTCTTCAAGACTTTACTCCAATATTAACCACTGGTTTGCGCTGTGTATTATTGTTAAAGTTGGCCAACATAGAAGTTGACTTTGTATTCCTAGGAATATGTAAGATACAGAACTGTAAGAGCCCTTAATAATATGAACCTTTTTTTTTTTTTTGTATTATTTTAATTATTGTATAATATGTTTTGCTATAAAGCACTACATTCTTTGTGCTGTATCATCATAGATGTCGTGCTCCACCAGGACTTGCAAATGGCACACTCATTAGCAGCGATGTTAACCAGCTTCAATGGTTCCTGTAGGCCTGAAGCTCTGGGGTTGTTAAACTCACTGAGCATCTATGCTGTGCCTCTGGACTTATGTTAGTTGGGCACATCACCATTTATTTACATAACATTTTATTTCGCTGCAGACTAAGGACAATTAGGACCACAACATTGCATCATAAGCACAGACATACCAAACTAAGTTTGATATTATTTATAAGCAGCGCCACTATGAAACATTTGTTGGGGACTTAACCCCATCACCGCCCCCATCTCTTTTTTTTAAACGGATGCACTAAAATAACGTCAAAATAACCCAGAAACGTAATGTCTGTATTGATGTACCCCGATATCTGTTCTAGCTGCAGTATGGACTGATTCCTATAAATGTATGTGCGATATTCATATAATGCTTCTGTATCTGTACTCGGCTCTTTATGCATAGTACACTAGAGGAACAAGTTATCAGAGCGCTGTTAGGGTGCTTTCAGATATGCTTTAATATCCGGACGTTTTCCTGAACCTGTCCGGAGGGGAAGCATGTGAAAATGCCGAAGATATAAGTCGCTCCAGGCTTTTTCCGGAACTTTTCCTGCCTGCGAAATGTCTCTTATAAAATGTCAGAGTGAGAACACAGCAGGAAACTTCCGGGCGATTCAAAGAGAGCGAGGGAGCATTGCGGCTGTTGTTTTCGAGCAAATCGCAAACCGTCTAGTGGCTGCGGGACCTATTTCTCATGATCTGTATGTGCGGCTGAGGCACCACCCGTCACTGGGTAGTTCTGGTGGTTTTCGTGCCGTTTCCTGCATTCTTTCACATGTGAACCAGTATGTTGTGGAAATGTCCAGGCTTATTGTCAGTAACGTTTTTTTGGGGAAATCATGTCTAAAAGCACCATTACATAATTTTGTGTTTGGTAAAATCAAAGACACATGCTCCATAAATTCACTCTGTGCCTTGATGTTCTACCTGCTGGCTGCGGGCCTGCAAATCTTTTTTTTTTTTTTTTTTTTTTTAATTAATCAGTCATTCCGTTCCACTGCTTTTAAACATGGAATGAGATAATGACTCACAAAAGCATTTTCCTCCACCTCTGATGGTGTCTCTCTCTTGATGTGCACTCAGACATTCACACTGAAGTTCTGCCAAAGTTACAAGGGAGCGTTACAGAGGAGACTGCTCGCAGGCTGACCGAGGGAGTGCATTTGAACATGTTGACATCCTTGTCTGCTCATGTCTGCTCGTCCCTAATCCCATTCCTTTTAAATTATTCATCTTTAGAGAGGGTGATGGAAAGACGGTGGCTATGTTAGAACGTTAGCCTCTGTCTCTTCACCAACACCAGTAAATTCAATGACCCACTCGACAGTCAACAAAAGGCCTTCAGAGTCACACTGCCCCAAGGCTGCGCTCATTACTGGGGACCATCTTTCACACAACATGCTGGTGTCTTTAGCAGCGTGTGCTCTAGTGCTAATGACCGAGAAGAAATTAAGCCGAGCGTTGAGACATGATTCCCGGTTCTGTGAAAACCCTGTTCCTGTCAGCATACTTAACAGAGAACAACCAGTTGTGTGCACAATCTGGGAAATATTATAGTCAAGATTAAATGGTTCCAGGTTTTCAATCCATTTCATTACAAGCAAGTTCTGTTCCAAGGTCATGTGAAGAACTAAATAGGACACTCAAAGAAGTTCTCCGCTTTTTGGTCGTTGCTGTACTAACCTGACCTCAATGATCTTTCCTGCAGGTGTTGTTTCATGACGTGGTGGGTCTCACGCACAAGCTCTTCCCTATCGTGGAGGCCATGCAGAAGTACTTCAGCGCTGGCTCTGGAGCTTACTACAGCGATGCCATCTTCTTCCTGTCCGTAGCCATGCATCACATCATGCCTGAAAGTAAGAGGAGCACATTTTTCTCATGATTCTTGATGCAGGGATCTCTCTTAAGGAGGAGGTGTCTTTCCATTTTTATCTGAATCACAGGTCTATGTGTGTCGTATGACTAACACCTTTATGTGGGAATATATCATTGCAAATTGTACACACTGTATGTAGATTTTTTTTTTTTTTTCAAATAATAAGTTATGGTTTGCCGAGGTGCTCTCTAACAGTACATCCTCAGTTTTCAAAAAGCTTTACGTCTCGTTAAATACTCTGTTTCAAATTCACTCGGAGGCTCAATTTTGTATTCTGACACAGTGCACAGCTGGAAAACGCAGGATGGGCAGGTATCTGAAAGGCACGTGGCATGGTGCAGAGGCCCCTGGGGAGTGAGGAAAGGGGGGATAGGTTCTGTCACTGCTGCCCACATTTGTGGCCCCTGTGTTGGTGTTGACTGATGGCAGCGCTCTCCTCTGTTGTTCACTACTGTGGTTCACGTCGGTGGGTGTGCAGCATGGGGCGCCAATCCACAAACGCACCAAACCATTAGGCTTTTCGATTTGTATCGATAGAAAACACAGACACACAAAAGCCTAGAATGGGGCCGCCGTCCCTTTGAAGGTTTTGAAACTGTAACTCAGGGACCATGGCGAGGTCTGATAAAGTTTTGTTCTTGAAACTCATGTTATACTGGATGAATTCATTATTTATTAATTAATACTGATAAAAGGGTACATTTGTGTACACACATACACCTAATACGTGGGTTCGATTTTTCTTTTTTGCATTTGCAAACCAATAAACTGCCCGTTCACATCGTTCACCTTGCAAATCCTGTGGTCAAATCCAGGGCAATGCAAGGTTTTATATAGGTCATGAATGCATGCTTAGTTTGTGGCACACCTCGTATAACATTTAGGGAGCAGAAGAACTTTGTGAAGAAAATGTTCTATGTCTTCAAAAAGGATCAAAGATTGTGCTCTGGGCGCGTGTGGTTGTCACCCTGTTTAAGCGTAAGTGGTACTGCTTGTTTTGTATGTCAGCAATACTGGAGTTCTGCATCTGCTGGTGCTCATGTTACTTCCCCAAAATGCTTATTGATCAGCCCCACACGTCATCCGTCTACTCTGTGTATCCAAGTGGTCACCCATTACTATGTAAAGAACGCTGTCTTCGAGAAAGGGCATAATGTGTTTGTGTTAACAGAGACATTGGAAAGCACTCTTTCCTATCTTATAAAGTGGGAGATGTGGTTTCGCCAAATTTAATTTGGTTGTTAGAAAAAAAAGAGACACAAAAAAGGAATTTAGAGGGATTGGATTGAGCTACAATAAGAGAATGAATAAGAGTGTTTACACGGTATTAAAAGATAAATACGCGTTCAAGGTCTGTTTTTTTTATATTAATTAGATTTAGGTCGAGAAGGATAAATTAAAGTATAGCTAAAATGGCAGATTGAACACAGTATGTTTAAATGACAAGCCAAATAGGCTTGTGCACCATGGGAATGAGCAATGTGTTATACAGTCCTACCACAATATTTTGCTCATAATAATGAAGACCTCACAACACAAAGATTTCTTTGGGACCTTTAACGTGGGACACTGTCCACATTGCAAAGACTTTTTGAGCTGTGTCATAGCAGCTTCAAAAAATTATAAAAACTTGCTGTTCTGGCGTTTCTATCAATGTCTCATGGTCTTCATCAGCAGAAGGCTAATTGAGTTGACCCCGAAGTTCTTGTCAAATATTTGGCAGACAGCATGAAATCAAAGCTTTCTTCCCCGTGACAGGACGACAGACAATAATGGAAGCAGTCATGTAGAGAGGAGACTAATTTAACGCCGCCCGTCCTTGGAGGCTGGGAAATTAAGCTGCACAATGGAACCTTCCAGTAATTAATGACAAGGGTTCTTGTCTTGAAACTGTTTTTCTTAGTGTGGAGGTGTTGCATGTTTTGCATCCCCTCTAGAGGTCCCAGCATGTTGGAACATGAGTTTCTTTAACAACCCTGTCCTTAATGTTCCACCGAAGGTAGAAGCGCTGCTAATGTGTGAATTGCTTCACCAAAATGAGAAGACTGATGTGTTACCGGGTAGGCCAAAACTAACATAGTGGATCCAGGGTGTATCTTTATTTGCTTATTGACAGTGATGACGGCGTTCTGCAACACTTCCCATTAGAACGTCATTTAATTGCATTCAAAAGCGGAAATCCATACTTAAATATTCTCACTTTGTTTTAGACACTTCACATTAGGGTGTCAGTGATATTTTAGGTTATTCAACCTACTGACACACAGTCACTGGCAAAGAGAATTACGTTTGATCCCACATTCATACATGCCATCTGAGATGCTGCCATCTGCACCATGCTGTTGCAACCTTACTTTAGATGTTAAGATCATTATTAATTATGAGAAACCACGTGGGACAGCATTAGATCACTATGCAAAATAGAGGAAACATTTACTTTAAAATATGCAAAAAAAAACAAACCAAAAAACGCTCTGGGCCAGGTTTTCGCACACAAAGCGCAAGTGTGGACTGTTCGACTGGTTAAACAAAAAGCATATCTATCAGCAATGCATGAGACGACACATTACTCTCAAACCAACGCACACTTAATTTGTATTTATCAAAAACACATATTTGTGTTTTTGCTTTTAGATGCATGGTAACCTAATGATGTATAACATTTATTTTAAGTTATGGCCCTTTCAAAAAAAGAACCGACATTTTTTCCAGTGAATGTTGGTAAACACAGTGATTGTTCCTCAGAGGCTGTAAGTGCTCACATCAAGACAAGATATTAGGGCTTAATAAGGGTGACACACTTTCTTTCTTGAAAAATTGGAATGTTGGATAACGGTGTTGTTTTGTTGCTGTGGCTGAGTTAAGGTTTGGTCAATTATGAATATGTGACCTAACCAGAACGTCGGGCAAACTCTGAGCTATCTTAAAGATGTTATCACAATATTTCTAACCTTATTTTGTGTTTTTTTACAATGTCGTTCATCAATGAAAACACGGTTTTCCCTGTCTGCTCTCAGAGATTTCTGAAGTATTTGATTTTATAATAATCATTTTGGCCACAAGAGATTGAAGGACACTGGAGGAAATGGATGGAGAATGAAGAAATACAAGTGGAGGAAGCAAGGATATATTTTATTTCTCCGTCCACTCTTGAAACATTTATTTTAATACACTGTCAATCCTGTAATACTAATGCACTAATTGACTATTACAGCCGTAGTTGTCGTAGTTGAGAATATTTGAAAATGTTCTTCTCTTATAGAAAATACACGTTGTTGGAAAATGGTAGCAACTCGGACCTGTTGCCTCAGTCAACTGGCCTCCATCCATAAGCCAAGAATATATCGAGAAATATTTTCCCGGATTCCCTTTGGAAAAATATGCTGTGATAACGAGCACCTTTACAGAACTTTGCGTTGAGTCACTGAGCCAACATCAAACCCACCACATGACGATGTTATAACAACTTAAGACCCTCTTCCTGTTACACTTCCACTAGTTAAGCCTTGTTAATAGAAACAAACAGCACCGGCTACTCAGAGATTACACTTTGTGCCCACTCTCTGTTGCCACAGTGCATGAAGGCATTGTCATTGCGGCTTCCTTGTTTAGAGAGCACAGAAAACGGGTCGCTCAGTTATTGCTGAGTCTTCCTTTTCTGTCATTTGCTACGGCATTATATTTTAGCATATGCTTCTGGTACAATATTGAACCCCTCATACTCCTTAATTTCCTAAATTTCAGATGGCTTTGTTTGGGCAATGGTTTTTGTAAGATAAAAAGCGACTGTATTGTAGCAGAATACACAATATCATCTTTTTGTAGAATTTAAAATTGTTGCCTATGCAGTAGCACTGCATTATAATCTAAATTGCTGTCTAACATAGCATTCTAACATTGAATATGCTTATTTTTGTTTCAGTGCACGTCTTATTTTATGAAGTAGATCCATCTTCTAAGTACATCGAAACGGGCTGCATCAATTCCAAAGATGCTGTCATTCTAGTTTACGCTGCCAATTAATTGTTAAACAACAGGCCATCCTCTTTGACAGTAGCACTCAAGCTGACATGGCAACTGTTTTCATCAGTTCAGTAATTGGGTTGTGCCCATGGTGCACCATTCCTGAGTATTTCCAATCCTTTCATCACCATGACAACCAGAAAAACATAGGAAGCCGAAACAATGAACAGATGAGGGCCCGAATATCCTGGTTACTGTTATGATTTCATCCACACACAAGATACAGTGTTAATCATTTAGTGTGTTTACAGTCGCAGCTGTCAAACACAAACTGACCTCTATACCGGGCTTTTTATGTATTCTGTTTTTTTTTTTCCCCCCTTTCATTTCTTTTTCAAATTTTGAAATTGACATTTCCACGCCGTTCCTGTTTGAGGTCAGTGGCACCATGAGGGGAAGAAATGTTAAATCAAGCGCTGCAGAACTTCCTCGTAATCGGGCTGGGTCAGAATCTGTTCTTTTCACTTCTTCACCTCTTCCTTGAAGGACATTTAGAAGTGTTGAGACAGGCTATCACTGCATAATGTGCTAGCGGTCAAGAAATTCAGCCTATTGGCACGGTTTGCTTCGATGTACGTTTCTTGGAATGTTGAAAATGTAGAACTCACATTTGTTAAATGGAATACACTTTTTCAAAATGTATAAATGCAGGTAGCATATCATCCGCTATTCGTTCACAGTCCCCATGTATGAGGGTTGTAAGATACGCAGCGATTTGTTCGATGTGTCGTTAAAGTGATTGTTTTCTTTCAGGTTTGATGCGAATTGTGCAGCTCGACTTGGATCTGAAATACCGGACCAACATCAGAGACCTCTTTCAAGAATTCGACCGGTTTCCTCCAGGAGCGGTAATAGGCATCGCAAGAGAAATGCAGCCGGTCTACAGGTACGCAACACACCAGCGACAACAGAGCTTCGATAAATAAAATACAATTAAGCTCATTAATTAAATTGGAGGTGTTTTTTTGCACAGCATTAAATTACATTTACAATTCACAGTTATACCAGTCAATTAGGGCCTGCAAATATTTATTAGGTACATCAACATTTGTCTCTTAATTTTCCGTTACTATCGACTGTATCCTGTTCTTAGTTCTGCTATTGTAAATGCTGTAGAAAACAAGTACTGCAACATTTTTTTAAGTTATGGGATGAAGGCTCAATCAATATGGTGCGCCTTCACTCTGCGATCGTCAAGTCACAGAAATGTGGTCATGTCGGCTCAATCACAAAAAGCAAAAAGTGGTAGCTCCCCCTGTTATGTGTATTCAACTGTTAAAAATATATATTAAAAAAAAAACAAAAAAAACAAACTTCAAAGAACTCCTGCCATGTTGAGTTAGAGTTGAACTCCTTCCCCCTCGCTCCTTCTGCGTGCGTGCGTGCGTGCGTGCATGCATGCATGCATGCATGTATGTATGTGAATATGCTATTCTTGTCAGTTTAGGGCACGGCCTCAAAACGGCAAAAGCACTGTGTGTATGCGAGTATTTTCTGGCTCTGTGGTTTACTGACCCTGGGAATCCCCAGCTTGTGTTGTTGCTTTGTGCGGAGTCATGTTCATTTAATCAAACAAATGGCAAAACTGGGATTTGGGTTTTTGTGTGCAATGCACATTCCAGGACCAGCAAAGAGATGATCTCAGTTTAAAAGAATAAAATAAAAAAAAAGTGTTGACAGCAGTTGGGGGGGTTTAAATCATCTAGACTCTAGGGTAATGCTACCCATCCAGTCAGTAGTGGTCTACAGCTACGCTTCATGTGGTTTTCCTAAAATTGGTGACTTGTCACGTGAGGTACAATTCAGGCTGTAAAGAAAGATAATGATAACTTGACTCGGAAGCGTCACACTTTAGCAGTGAAATCAAACTTGGAATCACATCATTTGACAAGCAGGCAAATAAAAATAAAACATTTAATCTCACAAAAAGTGTCAAACATGTAGCCTTGTGAGTGAGCGTCTGTAACAGAGGTATGATGATAATTATGTTTTTATAATCATAATTGTAATTTTCTACACTTGGTAGTACCCAGTCATCATGTGCCTGCCCTTCAGCAGTGTGTCTGCCTGTGCTCAGTGTAAAAGGCTCTCTGCTCCCACTCTGTTTTGGTGCTAATGGACAGAGCATTATGCAGGAGAATCCATCCTCCCACCAGTCACATTCAGAGCACATCCCGCCACTGAAAAGTTCATTATTGGGGGGGGGGGAAAAAGCCACATGTCTTTTCTCTGCAGCTGCATTTGTGATGTTTTAAAACCCAGGGGGACAAGACTCACTTATATAAGTGTCACAGCTAATGCCACATACACAATGAAGGGCATCAGCATGAAGCAAGTTCAGTCTCCGTTGTGTGATTGTATTCTAATCTGGAATTAGACATTTACCTTTAAAATGGTAAATCTTCCATTGATTATGTATCTTAGTGTTTGAGCAAACTGTGAAATTCTTCTCCGTCTTTATGCGAATCCGATTATGTTTTGGAATTTTTCTCGAATATCATGTACAACTTCGTCGCGTTGCCAAACTACTGCAATGACAGCGAGCGCTTTTCGCAGCTTTCAGAGGGCAGGCTGTTTCCCGTCCTGAACAAAGTGGAGGACACATTTGTATGGGAAGGCGGCACAGAATGTCCCCGTCACCTGCTAATGCTTTTCAGTCTTTCACGAGGGAGAGAGACACTTTACTTGAAAGGTTGGCAGCGGAAATTGGAGGCAGTAGATGATGGAGGTGTGAACTGACGGAGCAAGAGGAGAGGCACTTGTGGCCCTTGGAGCGGGGATCTTAGTTCGACTGAGAGCTTGTGGTCTGACACGGTCTGGTTTGGGTGCACTGGTACAAAGGAACAGAAAATGCTGATGCCATCGTGACAGAGAACAGAGCTGCATTCTGCACCGTCCACAGCTGAAGAACAGAAACTTTCACAGCCCACTGTATATATTCTGGCGATACCATGTGGCTTATGAGGCCACTCTGGGTTATTGTGTAATGTTGCCCTAAAATGAGCATGAAGACAACACGGAAGTATTTGATTCCGGAAGTGAGAATTAGGTTAGGCTCGTGAATGTAAACGCATGCCGTTGTGCGTCAGGCCCGCAGCTTTGCGATTGGTCCCTGGTGTTATTTGTACGCGAACTTGCCTGGAAACATTTGAATTGAACTTTTTCGTTATTATTATTATTTTTTTAAATCAGCAGTATGGATCGGTCTATAAACAGTTGATCTGACTCCCTCTTATACTAAAATAAAAGGAAGTTGTCTCGTAAAGTTCATAATGTTCCCTTTTACAACAAAGCTTTAGGTATAATCTATATTTAGTCTATATTAAATCCCATGGTACATTATTTCAAAACGGCAGACTGGGAAAACTCCGAGGAACAGAGCATGCTCACCCTGAACGTGTCTGCCGGCACGTAGACCCAATATATGGCTTAAAGATGATAAACGCTCCCCAGGGGCCTACAAGTCCCCAAGATACTAAACCAGTAGACTGTATAAAACTGTGTGGACAAGCTGCAGCTGCTGAATATAGGTCAGTTATAATGATATCAAAGTGTGACTCATAGAACCCACTGCTCCCACTGGATTTGATCAAACTGCACAATTATTCCACACAGTTTTCCCACGTGTTTGTTCGCGCCAAAGGAGCGCAACTTAGCTGATAACACTTAAAAAAAAAAGTATATCCATCCCTTCTATCCCTGTGTGTTTTCAGTGTGCACTACCCTTAATATTTAATACACAAACTTCCTTCTGCTTGGCCAGTTCTAAAAATACTTCCAACTCTATGGGATTGTGTGTGCGTGTTCAAGAAAGGATGTATTCATACGCATCCTCATGTTCAGCCGCACCAGCTGCATCAGCATATAGGAAAGAGCATTATGTACTTTTCTATAGTATCCCACCCCAAACACCCCCTTCCCTCCTTGGCTTTCTCACATGGCAAGCTCCTGTTGCTCAGTATTCTTTGGACATCATGTCCCGGCTTGGAAGCTCTTTGTTTTACACACTCGAGTAACATTGCATAATCACTTTTTGCCGACCAGGTTTTTTTTTTTTTTTTTTTTTTAAATGTGCAGATTGTCCACAATAAACACAGCAAACATTAACACTGGAATATCGTAGTACATTGTATTCATTCAAGAAACTAAACATTTGGACATGAAATTTAGCATAGAGCTAATCATGTTTTCGTCCTTCTTAGGTTTACACTTCTTTACTTTCTTTGCAACATAATTTATATAGTATAGAATATGTGGAAACCTGTCGTAAAGGGGTGTGTGTGTGTGTGTGTGTGTGTGTGCACGCGCGCACGCCTGTGTGTGAAATCAGTGCATCGAAATGTTTGCTGAATGAAGCTGTGTGTGCCATTCAGCTTCTTCACCGTCGGTGTACTGGCTGTACGAGGTGCTGCGTTGGCACAGGCCTCTGACACCTCCTGGACCAACTCTCTTCCTGTTTTGGCCACAGTGTTGTTTGTTCAGCCAACGACTGAAACAGAGATGCCTCTCACATGCCCCTCAAGTGCACGGCAGGTCATACATGAATTCATATCATGGGAGTGAGACATTTTTTGTGGACAGAGACGAGTTAATATCAATATTGTTTTCACTCACACAACCGTTTTTGTTTTGTTTTTTTTCCCACTGCGTTCAACCTATTTCCCCTGGGAATTGGCTGCTATCAAAAGTCCTCCTGCAGGCACCGAAAGTGTATTTCAGAAGCTTGGTAACATTCGTTCCTGTTGTTATGTGTTTTTTTATTTGTGTGTCAAAAGTAAAAAAATAAAATAAAAAATGTGCATGAAAGTGCACAGATTCACTTTCCATTTGCACAGGCCAACCCACTAATTGACTTTTCCCACTTATAGCAAAAAAAAAAAAAGGCTCGCAAATATCGTTTGATGGACCATATGTAGACTACAGTAGAGCATCAAATCTATTCATCATTCATCGTCATGATGCTAGTCCCCCCCCACCCCAGACATGTCGACCGAGCTACAGCCAGCACCTGTTTCCCTGTCTGCAGACACACTTTCTGGCAGTACCGCAAGGAGAACCATCAGACCAGAGTAGGCGAACCTCCTCCCGAGGGCCTCCCGGGCTTCAACAGCGGCGTGATGCTCTTGGACCTGGGAGCGATGAGGGCCTCGGCTCTGTACAACCAGCTGCTGAAGCCCAGCAACGTGGCCGAGCTGGCCGACCACTATCGCTTCCGGGGCCACCTGGGCGACCAAGATTTCTTCACCATGATCGGCATGGAGCATCCGGAGCTGTTCCATTCCCTGGCCTGTGGCTGGAACAGGCAGCTGTGCACCTGGTGGAGGGAGCACGGATACGGCGACGTGTTCCAGCTGTATTATCGCTGCGATGGACCGGTGTATATCTACCACGGTAACTGCAACTCCCCCATACCGGACGACTGATCCTTGCGCTGTGCTGATGCTGGAAAACCGAGGAGCCGGTCACGTCCGTATTAACATTTGGGGGAGTGGTTTTCCCTGCTTGTCAGTCACTTCCAGGGCATTTACCCTGTCTTGACCCCTCGCCTGTCGTCGCGGACTCCGCCTCTTGCTGGTCAAGGGGCTTGTGAAGGGCTTTCGCACTCACTGCAATCTTTTGTCGTTTGAGAAGGAGAGAGTAGCCCTGAGTTACGCTTCCTTCGGTACGAGGCTGATGACATATGATCAAGTGGGACGGGGGGACAGATTCAAGGACCGGAATCTAAACACTGAGGAGTACTCCTTGGCCTACAAAACAAAATCTATCGTGGCAATCATTTAATGTTTTGTCACAAATATATAGAAATCGGCCAGGAACGTACACCTGCATCCAATTAAATTTGGGAATTATGCCTGTACGAATGCAGCCTATTGCGCCATGCAGTCAATGTCGAGTTTTCCTTTCATTTCCTAAATTCTTTGGTATTCCTGCCGAGGAGACCCTATTCATGGCACAAAGTGTTGTGAGATGGAGGCGATGTTGCCGCCAGATTTCCACAGATCAGCTTAACAATTTGAGTAATCCAGTAACTACTAGAAAATGCTGTCTTGGAGGGAAAATGCAGACGATTTTCTATTTGGAGCTACTGATTTGTGAGAATATTTGCTTGGACGAAACGAGACATTTGCGGATGTTCCAAGCTCTCGAAAGTTGAAATGATATTTTTCACTTTTTTTTCTGATTTGAATCAATAGACCGGGGAAAACTAAGCAGAAGATTAGTGGATGATTAAAATAATTGTTAGTGGTTACCCTGATTCAAATATCGGATAATATGAAATGTTAAAATGTGTGTTTGAAGTACGGAGTCAGACGCTGTCTACCTGAGCACTTTTTAATGAAGAATTCCATTTTCCTCCCGAGTGTCCTGAGTTGACCCTGTGTCCCTCTGTCTTCCTACAACATCGGCCGAGGGCTAATCTGGCGCCATTTACCTTCCGTCCCTGTGGCTTGTCACAGAAAGGGAGGGGTATGTTTAATAGCAGTCAACTCCATCTTTCAGGGGGAGCCACATGGAAGCATTCATACGCATCTTTCTGCAGGCTGGAAGAGAGGGAGAGAAAAAAAAATCACAACGGTGGGCGGAGGGGAGGTCGGGGAAGTAATGGTTGACAATAGCATTACTGATGGCTGCATTCGCAGTTGAGCCGAAGCTAAACACAAAACGCATCATTTTCGGAAGGTGCGAGTTGTATCTTGCTGAGCTCACCAAAAATAAATAATTAAAAATGTAAAGAAATGCCAACACTTCATGAGCGAGCTGGCAGCTGAGTGCCCGGTTACTGGAGACACTTGAGAACAGACATCGCTCCAGATCAATAAGTTCCCCTTAGGTTCACCCAGAGCCGTCATAATGGAAGTATCCCTTAATTAACCATATAAAAACCTTTGGATTTTTTTCCCCCCGTTGTGTGTCATGGGTCAATGACTGTTTGAATGTGCAATGATAGTTTTGATAGGTTTATAAATAGGTTCTCATTTTGAAGACGACATGTGAAAATAACTTCAAATAACAATTTCTTTTCCCCAAAAGATGAGATTTCTGACACAGAATTACAGTACATTTCAGATTTTGTTACTTTTATGTGTTCAGCTTTCCTTAATCAGTTACATGATTTTATTTTTAATGTTGTTTTACGGCAAATAAACCAAAAAACAAACGACAAGCAAAAGTTACGCTGTGTTCTTCTATGAAACGGCTCAAATGAGAGATGAGCTTGTGTTTCTGTCTCTGTGTGGGAGGAAGACCCGACGACGCTCAGCCGCGTTAAGAAAAAAAACAAAAAAAAAACAGGGATGCTTTCGGTCCCTCATGGGATGGAACGAGAAGGTAAAAATCGGTGTATGTTGAAGGGGCCCACACGTTTTTCATTATCGTTTGGACGCGACTGTGTTCCTGTTTGTCTGCTACGAGCGAGGCACGACCCGTTTCTGTCACTCAAGGTTTGGTGCCAGCTAGACAAAAAAAAACAGCATGAGCCAACCCACACTGCTGAATGTGCCGAGATCAAAATAAACTGAGTGAAGATCAAAATGAACTGGATTGACACCACACTTTCATAAAGAGTATCAACATGTTTCACCCGGAGCATCGTCAGGCTCCCTTAGCCAGCTCATTTTGGCATTCCCGTGGCCAACTTGCACCCGATCGTCAGTACCGAGAGTGCGTGAGGAATTTGGTACATAACAAAATAAAGAAATAATTGAAATTCACATTTAACACTGGCTGGACCGCTGCGTGTGTGTGGAGTTTGCATGTTCTCCCTGTCTGTCTGTTTTGCTACAGCCTCCTCTCACAGTCCAAAGACACACAGGTTGGAGTTAGATTTGTGACTCTAAATTGCCTGTGGGTGTGAATGTGAGTGTGAATGGTTGTTTGCCTCTGTTGGTTCATGCATTTCTAGCTTTTCATGATGTTTTTTTTTTTTTTTTGTTTTTTTTTAACCATAGCAGAGATTGTGTCTCGGTGGAAAAACAACACAAGATGTGGGTTTGTTTGGATCAGAGTCAGATGTGTCCCGTATTTGTTTCTCTCCTGCATGACAGAATGGATATTTTAGAATTCAAACAAAAATAAGCTTTCTGCACTGGTCTCCCCTGGCTGTTTGAATTCCCAGGGCCTGGCTTTGTGTTACAGCTCCTACACCGATGGAAATATATGATGTTGTGCTCAAGAGCCTTTGGGCTAACCAGACTATTAGTGCGCTGTGATTTCTAAAATCCTTCAGCCTGGATTCATCGACAAACAGCACATTTACCTTACGGGCGAGCGGCAGGAACGGCAGGCTGGTATAGATTCGATACAGCCGCAGCCGTCTCGTTCCAAAAACGCACAAACGGCTCAATCCGGAGCTTAGTGAGAGTGGGAGTGTGTCTGTGCGGCTCTGCTTCTGACAGAGTGACAGTGGTGCAAAGACAAAAACACTCCACCATCATCGACGACTCACTAAATCGGTCGGCAACCGAAACCTCTCAGACAACAACCGACAAAACAAACAAACAACCCCTTTTTTCCTGCATGAACACGCACAAACGCACACAAATCGGGAAATGTGTCCTCTGCATTTAACCCACCTCATGACGATACTCTAAAACTGTGTTTAAACGGCTGACCTTTTGACCTGTGAGTGTTCCCCTGGGAGTCTGCTCGATACCTGAGCAGGATACAGTATATGAGCCAATGGGCTCCACCTGGGAATACCTTCAACTATATAGAGAACACTGATTTAGGTGTTGTCAACATATGGACCTGATTTGCCTTAACTTTTAAAACATTTTTTAACAAGCAATGCATGCACCTATTATCTGCAAACCCTGATAACATTTCATGCTGACCATTTCCCTAAGGTTGTCAAAGTTTCTGCCACGGGAGTGTGCGAGATTTGATTTCTCACATTTTTTTTTCTAAAACAGGTAATGCCATACGCATGACTCCCATCAAGAGTAGTTTACACACCTTTGCAGATCTGTGATGGGTTATCATTTCATGTGCTCTCTCTTTCTGTCCGTTCCTGTTCTCGTCACGCTCCCACCTTCCAACGTTTTTGCATATGCACACACACACAGAGAGAGAGAGAAAGAGACGCAAATTAAGATGCACTTACACACACTGTCGCCATCTGTGGCCTGTGGAGATTGTTTTCCAGCTCTCAGTGGCCCAGCAGCTGTAACTCATAAACAAAAGGACATATTATAATGACAGCAGAGGGACATTTTGTCTATCATCAACAGATGAAACATCAGCTGAAGTGGCCTGGCTCGGCAGCATCATTTCCACCACTCATTACTACATGACATGTCTGATTAATGTTGGTGATTATAAAGTGTAACTTACACGCACACTTAATTGATACCAATAACCTGACTTCCATTCAATATGGAATAACATAAACCAAAAAAATATATAAAAAATCTCTGTCTTTACAGCAGCCACTTTGCTCAGTTTAGTACAGATCATCAGTTCGGTTGGTTTTGCTTTTTGCGTAATCCTGCTGTCCACCAAAACAAACTAACAAACAGACGACGGTGATGCATAGTCTGGTGGAGGTGACGCGGCCACTGTGAAATAATATGTTTTCATAAGCCACAAAAATAAACTTTACATAAGTTTTCAGGACAGTTTAAGTGCAACAGGAAGCATTTCCATTTATGTACGGTATATTCGGCTTTTAATCATTTGAATGCGACAAGATAGACACAGGGTAGGCCGAGGAGGTGCATCAAAAATCACAGGGAACACACCAATCTCTCAGTGGGCCAACGGTGAGATATATGACTGTCTCAAGGACTACACGTAGACGTATTACAGCCATTTATTCACTAGATATCGGATTTATAATGCCTTCTGGGAAAAGGCAAACTGTGAGCACTGGCTGGGAGGCTGACCCACATACAATATGGTTCCGTCTCACAGAAAATTAGGTCTCTGTGTCGCCCTACTTCAGAGTCCACGGGGAGAAATGTCCATGTTAACGTCCAATCTTGTATTCCGCTGCAGAATCTAATTTAAAATCGGAGGAGGCCACTAAAGAAAGACCCAAGGTATAACAAAAAAAAAAAAAACTCTTTCAGTCATGCATCCCCTTCTGTTAATATGATGCAAATTGAATGTGTGGGCCTCAGGTCTGATAGAGCAACATGGACCCCGTTTCCAAAAGGATCGTAAGGCTAACAGGATTTTCACAACACGCTTGGGTCTGAGATTATCATATTCTTAAAATAACGGTCTAAACGGGTAGCTTTTCATTCCAAGTCGCTGCATAAATGGAGTCGAAAAGGTTTAAATGAAAGCAGGCGTGCCGACGGCAAAGAACTCCACTTCTTCATAATCTTAATTAACACACAAGTTTGACTCGAAGCTTGCCGGGCCACATTAGGAGAAAAATGTGGGATGGGTCTAGCTTCTTTTAGCATGTGCTTAGATAGTATAGATACACAATATATGTGTTTTACCAGCAAAAACAACTTTAAAAGTGACATAATTATGCCACCGAATCCCAGGTGTCTGTTTCAAAGAGCAGGAATTGAATGTGAAATGTAAAAAAATATGTTTAGATGCTAAGATCTGAGAGCAGCTCTCTTCCGTTTCCGTACCATCGCAGTGTTGCATATTAAATGCCAAAAAATCGGAATGCGTCTGTGATGAGAAAGAGCCAAGCCTGTCACTTAAACGGGTTGATGGAGTTGAATTTTTTTATTATTATTTTTTTTTTATTAATTATTTTTGTTGTAATTATCATTTGTCTCCTTGACAACTCTTGTTTTCCAATTTTAAACTGAGTAAGTGTAATGTAATTATCTACTACAGTTTCAATCTGCTCCGCTACAGGAACGTTTTGTGTAAACTCACTGTTCAAATTTCCTTCAAAAGGAATGTGCGCAAATTCCTGAGTTTCCCCGAATGAATAATTCACTCTCTCAAATGAATGGAGATTAACTCTCCATTAAGTTCTCAACAGGATCCACACTAATGCTCCGATTTGTTTGGCCAACTACCTTCAATAGCAGAGACTTCTCCACTAAATTGTTTAACTAAATTTCCCACCGATATTTAATAACTTTATTTAAGTCGAACTTTTTAATGCAGAGTTTAGCTAAACCCAAAAGCAATTTTCTTTCCTACAAGTGGACAGTTCTCGGAACTCCTCTATTTACTGTGTGCTGGTTGAACTGCATGAAGGTTGCGCTTTTCATATATGCCTTTTTTACCTGACCTAAAAGTTGGCCCCATTGGTCTGATATTTGCTGTGATATGACGTCTGATTCAAAATGAGTTCACACATATCCCTTCTGGCAAGATCATATGATGGCATTTATGAGAGTAGGTTGGTAGGTGTGTATGTGTGTGTGTGCATGCGTGTGTGCGTGCGTGTGTGAGAGAGACAAGGTAACGAGTGAATTGCTTATAAAAGGACTTCAGCGCTAATTAACTCCGATACTGTGATTAGCAAACTCTCCCGCCCCTAACACATATATAAGAGAGCTTTGGCATGTATTGATGCACACTCTGGTCCTGGTCACCACACACATCAAAACACTGAAATATACACATGCATTTTACATGCACAATGGCTTACGGCAATGGCACTGACTCTGAGAGGAAGGGAAGCCAGAGGAAAAGGTTGTGATAATGAGCTGCTGAAACGCACTGCTCCACTCTGCGTGTGTGTCAGAATAGATAGCGTATAAAACACAAACAGATCACATAACTAGGTCAGTGTGCTACAGTACAAGCAACAGGTCCGCAGCGGAGAAGCTCCGCTGGTGCGCTGGTGACTAACGGCCACTCCGAGACCTGTCACTGCATATATTGCCAAAGTGACACACATTACGACGGGAGGCGGGTACGGAGGCCACCGCTCAGAGACCTTCGGCGTGTGATTTGATCTGCGGGGATGGCAACCATTCTCGTTAATTTCAAATGTATTCTTGGCCGGCAGGGTGGTGCAAAAAAAAAAAAAGAATCCGCAAGAATGATTTAGGAGCATCGTGTAAGTGTAAGTGTCACGACAGAGAGCAGCTGCCCGACTGAAGCCACTGCACTCCAATCACTTGTAGCATCATCGGGAGTGTTCCGAGCAGGCAACTGGACTAATTTGAAGTGACCCATAGGTGTCATTGTTGATTTTACAATTTTTTTCCAGGGAAATGAAAAGCAAGCTTTTTTAGAAAACACACAAACATACATCAGCGTGTTTATCTTTGTTGTCTTGTTGTCGTGTGTCCCATCTGCCATCACAGAGGTGTCGGCTTTACTGTCGCCATCCACCAGAGGAGCGTTCGAAATGCCTTGGCCCCACTTAACGGTTTTGGGGGAGCTGTCATGTCGTCCGTCATTATATGGAGTCGAGGATATACCCTTTCCCCTCCTATTTTTATGTCCATCGAGCGACAACCGGCGTCGCCACGGCAACAGGCCCACAGTAACTTCTCAACCAATCCAGTCTCCATTGTTGCGGGCATCGTTACGAGCCACCATTAAATGGCCGCATGCCCCGCAGGCAGTCTGTGTGTGCACAGCTCTGTCCTCATTCCTTGGCCCAGATGGCCTGCGTCCACACCCTGTGTCCCTGCCAAAGCAGTGGTGGTCCAGCATTTAAAACCTTCCTAATTCGTTTTTGTCCTGTAATACACACAGGATATGGCCGCGTGAGTGATCTGTTGTCGGGGTGGCCTGTGATATAAAATGAGCGATAGAAAGGGGCACGTGGAGAGAGAAGAAGTTGTCTTTACCGAATGATGAGAATATTCTAGTTATTATTTGGATCCAGATATGAAATAGGACCTGAGCAAACAAACTACCGGAAGAAATGCCAGGCATCTTAGCTGGTGCTCTTCAGTGATAAACCATTTCCTATTCGAGTTCAAGGACAGCTGCAAAACGGATGTTGAAGGACACGCTCACTTCTGAATGAACAAGCAATTAGTACATAAAGGGTCTGAACTGACCCCTGGCGCATTGGCACACCCCTCATTAATACATTATTAAGTTGTGATGGAAAGGTGGTCATGTCCAACATTAATTGTATTTGTTAGCTGTCAAATGCTCCTGTATGATCAACGGCGAGTTCTTCTGCCATTACGCGTGCATTATAGTGGACAGTAGGGTCATCTTTTTTATTTGCTCAAAAGCTTTGAACCGCGGCAACACATCTATCGCCTGTCTATCATCTTGTTTATGACTCTGAACAACGACTTTAATGTAGCTTCAAAAAATGTTTTTTTTTTTCCCCTTCCCTATCATGGGGCATGGAGTGGGTTTACATAATCATTTAGGTCACGTCACTCACTGGTAAAGGTCATCTCAGGAGCATAGTTGCGTTTCTAAAACACTTGCCCTTTATGAGTAAAGATGATTTCTAAATATATGAAGGAGGTAGGAAATAAAGACCAAAAGGAAGAGAAAAAGGTGAAAAGGGGTAAAATAAGGCCGGAGATTAAATGAAGCCGATTAAAACCCTCCCCAGGTCAGAGCGAAGATGAGCAAACGGAAACATGTCTTTGTGGGAGAAATGCCCAAACAAGCCCAAGCAGCCCGATGTAATGGCTATAGAATACATTAATTTCCATCGAGTTTGACCCACATTCTGTGCCCATACAACAAACAGGTGCTGGGTTTCCACTCTCCGCTCTTAAATCTCTCTTTGTGTGCGCTTATTTTCGCACAGAATGAGTCTGCCGGGTGAAAAGGAGGGGTGACCAATGAAAATCCCTCCTCCCCCTTGGGCAAGGGTACTTTGGAAAAGCAGCGAGGTTCCGGGTTAAATGCTGACACTGCTTTAAATGTCCGGCTGTTTCCTCGATGGTACGTTCTGTTCGGAGGAAGGGTTTGTTCCACTTTGAAACAGGAGCTCTGATTAAATTGAAATCAGCGGTGGCCGCGGAGTGATGAATGTTGTCTTCGCTTCGCATTCGGCCCTTTCTCTCTGCCAGTGTTAACGCGAATAGCAGATTACAAACAGACACGCACGCGCGCGCGCACACACACACACACACACACACACGGTGGTACCTGTTCAAACTCGATCGCACCCATAGCTACCCTACCATAATCTGGGTTGACGCCGGTGATCTTGTTGCCCACGAGGAATTCAAACCTCACGGCTTGAGTAAAAAAAAAAAAATTGACCTTGTGCTTGAGTGTGGGGGGTACGCTGTTTACTGTGTCACGTGCGTCTCCTGCTGTGATAAGATTGAGTGTTTCGATATTAATGTCAACGTAACTTGACATGCGCACGGACGTGCGTTACACTTTCGCAGATTTCACATTTCTTCTTCCCGACCAGCGCAGTTCGCGCTCACAAAACTGGTGCTGAGCGTGGCCGTTTGTTTAACTACCCGTTTAATGCCATTTTTATCTGAGACGCCGTCCTTTGTTGTGATTAGCTGATTACATCGACTTGGCATGGCTGCGCCACTTGTCTCTCTAACGACACCTGGTAATGATTGCGCGGGGCAATTCGGTCCCTCAGCTGCAGAATAAACGGCGTAAAAGTTCACCGAATAATTGCTACACTGCGCTGCTCTCTTTGCCTTTATTGTGCTTGAGCCCACCTGCCGAGATAAGATTATGCAACAGCCTGGTTTCCGACGCGCGCACGCACGCACGTCCTATATAAGTGTAGAACTACGTTTTTAAATGGCCGTGAAAACTAATTCCTGGTCACCAGCGCACATTCAATTTGAATTAGTTGCATTTACATGTGTCATCGAGGTTTTCTTTTATATTTATTTACATTTTCAGAGCATTCGGGCTGTTGATAACCGTGCCCGTGTCGGCCGAAAAGGCAGCACCAGCTGTCAGTCACAGTGAATTGAAAGGTGAGGGTCGTTATGCAAGCTGTAGACCGTAGAAACTATATATACTTTCGCTCACTCTGTCTTCCGGGCGAAATCACACGCTCTTCGCCGTGCCTCGCTGTTCCTGCAGGCCTGTGCTCAATTCTTAGGCTCCGCAGACCAGACAGCCATCTGTGAACATCCAGTCACCGCAGCATGGCTGCTCATGCCCGCGTTTGACCTTAACCAGTTCTGACAAGCGAGCTTTATGTTCTCACTGTACGTGTTTTGGTGTGACAAGTGAATTGTGTTTCGGCGGGGTTCCAGAAGGTCTCGAAATAAACTGCTTCGTCATTTGACGCCGCGGAATGCGGATGACATATATAGACGAATGCCGATGATCCCAGTCTGGGTTCGTGGAAGTCTTCGCACATGGCTCAAGACACACATTCAGCATCTCACAGCCATCGCAGCCTCCCCGCCCGCCCGCCCCCCCCATGGCGCGATGCTGCTTCCGCCGTCTGCCCCCGAGGGGCTGCCAGCAGCCCGGACCACCCACTCAACTCTGTGATTCCTGCTCTTGTCTGAGTGACACTTTCCATGGCAACTCTGATTCACTGTGACCAGTGCACACACGGTACATACTGTCCCACTAATACCATATGCGGTCGTACACGCTCACAGCATCATCTTAAAGTCTCAGCATAAATTCTGACTGGGATGTGAGGCATACGGGATTGTATGTCCTCAAAGGTTATATGGTGAACGACGAACGTCGGGGGGCATAAATTCTGACTGGGATGTGAGGCATACGGGATTGTATGTCCTCAAAGGTTATATGGTGAACGACGAACGTCGGGGGGGGGGGGAAAGAAAAAATCCCACAAAGAGATGAGTGAATGAAATCAACGCAAACATTGATAACCATATCAAAAAAAGACGACGGGCGCACAGCTGCATGCGGGCAGTACGCAAGCAGACACATGTTCATCCACCTCCACCTCCACCACCTGCAACCTGAGGCTGCGGCTGATGAGGCGGTGGCCTTTCTTGGAATTGCAAACTGATGCTGCTGCGCTTCCAGTTAATTGTGTTACGTAACTTTAGTCACGGCTGATTATTTATGGTGATCACTGCAGGGGGAAGTTTGATTTATCAATGCCAGCTTGTTTGCAGCTGCTCTCATTCCAGTCCATGCCAACTCTGTGATTTGTGCAACAGGCCTTGGGAGGCGAAGGCAGCGGAACATGGTGTGTGTGTGTTTTCGTCTATACTTCATGTGCCCATAGAGGTATCTTTGGTCACTAAGGGGTCTGGAAAGGCTGAGTGGCCATTTGCACTGGCAGGCTTCATTTCAAATAGTCTGCTCTCTTCAGGGTGACAGGTGATCCACTTAATATCCACTTAAGTATCATTCCTTCCCCCATCTGACAACATGGCGGTCTCTTTTCTTGCCTTTGAATTTTATGACTTTATATTTGAATTTTATCAACAGGATGGTCCCTATCTTATTTGAATTTGATGGCTTTCTTTTTTAATTTTGTGAACGGGATGGTCCTTACCTACAGTGTCGGTGTGGTTGCTTCTCAGTTTGTTTTGCATTTAAATGTTTTATTTTACTTCACTTCATTTGAAGCCTCTCGGTTATATTTGATCTTCAGGTGTGCTGTTTTAGTATGTTTAGGGCGTAACATACAGCAGCAGCCAGGAGTCTAGATATTTTAAACACATGCTTGCACATACACATAGCAGAGTACACTCTGCTGTACATTATGTTCCGTACAAAGAGCGGGGAGGCTGACGAATCTGGTGGCCTGCCTATGGGAGGCACTGCTGTACTCCGAAGGGAAGCATTGTTGACGCTGCTTATGAAATGGGACGAACCATTTGCATGCTCACACACACACACACACACACACACACACACACAGACTCTCTGGCTTTCCCCACGCCAAATGTTTTCCACCCGGTAATGTACAGAGGTCCGTGCAGAGCGGCGCTGCTGTTTTTAGTTGCTGTGTCCCATCAAAGAGGAGTGATCAGTGTTCGGGAGGCGGGCCAAAGAGCGTATGATGGCATTATGTGAGCCTACTTTGTCTCTATGTAACTGACCTCTGGTCATGTTGGAACAATGTCTACGGTTATGTAGTGCCACTGAATACCACGGTATTGGAAAGTGGACCTACCCCAGGACTTTAAATTACACGGTTGCACTCAGTGATCCCTTAGCAATTCAGGACATAATTAAGACCAGGATGGATTTGCTGTAAATATATATATATCACAGCCTTCTATTCCCATGCTTTCCTATTCCTTTATTTCTCTAATACCCTACCTCCTAGAATCTAATCACTGTTTGCCTTTGTTTGGTGAGCGGCGCTTTCAACTGTCTCTCACACTCTGCTCTCTTTAAGTTGTATACCTTGTGCCTAACCCACTGACATAGATTTCTCAATCGGTGTCCTACATTCGCAACTCAATTGGCGACCATCACTCACAATAGCGACCTCCCTCCCTCCTCCCCTCCTCCGCCTCTCCATCTCCCATCCTATTTCCACTGTGGAGTGTGGGTCCCAAGTTGCTATTGCACACTTGTGCAGATGATACACACAGGCTCACACATGCGTATGTTTGACGATGCACATTTTGGCAACAGCTTCCGCCCAGATGACAATCATGCAGGAGGAAGGTTGAGGTTTTGGCTGCTATTTTAATCTACGACATGTTCATTTATTTTTCGAAACCTATATCTTTGTCGTGTACTCAATACAACCCATGATATAAATCTAACGGAGGAAAAGATGCGCTATCGCCTAAAATCGGTCCATATTTCTCTGATTTAGTGCGAACAAAGGTTCTGTCACACATAAGATATGGTGTCTTGAGGCGCAATTGGCTACTCTGGCTCTAAGTAACAGAGGTGGAGCTGTACAATGTCAGGAGCTGTCATTTTTGGACAAATAAATCTCCGCAACTGATTTACAATGGAAACAAGTGGCGACATACTGTACTTCCCTTCGGCCTTTTTGGATTGACAAATGGATGCAACACTGTAAAGGAGGTTTCCCCTATGTCCTTATCTGTTAAATGTAGGAATGCGCATTTGAACGTGTATTTGTATTTGTAAGTGAAATGCATTTCCTCAGCCGCTTGGCGAAGTTAGTGAATGTACCTGCACAGTAAAGATGAGCAAAAAAAAAAGGCTATAATTGCAGTCTGTTCAGTGCATGCTGTGACTTGCTCAAGCCTTTCTTACCTCTATGAAACGCATAATTGCACGGATAATCAGAACAAGTGTTAGGAAGAGTTTTTTTTTTTTTTTTCATTGGACTCTCCTGTAATTTGTAAAAGTAGCGCACCATCACTCACTGACAGCATTGGCAGCCGCCACCTGCGACATTTGATTCAGGATAATCAATGAAAAAGAAAAAAAAACAAAAAAAAACGCCCTGTGCTTCACATGCGCTGAGCTTGATGAGAGGCTCAAGTTTTCACTTTTATTTCGTATCCACCTACTGATTGCAGTTTGATGATGTAGAAGTCATTCATTATACAGGTTTTTATTTGTTCCGTCGTCTCTGCCTTTGTACTGCGTCTCTTTGGTCTCTTTGGTTTCTCCCTTTCGATCTCTCTTCATCATCTCGCTATCACCTTGTTCTATGCCTGTGTTCTCTCCCCCTCTTATCTCTGTATCCTCCCCCTCCCCTCTTTCCTTTCCCCCCCCCCCCCCCCCCACACTTCCGTCTATTCCACCATCTCTCTCAGGACGCAGACTGGCTGCTGACTGATGCTTCTCTGTGCAGCAGGTGATCAATCAGCCCTGTTCTTTGACTTCCCACAAAGCACCGGGGGGGGGTGCCACAGCAGGCGGCCGCGACACGTGCTCGTGGGTTGACGCGCGCCCCCACCCCCACCCCCTCCACCCTCCCTCGCTGCATCCCCTGTGCACAAATCCTGTCTCCGCTGCCGAGCTATCTGTAGCCCATTTTAGATTGTCTGTTCAAGGCAGAACGCTTGCACCCGTCTTTCACCTCACTGCACCGTAAACAAGACACACACACGGAATGGGGGGTTGTTGCTCTGAAGTTAACGCTGCCAGTGGAGCTATATTCCCAGGGCCAAGTCGTACCAGTACATAGCTAAACAGGTGTCTCCAGTGGCCACGTGTAATAAGCACCTCCACCGGTACAGTTTGCAAAGGCCAAAGGATTGTGGGTTTGTTTTCAGTCAGTGTGACTATAAAGGATTAAGAACCGATTCGGTTCTAATCGGTAGCCCTACAACGACTTTGGGCTTTCTTAAACTGAAATGAGCCCGAAAATTGCGAGGATATCTCTGCAGCCGTCCCGAAGTGAAGTGCTGGACGTGTGTCAGGCTCAGCGTTTTTCTCAGGAAACGGCAGAACATTTCTTTCACACAGGGAAAGAGGATGAGCCAACCCTCGATGTAGGTCAGGCTCCTCACGCCCCTATCATGAAAGGGCTCGTTGAGTCATTTGATGAAATGAGAAAGATAAAAAAAAAAAATCAATCCCACTCAGTTCTGTGCGCGGGATCAGCTGCAGGTACAGACCCGTTGAAATAGCTGCTTGACTGCCGAGACGCGGAACAGATGTTCCACCAGTTTCACTGCCAAAATCAACTCAGGAACTATGACAGATGTTTCAGTCCGAACGCTGGACGACTTCCCAATCAAAAGCATGTCAAGTCTTATAAATTTGTTCAGGAAAAGGCCTTTCGCGTGGGTTTTCCTTTGGTCAACATGGGCCGCACGGAGGTGCAGTGGTTCGCGCCCGTGCCTCGCAGCAAGGTTCTTGGATAGACATCCAAAGACATGCACATTGGAGCCAGATTCATTGGAGACTATACATTGACTGTAGGTGTGACCTGTCCGGGGTGTCCCCTGCCTCTCGCCCCCAAAGTCAGCAAACACTCCACTGCTACCACCGCTGGTGTGCTGTTGAATTTTGCACCGCTTGATCGCTGTCTCTGGACTCCTCGGGCGATCAGATCTCACAGCTGTGGGAAGATATTCAGTGTTCCTACTTTCTGGGCGAGAGGCTGGAAATACACTTGCGCATACACGCTGAACTCCTTTCTGAACCAACTGACTGACTGAAGTCTTCGGTTCCCGATGCTGCGCTCGGTTCTGATCTGCAGCTTCACTTGACGACGTCAACAGCAACACGGTTATGGTGATGCGTCAAATAAGTTTGATGGTGCCTGTATGGATTCAAAATGATACTGGGACAACAACACCGTATTCACCGAGTACACTGACAGCACCAGCCTTAGGCAATCCACTTCCCTAATTTGTCTGTGTATTTACACAACTCGGGCTGCCGAAACCGTAATTACGTTTTGTACATTTCCATCTCAGCATATTTGTGTCCCGCCAGCATGTTGAAGCACATCCTGGGAATACGTGAAAAGCTTTCGCTTGTTAACAGAGTATGTTTTTCTTCGATGTCAGATCCTTCCTAACACTCATTGCCCACCACGGGATCTGATTTGTCGGGAATTGCACCATGTGAAAAAGTGCAGATGTGGAGCTGCGTCGCTTTAAATAGTGTGCTGCGGTATGCCCCGTGCAGGCATGGTTATTCGATTTTTGTATGGCTCTCTATGTCTGTGTGCAGCAGAAAATTGTGATGCGCTGACACCCAAAGCTGTGTTTGCACAGCACAGTGGGAGCAAGACAGGAGTCTCTTGTCATTACATGATATGCTAATGTGCAGTTATCAATACTCATACCCGATCATAGCTTATAGGAGGATGGATAAAGGTTTTTTTTTCGCCTTCACTCGCTTTAACCAGTTTTAAGCATTGGCAGAGGTGTGGGCTCACCTTCTAGCTGCGATTAGTTAGGGCCTTGGATTGTGTTATACGGAATTACATATATATATATATTTTTTGCATTTGTTTATTTAGAGACTGAGAGAGGATAGAGTGTTCTTAGGCTTATTTCACATACAGCGCAATGCAGAATCCTTGACTACCGCATGAGCTTTGCAAAAAATGTATTTCAGCTCTTAGAAAGATAGAGAGAAAAAAAAACATTGGCACCGCCGGTCTCTTTTTTGCAGTCCCAATCAATCAATATTAATTTGCTTCATAACTTCAACTTGTACAATAAACCTTCTCTTCCTATAGTGTTCCTTGTGCCGTGAAAGGCTGCTCTCCAGCGCCACCTGTCACATCACATATTTTATGTATTTTCTCCGTTTTGTGTGAGTTCAGGAGTTGCATAGCAATTTGTATTATTATTCTAATTCCACAACTGCTGTGGCAGTTCTCTACAGCTTGAGTGCACGTATAGGGAGCACCACAGGAATATAATAAAAAATGCAAAATAAATAGATAATTAAAACAGATGTTGGCAGTGGTAGTGAGACACCGCAATATCCATTTTTTCAATATTATTCCCTATTTCTTACAACGCTTCCAGTGCTGATTATACCTGCTTGGTTAGTTAGAAGCATTGTTCGGAAGGATGTGAAGCCTCATAGAGGGTGAAGATGACAAGCCAAAGAGTGAATGGAGGGATGAGAAAGAAAGAAAAGAGGACAGGAAAGGTTTTATGGCTTTCATGATTGGGCAACTCATAGAGGGTGAAGATGACAAGCCAAAGAGTGAATGGAGGGATGAGAAAGAAAGAAAAGGAGACAGGAAAGGTTTTATGGCCTTCATGATTGGGCAACTCATCGTCGGAATCATTAAAGTTCCCAAGAATTACACAACTGACATATATTTATACATAAATCCGAGGAAACCTGTTTGCTTTTGCACTACATGCTAATTTGGAGACAAAAAATGGATTGACTGATTTTAACTGGACCTCTGTGCTAAGAGACAGCTTATGACCGATTCTGACCTGACAGGGGTCACTGTGGGAGTCGTTCTGCCTCACATCTGACAGTGGGTTGACCCTGCGATGCGCTTTAATGAGCTCCATAATCCGAAATTGTTCATGCGAGCTCTTGTAGAATTTTCAGCCAGCATGTTGCACTAAAGATGTGTCCTGAGGGAAGCAGGGTACTTGATACCCTTTGCCAGGGTGTTGTCTCATTACGGTGTCATTGGCTGGCTGTTAAAATGCACTGATGCCAGGGTGAATGTCAGGTTACAGGAGTGACTCAGAGAGGTTTCCTAAAGCTGCTCACGGTGAAAGTTAATTGGTGCTCAGGTCAGCCGGGGGCAGCTCTCCGGCTGAACTGTAATTGGGCAAAGTGGACGTTTTGGCCTGACTGGTCACTGCTCGCCCTCCTTTACTGTGTCTGTCTTTCTCATAATTTTCTTGCACTCAGTCAATACTTCACACACATGAGTTGACATAAATGGAGGAGCCACCATGTGTAAGGGAGAGAGAGATAGAAATAGAAATGGACTTTCCAATTATGCCTGCAGTTTCCAAGGTGAAAATAAAGTGGAGCTTTCTGTATGTGATGAATGTGTCCCAATCAGCGCCGTTAATTAAAAATCTTAAATTGTTCGTATCTAGTTTAGTTCATTTCAATATAATTAATATAAATATATAATTATTATTGTTGTTGTTGCTGTTATTATTATTATTATTATTATTATCTCAGTATTATTAAGTATTATGACTAGTATTAAGCAAATAATATTAGTATGAAGTATACATACTGAAAGGCTCTGGAGCTACCGCATTTGCATTTCAAAAACAGTTGGAAACTCTGTGCACCAGCCAAGTTGTCAACCTCAGAGAATACTGTACTTGTGAATTACTCGCGTTAAACATTAACATTAAACTCCAAAGACTCAGACTCCCACCTCTGAATTTGTCCGCGTGAACCCGCAGGCATCAAATTAGCTGAAAGAGTGGCTGAAGAGAGGGAATAAGTTGTGGTTCGAATTCAAAAAAAAAAGAAGAAAAAAAAGCACTGTCATAACTTTCATATGAGAAATAGATGTTATATCTTTCTGCTTATAAGTGGTACTGGCGCTAATGCTACCAAGTCTGTATTTTAGAACTGTTATTGTTATTGTCCCTTCATTCTCCCACATACTAACCCAATAAAGTGCACACACACACACACACACACACACACAGACCGACACACTATCTAGTTGCTGAGCCGACCTCATTCCTCAACCCCACTCGCCCCCGCTTTGGTTTTGATTAATCAAATCAGTCAGGGCTACTTTAGAGTATTGCGTTTGACCATGCCTGACTGGCGACGGGCTGATTGGCTGAGGTGCTCGATGAATGGTGGACGGTGACAAAATACTAATTTGGGAATGGCGGTATGAGGTGAGGGAGACGTTACTTTAGGTAAATAAAAAAATACTTTTTTTTTAACATCATTTGGTGTGAAAGTCAGGTCAACTCAGAAAGCTCTGAAAGAAGGGGGCTGTGAATGTCAGCATTTGAATCCCTCACGCTACACGCGGCCCTAATAATAATAGCCCCAATAATAGCCCTAATAGCCCTTAATCTGACAGAAGTTAGTAACTCCTGTACTACTGTATGCACCTATTTGTATCATAACAAATATTTTCAAGAAGTTCTTGAACCAAGGAAGCTCTCGCAGTAATCACGCACAGGTCACTCTATCGGCAGCGGAGGCTGTGGTGTGGTAGCAGGCGACGGCGGAGAGACGCGTTCAGATTCCGCAGCAGCATATCTGGCTCTCCGTGGAAGCCACCTCTTCATCTCTCAGTCGCTCGGCGCGGCACAGCAAATCAAAGCTCTCGCTCAATACCCAGAGGCCACCAGGGTTTCTCATCCAGGCCACCGAACAGCAGCAACTTGACAGTTGGCTTAGAGAGCGTTTGCACTTGAGAGCCGGCATCGAGTCCTGGCGAGTCAATGTTTCCCGACGTATGGCACCGGTTTCTGGGAGGATTTTGAGGCCACCCGAAAAGGCCTCTTCTGGAAAAGGGCAGTTCCATGTTGCTCATGTGGCTCTCACACTTTGCCCCTTGCCCTCCCTTTTGGAGAAAAGAAGCAAAAAGGGCAAAAAGGAAGATTTTTTATGGTCAACACATGTTGTCGCCGCGTGCCCTGCGCAAATCTCGTTAATGAGTTTGTTTATTGACGTCCTCCAGTGAAACCTGTCGTTACCTTCCCCTCATCTCCTTTTCTATCTCAAGGCAGTTTTTGTTCCACTCTCCTCAAGGCAACGCCATCGTTGGGGTCAGAAGTTACAGGAAATTCAGGTGTTAAAATGGGCCGTCGATGATGAGGAAAGGTCACTCGTGAGACTGTAAATGCTTCTCCGTCCGCCTGTGTGCGTGCGTGTTATGAGAGGATAGAAGTGATAAAAGGACAACTTTCCATTTTTGGTCATTTAAATCGCTTGCCCTCGTCTCCTCCATTCAATCAAATGACCCCTTTTAACCTGAATACAGCTGCACATCATCATGATTGCCTCTGTTCCACTGTTTCTCTAAGCCAGACGGGAGGACTCCACTACATAGCATGTTTCGACCAACTATATTTATCCTGTTCGGGAAAAAAAATGTTAACATCCTATTTTGGGTCAAATTTACACCCATTCTTTATCAGAGGAGAAAAAAAAATCACCTGAAAGAACTCTTTTTTTCGTATTATATAAAATTAGAGGTTAAGGTAAAGCAGCAGCAGTGTGTGGGAAGTTTTCCTCCCCAAGTGACTCGGGGAAAATGTTGAACAGCCCTTCATTTCCAGTTAGCCTTTGGTAAGTCTCAACCCTCGGCAGTATGACATTTTAATCTCCCATTTCAAAGTCAATGGCAGTCTACTTCTACAGAAATCGATAGACAAAGGCGGCAGCCCACTGAGAGCATTTCTGCAGAACTCACCCAACAAACCAGCCGCCATAACTTTGACGAAGTCAGCCGACAAACATCATTTCATTATTGTACAGTAAATGCCAAACCGTACATAAATATGGCAAAAGAAGGAAATGTTATAGAAATGAACATGTTACGTCATTAAACCAATTAGACCCCCTTCTGCAAATACAAACACATTTATTCTTTTATTCTGACATCGGGTTTTCTTCTTTATAAGTAGGATTCATTCCGATTCATTCTAATTCTAATAGAACAATTCACAGGGATAACAAGGGAACAGATGGAAATCGAAGGAAAAGATAGTTGACCCTGACCCATAGTTGTCTGGTAACTATTGAACAGCTTTGTGTGTTTGTGTCTTTTTTTGTATAGAGGACAAAATTGTCTCTCAGTCCTCTGGGAAAACCTTTGGCCGCTCTGCACTTTCTATTTTTCTTAATCATTCTTCTGTGCTACTGGTTGCGATTTTGTATCAGTCAAAAAACGTCCCCTTTGTGTTATGATAATTGATTGCTCCTCGCTCCATAGAATCTCCTGCAACTATGTCAACGTTACCATGGTTTTGTTTAACGGTCAAACCACTTTATTTCATTGGAAAGACACAGTTACTGTACAGAATAAAGCACATTCATGCATGGTGATACACAAAAATGACCCTGTTCGTCTTTATTGCACAGGTGGTGTTTACTTGTTTTCACGTATGGCTCAGACTGTGCTCCGGCTGTTGTTGTTCTGCTCCGTTTGATCTCAATTATTGCACATGATCACATCAGTGTTTATTCAGAAGGTGTTAGCCTAAAACCCAGCGTCAATAAGCGGGGAAGGGTGTGGGGGGGGGGGGGGGGGGGGCGCCATCCCACGGTGGGGGGGGGGGGGGGGGGGAGCCAGATTGCATTAGAGCTCCAGAATCAATAGTCTCTGGGCTACAGCAAAGCCACAGAGGAGGTGAGGCGGCCCTGCCCCTCACAACAAATGATGAGAAAGTGACTTGGTTTTATTAGTTTTCATCCTTTTTATGAGTTCAGAGTGACCTCGGCCTGAGTGACAGAAACCTACATCCAGATCCTCTATTTCATTAAGTTTACTCTGCTTCATAGGACTGTGGTGTGTGACGACGTTTTACTTTGCTGTCTGTGGGTTCATATACTGAGCTATGACTGCTTTATATACGTTTTTTTTTTCCTCTTCATCTACTGCTCTCTCTCTCTCTCTCTCTCTCTCTCTCTCTCTCTCTCTCTCTCTCTCTCTCTCTCTCTCTCTCTCTATCCCCCACCCTCCCTCTCTCTCTCAGTCTATGGTGGAAATCAAAAGTAAGGCACCAGATCACATGTAACAGATCTCCCTAACCGCCCGTGTTATTTCAGGCTGCTACATTTGCAATAATCAAATGCACTGCTGCAATTTGCGCCCAGTTGACCCTGTTTGCGATATGCTGCCTTGTTGGTGTATCACACGAGGCTCTTACAGGCCTTTAGCCAGCGGAGAAAAAGAACAAATCAAAACGAGTAACACCGCTTGAGGTATTTGGCAAAGTGCACGCACATTAAAGCCAGAGCAGTCCTTGTTATGTAAGTGAACTTGGTAAGTTGGTTATGTTCACCCAAACGCATTATTCATGCTCTACAAAGCCCCCCGAGTGCAGCCTCATTACCAAGGTCCCGTCTTGCATAACGGACGCTGGAATCCTTTTTAAAAGTTGTAACAGAGCTCATTATATACGAGAGCTCTTTGTCTATTTAGTGGATGTTTAATTCACTGTGAATGTAAGCAAATTTAAACTCTTGGGGCCTACGACTGGAGAAATGCATTATTGTACAGCCAACTTTGGCTAAAAACAAACAAACAGACAAACAAAAAAAGAAAAATCAGGGAATGCAAATCCCTGCAGTGACAAACCCAACTGAGTTCTGGATGATCTATTTTCTAGTTTTCATTATAGTGTTTATATTTCATACTTGGATTGCCCTTTATTTAATACCTTATTTCATGTGTATTTATTTTCCAATTATTGATTTATTTTATGTTGTGCTTGTCGGATCCTCATTGGGGCTTTTGAGAATTGTTAAGAGTCTGCGACCCAAAAAATGTCGTGGCTAGCGACCACTCTGGCCACGTAATAGTTGTGCACAGGACGATGAGAAAATCTTAAATATGTTTTAGAACTTTTTAGCTTCTATTGGCATGTTTGACTGTGTTGCTCTCCGCGTCTTTCACCATGTGCATTGGCGGTTACCTGCTGCCCGCCTTGCCTGTCCCCCTTTATGTTGAGACCATGGACCCGCTCTGGCTGGCCTCCTAAATGAGACCATTGTTTCCCGCTGTATCAATGCTGTCTCACAACATCTTCATGTTACACAGCCGTATCGTGAACTATGATCTGGGAAATTACATCTATAACCCCATAAGGACCTGGCTGACCCTGAGCACACAGCATGCTTTGTGCTTGCGTTACTCAAGAACCCGTCTCTGTAACAGCGGAGACACCGACTAAGGATTATAGTAGGCTAATGGCTGTCTGTGTCTGTGTGCGTGCGTGCGTGTGTGTGTGTGTGTGTGTGTGGGGGGGGGGGTGGTCCTGCGATACTGTATAAATCCGTTTACACTATCATTTTCACTACACTGTACAGTGTCTCATTGTCTTTGCTGTTTTTAGGCTGTTTTTGCAGCGACCTTTTGGGAACGTTGAGCCCCAACAGGAATTTCAAAGAGCATGGCTTGCCTTCACGGTTTGGTTTGTGCATATATGTCTTTTTGACTCTTTTTATACACTGTCATTGTGTCTGTACGAATGTCTGTACGGCCGTGCGCTGTGCTTGAGTGGACAGCGAGGAAGTTGAATTAAGTCTTTCATCGGAAAGCCCCACGTTCAGTTTTTATACAAAAGCCACTGTGTATGACAGTCTTTATTAGTTCAAGGCCTAAAAATCCTCTCCGTCTGTACTCTTGTCATAATTGAGTGGATGCGGCCGCGTGCTTATGTTGAGCTGGAGCAGAGGGTTGTGCAAACAACAAACACAGCAGGCCAGGTGACAATTTCATCTGTGAATAAATAAAGGTGGAGGTAGCGACAGAATGGGGCAAGATTATGCAGAGACCTCTTGTTTTCACAAGGGATCTCCCATGTGTGGAGTAGAAAAACTTTAGTACAAATCACTACTTAATGGGATTATGCCTGAGCTGTACAGACAGGCCAGCCGAGATTGAAGTCGACCTCTGAAAATATTCTGAAGAGACCGCTCGGGTCCCCTGGTCTTGGAGCATGAGAGGGGGACTCCTCCTTCTTGGATGTGTCTTTATCCACAGGCTTATCCTCCAGCTCACCACAGAGCTTTGTTGTGAGCTCAGCGTTGAGTGAGAGCTGAACACTGAGCTTTCAGCTTTCATCTCCTCCATCCCTCTCCACAAATCATTTCCTGCTAAGAGGCATTTTTCTTTTTTCTTTTTTTATAATCGGCTGAGAACTTCAAAGTATTGACAGGTTTTCCATTTAATTTTCAGGATTTTTTTTTACCTTTTTTTTTACCAAAATTGCAAACATCCATCAATGCATCACAAGAAAGGCTTTTCATGTCCCTGACCCATTTCTGGGAAGTATGTTACCATGTCAAAACATTTGATGGATGAATAAATGTGAGTGACACATAACAGAGTCTTATATTGTGCAAGAGATGAGGTGAGGTACCACTGATTTCTCTGTGTTATTTCTGTGGTGACACATTATTGCCTCTGCATTTAAGCTTTTAATTATTATTACTTTTAGGAATAAAATTAATATCACCTTTATTATACTAAGGAAATGTTGATGATAAATCTCATTGTCCAGTGTCAGGTTCACTCCTCTCACCTATGCAGTTAATGTCATTTTTTCTTTTGTAATTTAAGTCATTTTAATTTAAGATAATCGAAAATTTTACCTGAATTTCAACACGAAAAAGTGCTTTTCTTTTTGTGTGAAGAAAACACACAGCTTAAGCCTCAAACACACATCCACAACATCCTCGTGTGTCAAGAACCTTCTCCTGCTCTGCTGACGGTAACATGGACACTGGATACTACACCGCAGTGCTGTTGAAGCACCGGGCTATTGAGTGGAGATGTGTGTAAGCGGTGGTCCAATTACCCTTTCACTTGGTTTAGAGCAATAAGATTAGAGCGGTGAGTAGCTAAATGTAACCCCTATACTCAAAATAGACCGAAACGCACAAAAACAAACAAGAAAAACAAGCTGAGTGGAAATGGCGCAATCTGAGAACATTCGGAATGGCTACTTGTGCTTATTTCCTTAGTGACTATTACACTCTGGAGAGGATAGCTTTCCAAGGACTGGAGCCCTGCCCAGATACGATAAAGGAGGATATAGAAAAGGATACAAATCATCATCATTTCCAAGGGACTTGTTATATCGCTGTATTGTTTTCATGGTGAAACAGAAACTGGACATTACTCTCTTTATACACAAGAACCAATGTAATCTACAATTGGTTTTAGAACAATATTTAGGTGCTTCTTTGACCAAAATGTAACACTGACTCTGTGGGTAAGTGTTCTGCACAGTATTTTGAGGATGTGTAGTGGTATATTGTTTATGATGAACGTGGCACGCAGCTATATATGTAAATGAGTATTTGATAGGACTTGCTGAGCGGCACTGTGCTCTTTTGTTTCAACAGCACGCGCCGATCTTGAAAGGTGATCCGCTGCGCTCTCTGGCCAATAGAAACGTTATCATGTCGCACTGTGAAATAGATGCTCATCAGCCAACAGTCGCTCTACACTGAGCCCCAATCATTGATCACACGGACCAGTGTCAAGGTGCAGAGTGAGATTAAGACACCATTATATCCAGTGCTGTGTGAAAATATTGACACAGGGGCATGTCTTGATATCGTTTTTTTTTTTTATTACGTCGTGCTGTGTGTGGCGCTCTGTTTTTGAATCAATGGGAAGCGTTACAGGTTTGAGGCAGGGTTGCGTTGTGTTTAAATCCTGTGCCATAAAACTGCGGCGTTGTGATCTGTATTTGTGACAAGCTGAGAATGTATCAACCCGCATACAGGCGTGTAACATATTCAACCATTTGATGATCCCACTGCTCTTCGTAATATGTCTTAAAGTCGAAAAGAAAAAAAAATCAGTGTTACAACATATCATGAAATATTGAATCATTCCCCCCTTATTGTGGTATCTAGCCCATTGCATCACCAGATTCTTGATTTAGCCCTGAATAGCTCTCTGGTGGCAAAATATTTCAGGAACCATTAGGAGGCGTGGTCATGCCGAATGTTCTATTGATCTTTAATCACCGCCTACATAACTCTAACATATTCTGGTTGTCATGACTATATAACCAGCAGCAAAGTGCATCTTTGTACAAATGCTCAGTTCAGTAAGAGCTCTGTACAACTGTGTAGAGCAATGTGACAAGTAATGCAAACTGTTTTACAGAGGCTGGCACCTCCCGTTGACGGGGTCACTACCCCCACCATTACTTGGCTTCTCAACCCAGACTAACAGCAGGGTGAGATCCTGATAACCAGGACAGAAATGAGAGAGATTGTGTGTGTGTGTGTGTGTGTGTGTGTGTGTGTGTGTGTGTGTGTGTGTGTGTGTGTGTGTGTGTGTGTGTCTGTGTCTGTGTCTTTGTCTGTGTCTGAGGCTGCTTGTGTTTGCCCATCCCAGTCCTAAATGCGTATTCACACATGAAAAAAGTTAAATAAAAAGTAACTGGTTACCTTAAAAAGATATGCTCACTAATTGTGCCACTGTGTTTTGTGTCAGGCCTTTCTTACTGACTTGGCAGCACTGTCACATACCAGTGTGCGACAGTGTGGGCTTTTCCTTTTGTTTGGGGATCAGGTTTGGTTGCCTTTAGACTGATCTTTGGGCTCTTTTTTTCTCGCTCAGTGGCTGTTCTGAAACAAGGGGCCTTGCTAAACTCTGGTCAAATTTGACCGGTCAGTTTTAACAGCTCTTACATAAAAAAAAAGGACAGGTATTATCACCAAATGTAATTGAACACCTCTAAACAATGTCTCAAACCACCAAACGTGAATACATGAACCTGGGCATGAAGTGAATAGCTTAGTATTGAAGGCACAATAACAGAGGTAGCTATGTTTAAACCTGGCCCTCGGCCCTGTTTAAAATTTAACACAATTTGATATATCATTTGGGGGCCCTGCTCCATCTTTCAGCTATCATAAGGCCTTGAAGCAATCAAATGTAAAAAAAAAAAACAATATTTATGAATGATGAAAGTCGCAAGACAATACGAGGGTTCATTTATTCAAAAAAAAAAAAATTGTCAATGTAATTGTTTCCCCTATAGATCTCTGCGTTTTTCATTTGATGAAGGGCCAAAACAACCAACCAGACACATGTCTTCTCGAGTCTGCTTTTTGTCTGCTAACTCAATCACGCTTAATACTTAGCATGGCTGATTTTCTGAGCAGCCATAATCCTCCGACGGCTCATATCACCCAGGAGCAGATGGGGCAGGTCCAAAGTCAGTGCCCGGGCCCCAGCACCCCTGTCTCATTCATCCTCCCTGTCTTCCCCCAGAGCCAAAGACATAATGTCTCCTCTATCGAGAGGAAGCCGATCCTCCTTCGCAGCTTTGCACATTACACGATTACACGTGGGGGACCCATCCCTGGCATATTTTTGATAAAGGTGGTTAATTTGTTGTTTCTGAAAGTTTAAAAATCAGAGAAAAACATAGTGAATTAACTTCTTTTACTGCAAAAAAGAAAATGAGAACGCCGTTTGCTCTAATTATAATCTTGGATGACATTTGAAATGAAGATGAACTTGAATGCTTATTTTACAGTATTTAATGCCAGTGAGGTGGTCCTATAACAGACTTTCACGCTCTGCATGGAGGGGCTTATGACAAATATGTGTCTCAGCAAATGCAGCCGATGAGTAGGCCACCTGTTTATGTGCCGTAGTAATTGCGTGTGTCACCGCGGCGGGCGTGCCGATCGCCAAGGTGAATTAAAACCCAGGCGGAATAATGAACGCTTTGTCGGACTGGGTGGAGCTTGTGGGCTTATTGCTCAGGTAATGGACAAATGTTGGAGTTGGCACACTGGTACGTCATCTTCTCCTCATCATCCACTTCTTTTAGCCAGCTCCCCTTCACCTGGCTAATAATGTTGCCCGGTGTTACGATGCACATATAACACTTCTTACTGCAGCAGGGACAGGTGTAATGGATTGGGGTGTGTTGAGAGACGATAACGTAAATACCTTATGATATTATTCTAATAATGTTTACTTGTGGGTACATCCATTTGTGTGTGTGTGTGCGTTCGAGTACACGCGCGCAGGCACGCACGCACGCGCCTGCGCGCGTGTACTCGAACCGTTATTGCCTACTTCAAATTTTTATGAGAGGTGTTTCTTTCATATTTATATCCTGGGGCCTGAAAGCAACGCAACTATTTCTCATCGGCCCAGTTAGCTTTGCCAAAGTGAGCAGGAGAGGAAGAGAAGACAAGAGGCTATTTTGTGGGAAATATTACCCATTGACATAGGCTTAGGCTTTCAGCAAGCCGCATTTGCGATTCAGGTTCTAAACCATTTGTAGTCAGACTGGTTATCAGGCACACAGTGTCAAAAGTTTGAGGCCTGAAAAAAAAAAAAAAAAAATCCTGGCATCATGCCGAATCAGGAGGGTATAATGAAAGAGTTTATTGGAAAGTTCATTTGGGCCATTTGCTAATTTTGTCAGCAAAAATGTCACCGTGGCCCCGGATTACACGGACTCGGTTTAGCATTTGGCTGTGGGTTTTCCAGGAATGCTTAGCTGTGGTGTTCGTTACATCATAAAACAAGGAACCCACTGTGGGGGATTTTACACTCCCATGGCTCGGTTCTCATTTTAGGGAATATGCAGGAACATTTACAGAGGAATCAATCAACGCAGCCTCTGCGGGACTTTCGCCATTAGCGCACCTCCCATTAGCCACTAACGGACATGAGAATACATGCATGCATACATAGGTTGCATTCACATGCACTTAAGTGTCATGATTATCCACGGCAGTTGGCAGTAAACGTAATCTTCGAAACATCATCTGAAAGAGAGAGCCAGGTCAACCTGTCGCGTTGATGGATGAGGAAAACCTTTCCGGTGGGGAAACCTGATTATTTGGAAAATAACTTATTGGCCCGAAGCTCAACTATGGCACGCAACGACATCCTGTAATCATGTGTCAGCACCGTCACACCAGCTCCCTGCCTTAATCTGACGTAGCCTCCCATGCATCTTTTTGCTAATTGCGATTGAGCCCGTTGAGTTCAAAGGCGACCTCTTATTTGTCACACTTCAGTGCCCCTGCAAACCCCATGGGAACCACATCGCAGATGTTTCTCCTGCCGACATTTCCGGGGAGAATTTATTTTGAACTCTTCCAAGAAACCACTAATCTGCTAAAAGCGCGCAGGCAATCAAAGCCTCATTTCTGGAAACGAGGACTCCCAGACGCTTTGAGAGCCTTGTTGTTTTTCCGACTGGGCCCCTTCATCGTGATGTCACTGACTCCCAAATGGAGCCTCGTATCAGCTCAACTTCATCAGTCATTACTAATTACAGCATTGATGATTGACCATCTTTGGTGGTTCCCCCCTGGATATCATGAGTATGGGACAGAAATATATCTGCACACCCCAAGCACCAGCACTATTGTTTTCTTCCACACAGACACAGGGCTTGTTAGAAAGCGAGGTCCTCTGCGCGCAAAGTCCTTTGAAAGTCAGAGAAGAGCCCCTCTGTGGGAGGAAATGATGTTCCCCTCTATTGTTCGAGGACGCAGGGGGGGGGGGGACATATTTCGGTAGGCTTTCTGCGGGGGCCACATTGTCATGTCTAATTATTGTCTCAGCAGCCCATTGTTAGCCATCTAATGAATCTGTATTTACACAAAGCTCAGTTATACAGTACACACAATTGTAAGTGAGGAGGGGGCGGGGGGGGGGGACTCGGTTGAGGCTAACTGTTGGCAAAGAAAGGACACGTCCAGCTAGCCCAAAGCAGTTATAATTACGTTTCATGAAAATGAGGCCTTCAATTATCTAATGGGGCCCTGAATGCGACGTGTTCCCACAGATACTTGTGAAGGTCACATAACCAGCCTTGAAAGAATTTGCACAACCTTTTAGGCAATAATAAGGCTCAACGCACAATGTGAAAGCGACACAAGCACACAAACAAACAAACAAACAAACATTTAAAGCTCTGCCCCGGCTGCGACCTTGTCTTCATTGTTGCCTCAAAGCAGTGTTTGCCAAATATGCCAAATATGATATAATCATAATGGTTCAGATGATGATACAAGTGCATCAAGGAAGAGGCATTCCGGAAAAAACGTGGTACACACCCAGCAGCGAAAAGAAGGGAACAGCCTGTACTTGTGTTGCCTCTGGTCACATGAAACAATCTGTCTTCAGCAAGAACATCATAACATCATCAGGATTTTCGGCTGCAGTCATCGCAAGGAGGCACGACATCGCAGAGGAATTTTGCACAGATGCATAGATTAGTCACACATAGGTTTTAGGAAGAATCTAGCCTCATATTCGAACCCATTTCCTCACATGCCTGCGCTGTCACCACTCCCTTTTTCTCTGAACAGTGAAAAAAGCTCCCCAACGGAGACATATCAATGGTATTCCTTCTTGGCAGTCCAGCCACCATTGTCCGCCAACACGAAAACATCTGGCGTGTAAAAATACTCTCTTTATGTCGAGGTAGTCTTGTTTGGGCCGCATGCTCAATTCACAAACAGAGTCGCGGCCAGAGTTCAAAGTTAACACCCTCCAAACGAACGCCAAATTTGAGAAGGTTTTCTGTGTAGCGAGTAGCCCGGGTAAATGTTCATCCGAAAAAAGGGTCACGTGGTGAATCACTGTCCTGAGAGGCTCTTCTGATTTTTGATCGACGCGCCTCTGCCTCTGTCCCCTGCCCGTGTCCGGGTTTTGACTCACACGGAGAGGCAGGGCAAACTAATTCACAGGTTGCAGGGCTAAATGTAAATGGCATCTCTCGAAATGCGAGTGTTTCCTGGCCGTGTCCTGCAGTGCTCACGCATGTTGTATGACGTGGCATAGGAAAAGGAAATCACATTAACACCTAAAGTGGGATCATTAAGATTGTTTTGCCTGCAATTACCCAATGCGAGAGGGTTGTGTTCCGGGCTAAGCGCGGCGACGCTTAGAGAATTTGTGCATCTCAACCGGTTTACAGCTGACGTCGTTGAGTCACCGAAAAGAGAGAGGTGGAGATGACCGTCACATATTCAACTGTCGCGCATCGTCACGTGGAAATGTAACACTTAGCTTAAGGGCCCGTAGAAGCGGATTTAAACGGTGAAAGACACGGAAACATTAAAAACCCTCAACGTTTATAGGGACGCTGTTGAAAATACAAGTGTAAATAATGCTTGTTATAAGCTTTTTACATAAATGAAGCTAAAAAAAAGAAGCGCACCACAGATTTTCTGATCGTATTCACCAGTGCAGCAGTGATTATTTCCAGGTGCAGTTCTTTCCCAGAAATCATTGCTGATTTACAAATGGGGAAGTTTCCAAGATGTCGATATCTGATACCTGGATTAAAAACAAGCGGGAGTATAACCAGCACGTTTGTCTTCACGTGACACGAACATATGATTTTGCATAATTCACAGAACAGGACCATGAGGAATTCATTGAAAACAGAAAAATACTGTTTCAGTGGATTTAATTTTTCTACACGCAGCCGTAGCCTCTGTGGATATTCAGCTTTTGACGGTGATCGGTATCACAGCCGATTTATAGCTTACTCTCCTGTGAATGTCTGCGTTTTATGAGACATTTCTGAACAATAAAAAAAAAACAAAAAAAACACATCCTGCGAAAACTGCCTCGGTATATTCAGAGGTTTGAAATAAAAGATCAGATCCCTGATTTCGAAAACGCTCCGATGCATGACACAGTAAAATACCCAGGATATCACGGTCTTCAAATGACACACAACGTTCAAGATAAGAGTGAAATACGTGGCTTCACCTCACCTTCCATGAATTAATTAACGCTTAATGTTCAACAGGGACAGGGCGTGGTGTGCAACGATCCTTGTTTCTCATTGAATAATTCAGGGTGCACCTGATTATCAACAATGCCCGCTTACGCAATAATCCACCTCATCCACACCACACCTGTACATCAGCGGAGCATGACACATACTGTACGAAAGAAGAAGAAAAAAAGAAAATTACGATCTTATTTAAAGTATTCTGGCCCCAGCAGTGGCTTAATACCTGCTGTGAGGTAGTCTAGACCAATTGCTGATGCTTTCAAAAGGATTAACTTTATTTACTCCCGGTCGCACTGGGCCAAAAGCTATTTTATATTATACATGTTTAACCTTTCTTCACTTACTCTTATGATGTGCTGGGGTTTACCTACTAACTTAATAAGTTGTGAATTGGGAGTTTCATGGTTACGTGGTATACTTCAGTATTTTTTTATTTATTTTTTTTATATCAAACATTTTTTACCGAGGAGGCGTACTTCTACTCAATCACATTTATGACAGTAACAGAAGAAAAAAAAGGGTCAGGCAAAAAGAAAACGTCCTTTTCTCTCTCGTGTCCTTTTTAGTTTTCACTATTAAACCAAATTTTCCCTCATGTTTTTTATGCAAGTTCTTAAAATTCTGTTCCCTCGTAAAGACAGTCCTAAAAATGATATCTGTATTGGATTCTCCTTGATGATCCACAACAGAGGAATGCACTTGTACTGGGCAGCTCCCAAATGGATATTACTCAGCACCATGCGAAAGAGACAATGATTCTTAGTCAGACCATCGCTCCATTGAGGTTTTATTTTTATTAAAAAAAAACAAAAAAAAACCTTTACAAACAAAAATAACGTCCTCTCCTCGTGCCCATTCCCACCTTCCTGATAACCTGCCTTCCACTTGTGTGTAATTAGCTCCTCCCCCTTCCCCTCAGTATTTAGTCAGTATGTGTGTTCACCTGATCAGTGCCACTTCATTCCAGCATTCGTCCTTGTGCGTCTCTCGTGTGTTTTTGATCCCTGATTGTACCCTCAGCTTTTGAGCCTTGCCTGATGCTATTTGTGTGTTTATTTTTGTACCTCTGCCTGAGCTCTTTTGTAAACAGTGTGTGTTTTTGTTTCTCAGTACTTCTTCCAACTCGTCCCAGTCAGACACAGGGCAAGTAGAACATGCTGAATGCTATATAGTGCATTTAAAAGCAAAGCAAAAAAAAAATCCCCGTCTAAAACATGACTTTCGCAAACTGGCCCAAACTGAAAATGACAATGACTGATCGGAATTTCAACATAGTCGCTCATTTAGCAGTAACTTGTTACACTCAATCAGCTGCTATTGTTTTAATATCTGAAACAAAACACTAGTTGAGATGACACATATGGACTTGGAGAGTAAAGGGCCGTCTGCAGTCAAAGGCCAATAATAAGCTCCATTTATCCTCACTTGGAAAACGTGTGGCTTGGATTGTTGAGAATAGAGGTCCTTACAAACCAGTACCAATGTAGATCCTTTCTGAAAACAGCGTATTAAATAATCCCTTTTTAATGTTAGAGTCTGTGATAGATTTGCAAGGGCCAGATTGACACAGTGTGCCCCCAGTTTTACCACATGTAATGTTCCATCACCAGAATGATCAACCACGGCGAGCTCTGGGTGCAGTAGATGGCAGTTTCGGTCCACATCTGCGGCACTGTGATGGTACGTTGACGGCGGTGGGGTGATGTCACCTTTTCCTTTGACTTTATCAGCGAGGTCAGGCCACTATGCTGTGCGGGACATTTTCCATGGCTGCTGTCGTTTTCTCACGGAGGCCTTTTGCGAGCGCTCGTCACTGTCCGGCAACAACAATTCCGACCTTGTGGAAAGAGCTCTTTTGCCTGGTTGATTCTGATGGAGTGCGGGATCTTTTAAGTGGGCCTTTAAAAACGTGGTTTCGTTGACGGTGGTTTATTTGACCTCTGTATTCAGAAGATACGTGACGAAACACATTCGAGGGAAGGTTGTACGTTGACACGTGACCTTAAGATTTTTTTTTTTTAAAAAGGCCTTTTCTTTGGAGCACAAGCACTGGAAGACAAACAATCCAAGAGCTCTGCCGAATAACTTCTGCTATCTTTTTTTTCTTGCGCTCATTTCAATTCCGTCCAGCACCTCCAGGAGAAGACAACTTTATTAAACTTCCCTTCCCCTTACGAGGTTCTAAGCATGCCGTGGCAAGGCGCCCATGGAGCCAAATTTCCTTGCGGCTGAGATGCGCATGAACTAGCGGTGTGTGAAATCATTCTCCCTGGGAATGGCCATGCAAGCTACTTGGTGGGCCAAATTGAAACGGCTGGATCTCCTGTATCAGGGTTCCGCTGGCAGTCCACTGGAGTTATTTCCACCTTAATAAGGTCGGTGCTGCGGTTGTGGCTCTCAGGAGGGCGGACAGGTGGACTGGCTCTGACTGATAAAAGGTCTTATCCTTGCAGGGTCTCTTCACTTTCATGTGATTATTTCTCCTTCAAGTAGCCGAGAGATTTCAGAAGGCCTGACGCGCGCGACGTGTGCTCGTGTTGCGCGGGGAGCGTGCGAGCGCCAAAGCCAGTCCCGTACAATTTTGCTCTTTCGAGGTTCATTTGTTAAAATCCTCGCTTGAATTTGTACCTTTGTGGCTGCTTCGACAATTCTTTTTTTCATGGGTTCGTCTTCTCGTTTTATTCTTAGTTAATATATGAACCAATGGGCCAATGAATTGTCCTACAAATTGTCACAAGAAGAGCATCTTCCTTGTTCTGAATAAATTTCTACTTTAGACCTAAAAACCTTTTTTCTTCTTAGCTATTGCCTTCTCAATAAGTTTCATTTTTATTTCCTTTTTCGTTTGACCCATTTGAATGCATTTCGTACAACTTTGTAGCAGACGTGGAGATGAATTAGCTCCATATATATTCTTTACACTTTAAACATAACTGACCATACAACTCGGTGCTGTAGCCGCAGATGACTATCTTTCAGACCATGGCCTTGTGCTTACAGAGCTCCCAGCAGCTGATGGGGATGCAACGGGGCTAATCTGCCTCCAGCCCCTTTCCCTCACAGCTGTCTCATTTACTCACACCGTATCGCGTTTGCCATCAGTGGACTACCCGCCACGTGAAAATGCCATCAGCTGCACTGGACGTGACCGCTCTGTAGCAGCGTGCGGCCTTTAAAGGTCCGCTAATTTCATTTCCTGCAGTGAATGCCATGTCACCGCATAATGTCCGAGGGGGGAGATGTCAGGGTAACGATCTGATGTCCCGCGTCGCGCGCTCCTGTCCTCGTGGCAAAATATCACATGGCACACGTGAGATGGAGGGAAGCACTGGTTCATCTTGAGGAGAATGATGAGCTGGTAACAAAGAGCAATTAGGGGGAAGTGGAAAGCATGTTTTCCTGGCCTTTCTCTGCTTTGTGTTCCTCAGTGCGCGCAGCAGTGGCTAGATGATTAATGCACTCTCCAAAAGGGACACGCTCCATCGGCTGTGATAGTTTGTTCCCCTTTAAAACAATGGACAGTCCTTGAATGGGAGCTAGGTCTGAGTCGGGCCGTAGGCGCGGCAGTAAAAAGGATGGATGTAGTGGAAAGAGGGGGCTGGCTCCGGCCGCGGGAGCGAGAGCTGTCTTTCTTTGGAATGTGCAGGGTGACCTTGTCCGTACCTGGACTCCTGCAGGAGCCGATCACTGATCGCACCGTCGGGTCAATGTGAGCCGATGGAGAGTTGCAGTTATTGATCCAGACTGGATCCTCTGTGTATCAAACCCGAGCGAAGGCCGATGGAGCCCCTCTGTGAATGTCATAAACAGGACCATCTGGCTCTCTGAATAAATGTAGCTCCTGGTTTTAATGGGAAGACCGCAAAAGTTTAAGATGCAGTTAGGGAGGCATATTGTCGTAAAAAGCTCTTCAGTTCAATTATTTCTAATATGCATATTTATTACACAAGCTGGGGAGTTTGTTTGATTTGAAAGTATTGTTTACTTTAGTCCAGCCAAAAATATTATCCTTAAGCATTTTCTTGCTTTTATACACTCCCCATTACAATAAAATCTCTCCAATCGATCAAAGCGCCACACGGAACACTTAGATTAGTGGGTCTGCATTAGGTAACAATTTCCTGGGAAAAAAAATCTATGGACTTATGGGTCATAAAATCTTGTGAAGGGGCAGGGCGTGACCCAAGGAAGAACCCACTAAATGGGAGGGGCTGAATCCAGGATTTTTTTTCTTCACTTTATTTAACAAACAATTTCCCCCCTATTGTTTCATTATACCATAAATCTATTATTAGCCATTATAATGACCATCAAAACCCAAAACCATCGAAATTATACAAAAAGTTTTTATTTCCTCCTTATTGTTTGGACACAACAGGCAACATATACACTGTATGTCTACATAGATCTACAGTGAATAGAATTTTGATTTGGGACATTTTCAGAAATACCGGGTCTCAGGCAATTGGAGTACCTCTCTGATGCGGAATAGAAATGAAGCCTTCCATTCATCAGTGCCGTTATTGTGCTTTTTCTCATTTTGCTGGCAGCCCAGTATTTGCTGAGCAGAAAGTGCTGCGCAGAAGACAAAAGGGAAAACCAATAAGCCCGTCAAGGTCGAACTCGAACGTCGTTTTTTTTTTTTCATCAGGGGCCTCACATTGACACAAAGAATACAGGGGACCTAGGTGTTACATTACATTAAACTGGCGTGATGACAGCTCTTTCAATTGGGAAGGCAGCCTATGTAGGCCATATGTGGGAGCGGTGGAGGATGGGAACAGTGGGTGAATAGTTGACAGCACAATTTACTGCAGAGACTAGTATTTCTGAAAGGGACATCAGGATTCAGATTTCTTGACAGTAAAATAAAGAAAGTAAAAAAAAAAAAAAAAAAAAAAAAAGCCTAAATCCATTATCGTCCCTGGCCTACTTCTGCTGTGCTTCTTGCGACATTCCCGAACCCGATGGAAAAATGATAGCGAAAGTGTGTGGGCGGAGGGCATGAATCTGTGTCAGTGAGTGATTATTTATCTTCCTTAATCATCTGTACATCTGTGGTGGCAGGTGCGCACTCAATAGCCCAGCGGCGCGCTCCCCCTCCGGGCTTGCCACAGGAAACAATAGGATTATTTGCGCAGTTCCTCCGACACAGAAGGTCCACTGGTGAAGAACGTAGTCGTATCGAAAGCGGACATGTGTCGGAAAAAGGTGGCAAAGTTGGGATGATACATCAAACTGTAACCATAGCGCAAAATATATACACGCGTTACTATTTCCCGGCAGCTTTTATTTTTGTTTTTATTATTGTTCCAGTTTATTGCATTGAGGCTGGGATGCTCACCTGAAGTACATCGCCCAGACAATTTATCTGGCCCTTTGTGGGCAACAATCATATTTATTATACCCCCCTCAGCACTCACGACAAGGTCAAACATGGGTCGCAAAATGAACAGCGCCGGTAATTGGGGCAGCTTGACTTTAATGCGGCGGACATGCCCGGCGGCAGACCAAAGGATAACACTTTATGTTGACGTACTGTCTTCTGGCACACAAAGTGGCAGAGAGGAAAAACGCACATGGTGCTTTGCGCCTTTCAATCTTTGGGGTGTTGTAAGGTCGGGATGAGCACGAGCGCCTCAGACGAATCCGGCGATGCGTCTGCGGAATTGATTCAGGCGGACGCATGTTATAGAATTAGAAAATAAATGGGTGCTAAATGTGGCTATAGCAGACATAATGTATGCTGTTAGCTGTTAGCTCCTGGTGCATGGCACGAGGCAATGATTATGCTGTCAACAGACCAGAGTTAGTTTATATTATATATACTGTATTCGTTATATATGAATTATTTCAGTTTGAATTGTCGGGGACCAAAAAGTGAGGTTAAATAAAGCGTGCGCAACGCTGTACGTGAAGGAGTATTCATCCACATTTCACAGTCTTCTTCAGCGACTGGAAAAACGGTATACTACAGTTCTAAAAGAAACACGACTTTTAAGGTGAATGATTGGGTGATAATACCCAGTGATTTCACCGGGTATTATGTCTTTGCGATGTTTTTTTGTTTTTTTTTTGTTGCTATGAGTCATCCTGCGTGTACGGAAATTCCAGTGTGCGCCGCTGACCCTCTCCGCAGATGTTTCCTCTCTGTGTTGTTGTTGTTCTCCTTCAGCACCCTGGGGGTCTGGCTCGCTCGGCCTGTGGGCACCTCACCACAGTCTCATTTGCTGTTTTTTCAAGGAACACAGGTGTTTCTGACTGAGAATGTATACTTAGGTTTTTTTCCCCCCAACACAACGAGGCTGATCTGACAGTGGAACAGTGGAACAGGAAGTGAGTGTCCTAACACTGCTGGCTGGTTGGTTTCCTTAAATTTAAGAGCCACTTTTACTGTTTTTCATACACGACACCTCACACGAGATTCCTCCCTTTCTCTCCCACAGCAGATCTCAGTGCAACGAACGCATGCCTGTGCACACGTGTGCCCACGTGTACTATAGGGCGCTCGCGCGCGCGCGTGTCTCTGTGTGTGGGTGCGCATGTTTCGTAAAGGACACGTTGCCCTTTTCCGGCCTCATCTCCCTCTCTTCCGTGAATATCACGTCCGCGGCACACACACACACACACACACACACACACACACACACGCACGCACACAGAGGGAAGGTGGTCTCGTGATAAACTAGGATGTGAGGATCTGAATGTGAGCCACCTACCCACATCTGTCTCTGTGTGGGAACACACACACACACACACACACACGCCAAGGTATTTATAGACATGAATGATTTTCTGCCGCTGCATTAGAGCACTGGAACACGTTGGTCTAAAGATAGGCTCCGCCGACTGTGTTTTTGACGAACGAGATGCTCCGATTCCGCCCAGAATAGAATCCAGGACACCGGAGTGAAGCCGGCAGGCTGTTTTCGGATTTTTCTTGAACAGGTCGCTGTTTTGTGGCATATTCGTATTCCTCGGATATCCGATGACTGTCCCATGGGTTCAGAACAATTCCCGCAAGTTGACGAGCTTGAAAAGATTCGCTGTTGATCCTTCCCAGCTTTTTTTTGTTTTTTCCTATGAGGTGCGGGTCCGGTGCACAACAGGGACTTACGATCGGGAGGTTCTTTGGTACAGCTGGAATTGCAAAGCTCGATAAAAAAAAAAAAACACACACATTTTTCCGAAACATGCACCATCACAAACCCTTTTATATAATACGAGACGTCAGAGGGCATTATGCTCAGATCTTATTTATGCAAGAAATGATGTGCCTGTCATTTGTGCTGCCATTCAAATCACCAAGTCAGTGGTTTTACTGTCGTGGCGGGGAAAGCATTGACTGTGGCTGTCTGAGCTTCTGTGTGCGTGTGCCGGCACGTGCGTGTGCATGCGTGCCTGTGCATGTGTTTTATATAACAGTGGTATTTAGCAGAGCCTGGCCTCAGGCTACACCGGTGCAAACCCCAGATGAGGAGTCGCCGAGATGAACCGGCACGTTGTGCGCAACTCTCCGTGCTCTCCCATTGGACGTCTGTGACAGTTTGCATCAGTTGGTGCAGTGGCACTTCCTCCGACCTCAACCTGCTCCACAGCCTTGGGGGCCGGAGAGGCAGAAGGTTTACAGAAGTGGCTTATCTCCGCTTGAACTTCCGACACCAACTGTGAAAGCCTGGAATGTGAATAATTGACATTCTCTCGCCCACAACCCAACAAAAACACTTTGAATATTTATTCGGAACAAGAAAAGAGACAAGAAACCCCCGTATGACTGGAGCACGAAAGTGCATGCAAAAAAAAATCAATAAAAGAAATCAATAATAATGAAATAATTCCACTCGGCTCCGCTTCCTCCACAATTTCACTCATGCCAATATTCATTCAGTGTGGGAGTGGAATTATAGCCTTAGATGAATTGATGAATGAAGCAAAAATAATAGAAACAAGAAACCTCGGGCCAAATGTCCGCATAACGTCTTGCAACGTATCGGCCAGATGTCTGAGGATGTCTGTTCGGGCTCTGATGCTGAAATATCATATTGACATGTTTTTTTTCGCAGAGTCAGGTTATAATGAGATCAATGTTTTGAGGGCAATGCATAATGTGGTAGCCGAGGGACTGAAGATCAATAACATCCGAAAAAAAGGAGAAACGCCGGCGGTCTGAGACATTTGCCATTTAACCATGATGTCTCTTTTTTTTTGGTCCAGGTTGGCTCATTTATACAAGAGTGGTTTGAGATGAAAGACAAAATGCATAAAGGACCTGTGTGTTTTGCCGAGTTTCGCACCGGTAGAAATCTGGCATGCTATGAGACTTCCTGCAGGAATAGTTTCCCTCTGTATGTTTCCATTGTTTATCACTGGGTTTAATTTCCTACAGCTGTGTGTGTGTGTGTGTGTGTGTGTGTGTGTGTGTGTGTGTGTGTGCTTGTATTTCAGGCCACCAAGCAGCTGAACTCAGGGCAGAGATTAGGAGTGTCCACACTCATTCTAGCTGGACAAATAAACACATCAGGGCACTTGTGTGTCGTTCAAGTGCTCAACAGATGTTTTGACGGTAGAACATGATCGGAGCCCCGTTTGTCGACCCAGTATCCCCGCGCTGAGGCAGGTGGTGACCTTTCCTACTGTACTGCAAGCTAAATACAGCTTTCTCAATAAAGATCAATTCACTGTGATGAAGATTAAAATGACACGCAAGTAGCGTTGGAAACACTGCCTGTAAACAAGACCTTTCATACGTCTCAGCTGCTCAACAAAACAATTGCCTTCTTTCTCTCCTTTCTCTGTCTAAATGTCAAAAACCCCGTCCAAACCCCGGCAGTGATAATATCCTTGCCGCCATGTCTCTCATCGTGGTTCTCCAATTAGGAATGTGGTAAATGCCCAGATAATAACTCAGCAGGCAGGTTGGCAGAGTTATTTTTACACCAGATTAATTGGGCGAGGGTAGATATGTCATCTGAGCCTGCTGGTTGAGGTTCAGTCATTGTTAGTCATCTTAAGTGTGTTGTTTCTGTTTTGTTTTCCGTCCCATCACCTAAATTTGACATTTTATCAAGTTAAAAAACAAACAAACACCTTATTACAGTCGTCGTCGTCCTCCCCCCCCTCCAATATCCTGAACTGCTGGGGTTCCACAAGTGAAGTGTGAGGAGAGATGAGATTTCGGCAGATTGCATCAGACACAGCTGGTGTGTGCGGGAGCAGATTTGTATGCACCGTGCGTGGCGTGGCTGGCAGGTACAGCCACTGTGTGCAGTCTCCACAACAGAGACTACCGTTTGTCAGATTGAAACTGCTCACTGAACTTATACTGATCTTCGAGCGTATCTCGTCTACCACGCTGGGCGTGAAAAAGTGTTCTCATCGGCGTGAGCAGTGACGGTCACATGGGCTCCACTCAGAAAGGTTGACTGAGCCTCGCGTGCCGGACCTTTTCATACGTTGCGTTGCGTGACGTGGCGTGGCTGGCAGGTACAGCCACTGTGTGCAGTCTCCACAACAGAGACTACCGTTTGTCAGATTGAAACTGCTCACTGAACTTATACTGATCTTCGAGCGTATCTCGTCTACCACGCTGGGCGTGAAAAAGTGTTCTCATCGGCGTGAGCAGTGACGGTCACATGGGCTCCACTCACAAAGGTTGACTGAGCCTCGCGTGCCGGACCCTTTCATACGTTGCGTTGCGTGACCCCGTTTTTTTTTTTTTTTTTACACACATTTCTAATTTGTGCAAAACAAAAACAAAAATGAGTGGAAAAAAATAATAAAAATCTGCTTCACTTGATGGACACTTTAAGTGGAGGTTGTTATTTTCCGACGCATATAAGCTGCCCTCGCAGGTATGAGACGATTAGTGTAACGAGGTAGATAATTGCCAATTACCACACCCTCAAATTTACCGGCTGCTTCACCTAATTGTTTTGTACATAATCATTTAAATCAAAGAACAAGTGCACTTAGATACAGAGGTATTTTCCTTGTACCTGCGACTTAGCTCATTGCGCTAGATGTAAGGTTAGAATAGCGTCCTTGTTTTGTGTGTTTGACCCTGTTCTGTTTCTCTTTTTCTTTGAACTGAAATCAAGTATGTGGCAGTCAACGTCGTGGTGGGGAAGGATAAGAAGCTTATATCATCTCATCGTCCCTGGCAAAATTGGGGCGAAAAATGAAAAACTCCCTACTTTTCTTGATTCTGCTTGATTTGTTTCTCTTTTATATCACTTAACATTGCATTTTAAATTGCAGATCTACTGTATAATCAAAGGGCCGGGCCCGCGCCGCGTTTGAGTGGTGAGAGACGTGAGAAGTTGATTCATTTGAATATATATGTTTCTCCCGGGATAGACTTGCGTGCGCTGTTGCTCTTGCTTGTGTCTGTCGTGCACCGGGCAGGTTGACATCCCTCCTGACTTGTCCTCCCTCGGGCAACGCAACCAAGGAAAGGTCTGGCGACCATTCATTGGATCAGTTTGGCGTCGGCTGCAGATGGCCCCTCTGCTTGTCAGAATCATAAAAACGAGACAAATCTTGTTTGGACAGGCATTAACAAAGGCCTTGTACTGTTGCTGGCTCGCCACACCGTCCCTGGCATACGAGGTTTCCACTGAGCGCCTCGGTGGAAAGCGGCGCAGTCTTTTGTGTGTGTATATACTGTGACCCTCTACCCCAGTGTGGAAGTCGTATATTCCAAACAAAATCAAATATACTGGGTTTTCAGAGGTGGTTGGAGTCCTTCAGCAGCCCCTTCCTTTGAGCGTCAAACGCTCGTTCCCCTGTAGACGCGAAGTGCAGCTTGCTTCTTGTCCCCGCAGCGGCAGTCGGCTTGGTTTCGGGGACAGTGGATTCCACTTGTGACCCCCTTTCGTGGGAAAACAACATCCAAAGAAACTTCAAAACCTGCTCTCGTAATAATAAGTTCGCCCTATAATCCACTTCTCTCCCTGACTGTGCGCGTGGTCGATATGCTCCAATCTATCTTAAATTACCAATGTAATTCGGAAATATTAAGTGCACCCACCGCTTACCTTACGTGTCAAACTGCTTTTTGCGCAATTTGCGTTGTGCGAGCACAAAGTGGAACGGGAGCGAGGATGGATTTATTTAGTCAGTATAAGAAGAACAACGCATCAATGTTCAACTTGAACGATGTTTTCGGAATAATGTGAGTATGCAACGGCTTTAAATTACCGCAACAAGTACGTGCTTGTACATCTGTTGTCCCCATTGTTTCTCGTTTCTGGGATTTTGGATTCATAGTTACAATCACCAGTTTGTGATCATTGCAAAAGCTGATCATGGAACCATACCCTGATAGGCATGCATGCGTCCCGTTCTGATGAGAGACAACAAGATGATGGCAATCTGCAAAACAAGGAAAGCAAACATCACACTTTGAAAACCGTCGAATCCGTCAGCTGGCAGCGTCGCAAAACAGCTGCTGTGGCATCGCTGATGTGACCCCTGACCTTTCTAAGGCCTCGGGATCAACACAGGAGGCCTCGAAGGCAATAGATAAACACTGGCAAAGCTCCACTAAGTCCCTTCTCAAGCAAAAGCCCAGTGACATGAGCAGTTGGTGTTGTGTTCGTGTTACATAATTATTGTGAACAGATGTAGCACCAAACGAAAACGCAGGGAGGTCAGTTAACGTCTTTGGCATCATCCTTCTTAGACAAATGAGTAATATTGTTTTTAGGAAACATGCTACACACACACACACACACTTAAATACTGTATACCAAAATATCACTTGCGTGTTGCATGATTCATAAGGGTTGTACTTCATTTCTTAATCAAACTTGGGTGTGTTTTGGGTGGAACATGTAATAAACCGGTATAAAAGTGCCGTCTACAATTCTCTTTAAACGCCTGGTGTGTTTGCATCAAACAACACCTGTGTGCGTGCGTGTGTGTGTTTGTGTCTGTGTGCGCGCCCTTCCCTGACTCGAGCCGGTCACACACCCTTCTTCGTACGTTTTGTAGAGTCAGCAGAATGTTGCCAGCAGGAGGTGAAATCTAAAACCTATTTTTTTTTTTTTTTTTGTTAAGCCATCAGAAGGCTGTGTAGCATCGAGAGCGGGGATTTGCTGATACAGCTCTCAGACGAGTCATATTCTACAACTTCCTGAGAGGCAACCGATCCCATGAAAGCACTGTTCTTGTCTCTTTTGGATTGTGTTCGCTTAATAATAGTAAATGTTCAACTAACTGCCATTTTCGGCTCATATCACCATCTTGTTCTTCCACTTGAACCCCACCCGCTCACCCACTTGCTCAGTGTCCACCTCAGCTGTGTTTCCGAGCATATGTTGGCGAGTCACCGAGGTGGAATTGAGATTCGTCTTTCTTGGGGCGCAAAGCCAGTCTGACAGATGGCATGTTTTCAGAAAACCTGAAGGCATCCAGTCTGATCTTTTCGGAAAGAGCGAGAAAGACTTTTAAGAGTGCACTCTAAAGTTTCAGGTCTAAACCAGGTCAACGTCTTCACTGGCCACAACGTCACCACCCATTACTTCTGTCCTGTTTATAGGTTTATTCTTGGACTGGGGGGCCCGGCCCCCCCCCCCCCCCAGTGCTTAAATTTGACTCTCGGGGCTTCTTCTTAAACGAGGCTGCCACTTAGAATACCACATGTATAATCCACACAGGCATAAAAACACACCCCGCGCGCCCCAAAAAGCGCCACCGCACGCGCAAGTTCCCCCGGACTGAGAGCGGATTCTGGGGAGGATGTTGATGACTGTGAGTGCGACCGCTAACAGCAGGTGCAGGGGTCCGACGGACACAGACGTGACGTAATCTGCCTGTGGCCAGGCCAGCTAAGGTTGCTGTTTCCAGTTCCCAAGGAAAAAAAAAACAAAACCGAGTGGGGAAAAAGGAAAGGGGAACACTCCATTTCCGCACACTTCTTTCGGTGTCATGCGGACAGTGAGTAACTTTAAAGCGGATCGGACTTTCGAAGGAAAAAGAAATCCACGCGATCACGACGTCGGATGAGAATGCCAGTGTCGAGGGATTCAAAAAAAAAAAGAACCAATCTCAGCCGGTGTTAAAAAAAAAAAAAAAAGCGAAGTCAGCTGCGCCGCCAGCGACATCGCAGCACGCCGTATCCTGTAACATCAATGCCCCTTTGTGTTGGGTCTGATCAAAAAGAGCGATCCATTACGGGCCTGCGTGTTCAAAACAAGGCTCTGGGGTTCACGGCCGGGTTGATGCCTCGGGGGGGGGGCCGCGCTTACTTAAACACCTCTGGAGGCCTTCTTCCGCTGAGCCACCGAGGACACGAGCCAGGGACAGGAGTAGACGGGAGTCCGGATCCTCTGCTTTATTTCTCCCCGCTGCATCCTGAGGCCGACCAGGCGGCGGCTGAAAATAGCCCAGACGCGCCGGGCCATGCCAGAGCAGAGCGACCGCTGGCGTTGGCCCCTGTAAGACTTCCTCAGCCACGCTGCTAATCAGCAGAGACAGAGAGAGGATCCTGAACAGGAGCCAGACACAGCTCTGGCTCCGCTGGGTGTGTGTGTGTGTGTGCGCGGGTGCATGTGTGTGTGTGTGTGTGGCTGGGTGGGTGGGTGTGTGTGTATAAATGTGGTCTGGGGGGGGGGGGGGGGGGGGGGGGGGGGGGGGGGGGGGGGGGGGGGGGGGGGGGGGGGGGGTGTAGGTGTAGATCACCTGTGAGTGAAAGAGCATGTGCGCGGGACACGTGCCGGCATGTAGACAGGAGACAAGGGAGTGGCACAATTCAACGTGGATTCTTTCATCCCACGCCTCAATTCGGAGGTGGCAAGCGGCTGAGTGTAGCCACTGAGGTACAATGCTGGAGTAATTGCGTTTTCATTTTTTAACATGTTTCTACTTTTGGAAGCAATCTTTTTCATTCTTAATGATCCAAATGAAGAGTTACCTGTCATATAAGTAAGTACCAATGGGGACCAAATTATATATACTGTATATATATATAAGGTCCCCGGGGAGTTGAGGCATGAATAATATCATATTATTTCACTACAGGCAGTGTAACCAGACACTACTCCCCGGTATATGAAAAGACAAGAAACAAAAAATAAAAATTTCATTCGAGACATGGTACCTCGCATATTGTGAATAAGAGAATTTAAGGTAGCAGTCATGAGCAACGAAATGATATTTCTGAAAATGAATTTCACAGCTATGCATAGCTTTGGGTTTGCAGCTTAGCATCATTCATAATGATAGAAGTTTTGTCTGTTTTTTTATTTATATCATTGCATTTGGGAAGTTCTCGAAAATTCATTCAAAAAGATCAGCATACCTTCAAGACTTTTTTTTTGTTCCTTCTGTTCACTTGGTCGAACGACTGTCAGATATTATCCCACTGCTTTGCTCTCTTCTAAATCCCTGCAAGATAAGACCGACAGTTTAGTGATTGAAAGTAAACAGAGGGCCAGTGTTTGGAGCTCCCTCACACTTCCCTCCTGGCAGCTGTCCAGGCGTCTCCGCTCTGTTTTGGAATTTACGGAAAAAAATTTCGTTGTAATCACCATAAAAAAAATCGGTTCATCATCCATCGTCGTAGCTTGTTGACTGCAAATAGTCTGCGCAGCACCACGGGTGAGGTGAAGTTCACTTTTTAAATCACCGAAGATTGTGGCACCACCTCCAGATGAACGTGCTGTCTCGAGTGTGCGAGAGTTCAGATGATCCTGGTTGAGGAAGGTCAAGAAACACACGCACACACACACACACACACACACACACACAGCCCAATGGGGCTTTTTATCTTCACTGAATGACAATGGCGAGTGTGTGAGTGTTGACGAATGAGCCGAGACAAAGAATGACCAAGAACGAGACATGTGGCAGATGAGAGGACGGAGGAAGCCAAAGAATCACACTCAGCCAGAACCCACATAGTCGAAACCTCTGTCCTGTTTCCTGTTTACAGCCTTGTAATCGCTATTTTGGTCCAATAGATGTATGAAGCAAGGTCCTCAGCCTATTAACAATAGACCACGGCTAATGGGGCAGCACATACATTTGTTTATTCTATATTTCTTTGTTGTTGTTGTTGTTTTTTATTGATTTATTTGTTATCTCGTTAAAAATAAGTACTTAACGTTAAACCTAATTTAACTTGTCCTTAAATGTTTTCTTCATTTATATGTCATTTTCTGGCTACTGGAAGTTGTGGCAACTATAAAATACGTCATGGTAGATCAGAAGCCCACACGCAGAAGAAAGGAAAATGTCCTCTCTCTATATTTGGAGAAGGGTCAAAGGTTATGTGGGAGGTTGAAGAACGTAGGCCACTGAATCGAGGAAAATAACGTCTCAGCGGCACCACAGCCATCCGCCATGACGCCTGTTTATCCATCAGATTTCCTGTGTGTGCATGCTTGAAAGCTCTGCCACAACGCTCGCACACACACGCGCGCGCACACGCACGCACGCACGCACACACGCATGTTCAGAAAGTCACAGTCGCAAAATGTACTCCTAAAAGACTGCTATCAGCTTCCACGTTTGTAAGTTCCAGGCACATAAACAAACAAACGTGTCACCGTACACAATCCTACACACACACACACACACACACACACACACACACACGTTAATGTGCGTAGTAATAGATAGGTTTGCACAAATAATGGCAGGTACCGTCAATACTGACCAAATTCAATACATGGCAGTATTATTTGTCAATTCACAATACAAACAAAATCCTAATCACAATGCAGTTGTCAACAGCTCAGAAAATATAAAAATAGAAAAATGTCTGTTTGCGCGGTGGACAAGTACATGTTTGCGCAGATAGTCGCGCGACAAACAATCGCACGTGGTGCGTGACAAACAAGACACAGCCGTAAAGAGAAAGCATTCCACAAAGCCCCACTCTACATCACCATTTCCACCACATTAAGTCCCTTTTGTCAAAAATGTTTGCAACCTCTTGAGGCAGCTGTGTGATTTTGTTTCTTTCTTTCCATTACACACTTGGAGATTCGAAGCCTGGCTCCGGCCGTCCACATGTAAAAGTGTCTTTGAACGAGACACAAGGACCCCACATATAGCTGATAAAACCCTAACCCGATATACTTACATCTCTCAGGAAGGATGTTAAAACCAGCTTCTGGTTCTGGGCCTGGATCTGAAGGTTAGCGACTTTGTGTGTGTGTGTGTGTGTGTGTGTGTGTGTGTGTGTGTCTGCCCTCAGAGTTTCCTGGCATTTTGAGTGAGAATGGAGAACGAGGCACAGGCACCAACAAAAAAAAAACTAAACAAAAAAAAACAAGGGGCTCACCCTCACACCCTCACAACCATTATTAAGCCCCTCCAACCACAGCCACAGCATCCCCCCCCCCCCCCCCCCCCCCCCCCCCCCCCCCCCCCCCCCCCCCCCACACACACACACACACGCACGCACACACACAGCAGCCAGAGAGGCAGAAGCTCAGCGAGAGCCTGTTGGCGGCTTCAGACACCCTGTGTTTGGCCTCTATTTTTAACCACATACATGTGTATTGGGCAGAGTCAGCTTTGTGTGCTTCTTTACACTGAGCTCTGGCTTTCGCAACACACGCGCTGTAAACCCGTTGTTTCCCATCCAGCGGCAGAGATAAGAGACTTTTGTTTTTTGCTTTTCTGGCAGACAACAATGAGCCATGCAGATGACGCGCAGCGCTCCGACATATGCAAAACAAACAGGCACATTCTTTCTCTCTCTCTCTCTCTCTCTAAATACGTGTGACGGTGGTTGTGTGTGCGTGCGTGCACGCGCACACGTGTACATGCCTGCACCCAAACATAGAAAAACATCAACACAGTTAGCTGCGTGCATGCGCGGCCTTGGTTTAGTCCCAAGCGACGGGTTCTTGAGAGACAAATGAGTTCCACGGACTGCCTTATTGGGTGAGGTGGGTGGGGTGCGAAATCCCTTTACCGTCTAAACCTTCGACGGCGCAGGCAAACAGTTTGATGAATCCGTTGCGTAGTTAGAAAGTGTGCAGACTGGCACACTATCATTAATAATGCACGCCGACAGGAAAGACCATGCACGCGCACCCTGCAGACGCAAAGAAAGCACGCGCACAGCAAATGAGCACCAAGTGCATGCACGTCTTTGTCGCTTCAGTCCTCCAATGTGTTTTATCAAAGGTATTTGGAAAGGTGATAGTTTGGGGGGGTGGGGATGCTGTCACAATGCAGCTCCACAGGCTGCTGTTGCTGGTGTGTCGCAGCAGCAGCTGTTTTTTTTTTGTTTGTTTTTGCGTTCATCTATATGCAATCGACAGTCTGACCCACATTCACCTTCCACGCTGTCTCTCGTTTCATGCGTCTTTCCCCTCGCGCTCGTCTGTCTCAGATCGTGAAGAAATTGGCCAGAAGTTCAAACTGCCAACGACAAGGACCTTCCTTGGCGATCTAATCAAAGTCATGCCCTGTGCCCTGAGTTGTTATGTTTCCTTTTAGCGGCGGCTTGGATTACAAGGGAGTTGCCCTCGTACCTTGTGATCTATTATGTCAAAACACAGAAGATGATGGGAGATATTTGATGTACAATTTCTTGACCTCGTTTGACACACCACAGCCCTTTTTTTTGGGGCATATGTAAGAGTGGCTAATGTGTTTTGTCATGCACAACTTCTGGTTGAGTCTTCAAATGTCATCGTTACACAATTATCAGACCCTGGCTGGAAATAGCCCCGGTAGAAATGGCAATAACGCTTTCAGATGGAATCCTCCAAGCTCTGCAATTTACAGATTATATAGGCTGAGGATTATAGAAACCCATTTCATTCATTAGTTTGATTTAAAGCCTCTTGTCTGCCAGTTAATCTGCAAAGGGATTTTCTAACTGCAGCATGAGATAGGCAGACTGTTGCTTTCCACACTGAGAGATCCTCACTTTAACCGAAGCAAAGTTTCGCTTTTTTCTCGTACTGCGAAGCCAGGGGTCCTCTCACAGCTTCCCAACAATGGCTTTGGGGCTAAATATGTACACAGTGGCATCCTCTCAGCGCTTACCTAGTATCCGAAGTTATGTCATGTGAGTTTATTTGAATTGAAAAAGTCGAAAAACTGAATCAAAGAATGACTTGGTTTTCAGTCCATGTCTGACTGCCTCTTAGTCCTCCCTCCTCCAGTCTCTAAGTCTGTCTCCCTTTTTCGACCTGCTTTTTGAACGTGTTTTTTTCTTTTCTTCTTTCATCTCTCTCTCTCTCTCAACCTATTGGTGGAATGCCAAAGTCTTCTCAGGCCAGGCCAGATATGAGCGGCTTTACATTCCAGTCTATTCTGCAGTGGTGGTGTGGACAGGTTAGACAGGCGGGTGGAGGCACGTGACTCCTCCTGTGACAGATGGGAACAAGTCGTAGAGGACTCCACCTCTAACCCTTCTCCCCCCTTTTTGCTTCACAGGGTTCTAGTTTTTCATGCTCTCATATTTATTTTTTTTTAACGATATTTTTATTGTAGAGCCAGAATGTGATGTGTCCACCTTGATCTGAGCCGGGATCCTTTGCTACACTGATTGGCTCAGAGTAACCAGAGAGAAAGTATGCTAAATAATTTTTTCGGAAATATTTCTATATTCTGCTCTCCGTAATCGTGTAGGTTGCTTGAGGTGAAGAGTTTAGGTCCGGTTTTGTCGTGGATACATGTAGACATTTAACTTTTGTCCAATAAGCTTGATCTGAAGGTGTGCTTTTGAATGTGCATCACAGGAGTAAACTTGTTCACTTTAATTACAGGGTAAATGCAGATTGTTTATAAATTGGTTTACTTCTAAATGATTTTGGTAAAGCAAACTCATAAACACACAAAGCTATGTCCCTTTCGCCCTTGGGTTATGAAGTATGCAAACGCACATCCACACACCTACACACACACACGCGCACGCACGCACGCACGCACGCACGCACGCACGCACGCACGCACGCACGCACACACATAGAAAGTGCAATCCCATTTAATCACAAGAATCCTGACTGGTAGCATTCCTGTGGAGTTAACACCATTTGCTTAATAGAGCAAACAATGGTACCTGTCAATTTCATCTTCATAAGCTGAAACGTGCTTAGCCCCCGTATCCAGTTCAGCGCACTTCAATTCCTCTGCGTTCCCACGTCATGTATGTGACTCTGGCAAACTGACGGATCCCAACCCCCGGCAGAAATTTCCCACCGCATGCAGTGGAAGCGTAGCATGAGTGCGAGGATGGTTCTTGTGATTTAAAGCCACTCAGATGAGGGCGAGGGCATCGCGCCGCTGGCCTTGGGTCACCGTGGCGCCATTATCCATACTGAAGAACACCCTCTCAGGCATTATTGCAGGAGGGTAACAGAGAAGCCTCTGTTAAGACCTGCTGACTCTCATTTTAATAACCCGCTGCACCTGAATATCTGCTGTGTGATTCACAAACTATGATTAATGGCACACAAGTCCACCCAAATGGGCGACATGTGATAATAATAGAGTATGAAAGAATGTAAGCTATATTTATGAGTGGTCATTTGTTGCGGGGCTGGACTTGGGTTGGTAGTTGCTCGCTTGTGTGTGTTTCAAAAGAATGTGCAAGTACATGAAAAGGAATCTGCTTGTTTGTGCATGTGTGTGCGCGCGCGTGTGTGTGTGTGTGTTTCCAGGTGTAGGAAAGAGGGGGCAGGGGTCTAGAGAATGAAATGAAGGAAACGGGAAGGAAATGACGAAGGCTTGCTCACTGAAACTGCAGACCTGCCACTCTCTCTTTATCAGCTTCCATAGAACCTTTAGCATGCACGCACACACACACACACACACACACACACACAGAGGCACAAACACACACACACACACACACGCAAACATACAAGCAGCCTGTTGTTGATGTGACTTGCGATACAGGGTGGTAAACACTGAACTTGAGAAAAAGGATAAAGAATGAGAGAGAGAGAGAGAGAGAGAGAGAGGGAGAGAGAGAGAGAGAGAAAGAGAGAGAGAGAGACTACAAAAGTCATATAAAGACAATAGAAACTGTAGAAAGATAGTTTGAAAATGTATATCACATATCTTTGCATTAAAGTACTTTCAAAGCTCATTCAGCATCATTATCTCCCAGTCAGCATCCCATTTTTAAACTGCTCTCAACTCAACTTTCAAATGTTGCTCTTGAGCAAACATTTTTTTTTTTCAAGAGCAGGTCAATCCTACAAAAATAAGGTGATTATTGCACATTAGTAGCTAAATAGTAGTAAGTATTTCTGCAGTTAACTAGACAGTAAGGGAGTGTAAGAGGCCACTTTTTCCACGGTGATAACCCATAGGTCAGCAAGCTTGAGTAGCAACACAAACACCACTGCAGATCTGGATAAGGACCCGGAGTTGTGTCCCATTAATGTATTTCTGCTGTTCCTGATCAATAGAACAAGCTGTAAAAAAAAAATCGCAGAAAAGAAAAAAAAAGAAAAAATCGACAGTGATGTAACATATCTTTTTCCAGGTGTCTGGGAACAAACAGGATTCTTCTGCAGAGGCCCACACAAAAACAAGAAAGGAATGTCACGGGAAGGTCAAATGTCACTGAAAGAATGTCATTGGCCTGTTTGCCGTCACACGTATCCGCCCTCACCCCAGGCCAATCATATGCATATTTGATAAAAAAAACCTTACCTCACCCAGTAAGGTAGCTCACTCACGGTAAAAGAAAAATGCGCTGGTGTCGATGATGCGTTTAATGTTGTGGGCGACCTGGTGCGACACTGGGCTAAAAAAAAAGAAAAGAAAAGCGTTGTTGTTGCACTCCAACACACATTCAAACCTGAACAGTATTTAACACAAACTCAAAGATTGTCATCACCATCACCATCATCATCATCATCATCCTCACCATCACCATCACATCACCATCATCATCATCATGGCACACTGCCGCTTTAAGGTTCACCTCAAGGTAAGCCTGGCCACAAAGTGGGCATAGCAACAGCCAAGGTCACTGTGCATTTCCTACACGCTGAGTGGCTCATGATGACATGCTAATTCCATGGATACGGTTCTTGTAGCCGGGGCTGAGATTACAGTCTGGCAGCGAGGTCTAGCGAGGTTGCTCTGTTGTTTTCTGGAGCTCGTGGCCTGTGTGTCCTAAGAGGCTTTGAGAGGCTTGGAGGAGATGAGCTGCCATCTGGCCAAATCAGCCAGCCACTCGTGGTCAGGGAAAATGTTGATGCGCCGCGATGCTGCACCGGACTGCGTGCTGCTGGCGGGACCCGGTGCACAGTGTCGAAAGTTTGGCGTGAATGAATCCCATTTTCGTTTTGTTTTTCCTGCGATAGCTCTGTTTTGATTCACGCATTCTAGATAGTTTATTTTTTAAAATTTTTTAAAGCTTGATCTGAAGGTGTGCTTTTGAATGTGCATCACAGGAGTAAACTCGGTCACTTTAATTACAGGGTTAATGCAAGTTGATTATAAATTGGTTTACTTCTAAATGAATTTGGTAAAGCAAACTCATAAACACACAAAGCTATGTCCCTTTCGCCCTTGGGTTATGAAGTATGCAAACGCACATCCACACACCTACACGCACACGCACGCACGCACGCACGCACGCACACACATAGAAAGTGCAATCCCATTTAATCACAAGAATCCTGACTGGTAGCATTCCTTCGGAGTGAACACCATTCGCTCACAGGGAAAATGTTGATGTGACGCGATGCTGCACAGGACTGCGTGCTGCTGGCGGGACTCGGTGCACAGTGTCAAAAGTTGTTTTGCGTGTATGCATCCCTGACGAAACAAATGTCCATTTTTTCATGCACTCCTACAAATACTGCGGCCTTAGTTTAACACAGTAACCGGGCTCCTTCATCTTCACCCTAGTACGACTTTCTATAAAGCGTGAGGAGACCAATCGCCATGCAGCCTTTACGACGACAACTTCTGTGTGGTACGAAAGTATGAGCATAAGCTGTAGGTGTAGCCCGATTCAGCTGGTCCGGGCTGTTAACCACAATCTGTGTAGTCTGTAAGTACGGCGCAGACGCTGGCACCCAGCCTTGGCCCTACCTGTCGGCCCGGCTCTGCCAAATATTTTCGCAAAGTTTACTCTATCCTCCTTTGTTATGCTTCTTCCATCTGTTTTTAGCCATGAGCGCCACGGCTCCTCTATTTTTAAAATCCAATTAACCGACGACATTGCCATAGTCATTAGGATGTCAGTCGGCTGGCCGCAATGCCAGACACCCGGGGAGACGCGATTCCCTCGTTGTCTGGATTGATGGATGCGCAAGATTGTATTTTCCAAGTCCAAACAGCAAGGTCACTGTCTTTTGACTACAGCACGTACAGCAGCAGTCGTCATTGAGAGCGCTCAGCTGCTGCCACATGCTCTGGACTGTCTGCCCGGGGCAGAGGGAAACAACACTGACTCCAGCTTCTCTCTACTCATGCCGTTTCTTCTGATGCTCATTCCTCAGACCTCCAGAGGGGGGGGGGGGGGGGGGGGGGGGGGGGGTGCATGGTGCAAAGTTAGCGGCAATAACCTTAACCCTTTGAGCCTCTTCCGTCAAATTAACGGAGCGAGGGCAAGCACTCGAAAAGTGGTTATGAGCGGCGGTCAGGGCCACCAAAAGGAGACCGTGCTACTGAAACCCTCTCAGACGACGTCTCAGGGATCTCAGGGTCAAGGACTCCTCTGTGCGGTTTGCCCAGCATTAAACTCAAATGCATTTCTATATTTTCACGTTATCGTGCACAGAGCAAGATTGCACAGTACGGTCATAATAATATTTTATTCATACTCCGGGGTCATTTGGTCACATCTTAAAACTTGCCCAGGCCAAGCAGAGGGCCTGATCCTTTCCCCGCAGTCCGTCAATACCAGGCGACACCATGCTGGTACACAATGCCCCGCATAGAATTGATCTAAATACAGTGGTCACCATGCATCAGCCTCTCTGTTACCGGTCACGTAGTGTCAATGGAAAATTCCGATTTGATGAGCCCAATCGATGCATCTGAGCTTCAGCAATCTCTCAGTGAATATGTCACTGGGGTGGAAACCAGACGGCCCTCGGTGATGTATGAGGTAATAACCTTTTAGAATAATCTAGGTGAGGGTCGAAACGCAGACACCGTCGTCTCAAAGGGCAGGCTCTTGAACTTATAATAATAGAATGGCATGCGTCCAGATAACAGCCATTCATAAAACCCATAGCAAAGTAGGTAAATATGACTTAAGGAACTGTACAGTAGTGTGTGCCTTTACACCTCAGGCTTCAGGTTTACAGGGACGTGGCTGTGTCAAAAGCGCTTCCAAACACACAGAAATGTTTGCATCACAAGCCAAAGAACAGTGTTTGTATTTGAAACAGGAAATGTACACACGTGGATTTCCCCACTGTTTTATTTCTCATATTTGCACTGATCTGAGAAGTAGGCCACAGTCTCACGTGAACGCGAAACACTTGTCTCGCTCTGCTCAGTGAACGACGGAGGCGAAGATAAGCGATTGAGTGTCTCATCGAAAACACGTAACAAAAGCCTCACAAATCCAATCAGGGAGTCTGCGTTATACTCAGATAGGCCTGTCCGTCGGAGGGTCACCCCGTGATTTTTCTCTCTCTCTCCTCTGTTATTATTCCATTTCCTCCCTGTGAACGGAAGGACCGAAATAACCCGGCTGAAATCTATGGCTCTCCAGGGGCGAAGCTTTTTGTCGGAGCAAGTGGAAAACAAGAGTCGCGCCGGCCGGGTGGGACACTGCGAGATCTCCACTTTCGTGGCCTCGGACCGCGGACGCGCCTCATTACTTGAGCACACTGTGCTGACAAGTGTCGCGTGAGGCGCTCGGCGTGTAAGAAGGGGATATTAAAGTCCGGACTCTTCTCTGAGCCCAGTGATGACATATTCTGTAAATACCTGCAACAGTGCACGTGGTGAACTGAGGATGGAGAGGTCACGATCCCAGTTCGGGATCCGTTCTCCCGTGCATGTGTAATTTAATTACTAGCCCGTCACTGGCACGCACCCTATAAAAAGGGGTTATTGTCTCTAAGTGCTCCCCTGATGCTGAATTCCCAGTATTTCTTTGTGATTAATAATAAAGTGGTGTTTAATGGATGGAACCAGGCCTCTTGCGTATTAGTTTAACAAACCTGAGTGGCCTTTTGGATCGCTGAATTGCAGTGGGCACTGAAATCTCGGGGGTGGCTTTGTCGAATTTATTTTGTGAACAGTGAAGATCCCAAGCTGGCCCTCACATGCCCACTCTCTTCTTTTTTTTTTAGGTGAGTTTGTATATTCAACGGTTAGTACGCTAATTTGATGCAGACTCAAATTGCTCAAAACTATTGGATGGATTGCCGTGGAATTTTGACATTTGTACTCCGCAGAGAACAACTCGCCAGCCACCGGTGCACAAACTTTCTGACATTTATCTGCAGCTCTCACAGACTGACTGGCTTCTTGCGGGTTCCCAACAATTAATTAAAAACCGTCAGTCTTGCCCCGAGGTGTTTTGTTTCACCACCTCAGCCAGAGCCTCACGTGACGTGTTTCTTTATACGGGTGAGCATGCAAACAACGTGCACCCACACATACACTCGCATGCATGCATACACACGCACACCCGCAGCTCCCAGAGGACAGCTGTCGGATTCCAACTAATGAGTGTTGAGGCTGGCACCGTAATGGATTTCTGCCTGTCTGTGTCTTTCTCCCACTGAGCCATCGTCCTGGTAATGTCACAGGTGGACACTGACACTGACACTCTCTGACAGTCTGTCTCTAAAGCTCAGGGCCCATACATATTATCCCCTCCTGGAAATATGGGTCAGCAAAGTGCAGCGCAGCGTCGCCTCCGAAGTCTGCTACACCCCTAATCAGGTGTGAAAATGACCTTCAGCAGTGTTTATTGTAATTGAAGAGTCTGTTGATTACGCACCTCCGCCCCAGAAATGATAGTGTCGCGTCCATCTCCTTCCTCACCTGCCCCTGCATCTGAGGTACAGCCTCCATACAGCACCTCATTAGGATTCGAGGGGCATGCCGGGGCACGCTGCTGCCAGAGATTTGGTTATGTGTCTCTACAGTGAAGAGAGAAGGAGACTCAGATGCAGGCCCACTGACCCAGTTCCCAGTTCTCCACACGTGTTATAGGCAAGCAGTTTTCCTCGTTCGAAATGAATCGGTGCGGCTGCCTGGCGCTGATGATGATCTGGTAAGAATGCCCGCGGTGCCGCTCTGTGAGCAGAGAAAGAGGAATCCTGTCAGGCCACCGATTCCCTGAGAGTGCTGTCGAAAAACCCCAACATCGACCCACCAACACATTTTCCTGCCTTACTATGTCTCAGCTGAGAGTAAACGGAGATTCCTGAGAGTTCCTTTGGGCTTTTGGAAATAGTGATGACATTTTATGGGCCTAATCAGCAGATTACTGAATAAGAAGTACTAAAGCCTCAACAAGTAGCTATGTTGTTTATAGTTGGCTGTTTGTTTCACAAGCTTGCACACATGGTTGTCATGTTAAATGCTTTACATGCTTGCTCTTGAAGCCTGAGAGCGTGAAAGAAGGGCGGGGCGTTAAAACCCACCATCAGCACGCTTGGCTTCTGTGGATGACAGACACAGGATTTTCTTGCCGGATGTATAGCCTCCGTCACTGTGACTCACGCGCGCCTGGCAGTGGGTCAAACAAACGCCCGAGTGTTTGGGTCGAGGTGAAGTGAACGTAAGGGGAGGAAATCACAACGTTTATTTTGTGCTCCCTCTTTTTACCTATCTCGCGTTTGAACACGTCGTACACCCACTTGCCCCTCAGCAAGCGCTTTGAAACCTTTCATTGTATGAATGGGATGGCTGCACATGTGGCTGATCTCCAGGCGACCCTTCCCAGACCACAATTGCTTTCGCAGAGGTGGGGCGCAAGAAAGCCCGTGTGAGAATGTAGGTCAGGGAGAAATATCAAACAAATGCATCGAGCAGCTGCAAAAAGCAGGAGCAGCCGATAAGTGGACTGTTGCTCTCTCTCTTATGCGTCATGCGGTGGACGCGCTGCTGCCCACTAATCATGTTTAGCAGGGCATATGCTGATGATGTCATGCTGTCTTCGCGGTGCGCGCATGACCACGGTGAGGCTGCAGTTGGTGCAAACAGGGCACCAGACCACATCGGGAGGAGACGCTAACCGAGTGGGTTTTGTCTGATGCTATTTTGGCTCTCATGCGCGGCTGACATTTGACAGTACACCAAAACAGCTACAACTTACTGCACATCAATTCATTATGAGCTGCTGCGAAGCTTTTCATTCGCCGCTGGTTAAGATCCGTTGACCTGCTGTGTCGTGGGTCTCACAAGAAATCCACGGCTGGACTGTTTTCTTTCTTTGGAGGAGAATCTGAAAGTGTAGCCCTGCCAGACAAACACAACCCCAATGGTGCATGTACTGTACATCAATGTGTGTGCTTAAGAAGATTAGACTATTATATTTGTTTTCCTTTTCATCTGCTGTTGGTAAGATTAAGTCTGTTGTATCGTGACTTATAAAGTGAGGACACAATCTCATATTTATTTTTTATTTAAGGATATTTTGATGAAGCTGAACTCCCACAGGAATGAATTTTCCCGCTGGACAGGATGTATATTCTAAATGTAAAGGAGGACACGTGTCACATTCATAGCTGTCAGGTTGTTGTCCGAGGACATCTGGTGTGTCTGCTGCCTTGTCATTAAAGGATCCAGGCAATGTTCTGAAAGGTTGTGTTTGTAGTGACGTCTTCCTGTGGCCAGGCTTCCCCGAGGCCAGTCAGAACGAATGGGCCTTCGCTGGCTTAACTGAATACATTTTCCAGCCTGAAAGCAAATTGTGGAAATAAAAGTTACAGGTATTTTATGTTTTTTTAAGCCCAGGTACCTTAATGACAAGGTCAACGTCAGGATTTAATTGATGAGAAATGCATTGTTGTGGTTTTTGCGCCTGCAGTAAGCCGTGAAAATCGCGATAGAGCACGACCTCTGGGGTGGGGAGCAAAACATGGCCTACTTGTTTTTCTATCACAAACTTCAACAATTTAGTTTGTTTTTTTGGTTGTTTTTGTTTTATTGATAATTCTTTGAGGTTCACATAACAAACCACATTTTTATTCTTTAAAAAATAACATATTTTTTACTTAAAACATCTTACTTTACATCATAATACATAAAGTGTTTTTTTCTTTTGCACAGCAAAGATATGACATTTATGTTTTAGACAACATAGCAACAAACGTATTATATACATGTAGTCAACATAATACTTGAATGAATTCCACAACAGTGCAAATAAAAATAAATGGAGAGGCTGTCAAAAAAAAGCGCACTGATGAGGAAATGAAGGATGCCTGCTGGGTGGAAAAACGTGCTTTTTTTTTGGTTCATAATGAGCCTGGTTCGACAAGGAAAATGCAATTTCCACGAGAAAAGGGAAACAATAGGTTAACAAGCTTGAAGCTACCACCAATCCTCTGAAATAAAAGCGCTGGTATTAGAGTCGTGCGTCCTGAGGCGCACAGGGATATTGTTGGTTTGACCAATTATTTCTCAAACGGACATGCACATTTTCCTTTTTCTTTTCCACCCATGTGTTGACCCACTGAGTGATGTTTTGAAACATCACTCAGTGGCTTAATTGTCTGTCCCTCTTGGGTAATTGTCCCAGAATCCCAGAGGATCTCGTCTGGATCCTGTCACTTGGTCGTGGAGGCACAGATCAGAAAAAAAACAACACAAACTCTCCAGCACAACGTTGACGACAGAGGAAATGTCTCTTGAGGAGACATCGTGGCTCAACAAAACACTGCGTCAGAGTCGCCCAGACATGCCCGAGTGAAATTATTCAGGCAATTTCCTGCACCTTTACCTCCCTGAAGCCATTGGTGTACGGAGGGGGCTCGTGGTTGCTCTCTATGGAGGATTCGCTCCCCGTGCTCTCCCCAGAGAGGAGCCTGGTGACTCTGAGGTCAGCCTTCAGCGTCTGCACGTCGTTTCCTATGCTCATCTCCCCCAGGTCGTTAATAATCTGAGTCAACTCCTGTTTGCCGTTGGCAACGCAATCGTCCGTGTCCAGAATGTCCTCGCACTCAAAGTGCATGGCTTTCTCCTCCTCCTCCTCCCCGACCGCGTCCTCGGTGATGGAGCCCAGCTTGGGCGCGCTCCGGCTGCGCTCCACCGGCGGTTTGTAGTAACACTGTCCGTTCAGCAGCTTCCTGAGGGGCACCAGTGGGATGGTCTGCTCCCCTATGAGCTGCTGCTGCTGGTGCCGCGCGTCGTCCCTCCGCTTTAGCCTCTTGAACTCGGCCAGGGCCGTGGCGGAGGTCTGGTACAGGAGCAGCGCCATGGCCTTCGCCTTCTCCGGCTTGGAGACGAGCACGGCGTGGCAGCGCAGCATCACGGCCTTGTGCTTCATCTCGTGCCTGTAAATCCACGCGAAAATCTTGGGCAGCCGCGGGTCCGCCACGCAGTAGGTAATCCGGTGCAGCAGGTACAGGTGTCCCGGCCTCTTGGCCTTGTCGTCCACATGCACCATCCGGATGCCCTGCGAGCTGATGGTCAGCCGCATCTTGGTGCCGTTCTTGCCCATCTCGCTCTTGCCCCAGATCTTGCTCACCGCCACGTCCGTGCAGCCGTCGCCTTTGGACTGGATGGTGGTGGCGTTGCCCAGGTAGAGCACCGTGTAGGTCGGGTCCTCGCTGGTGATCTTCACCTTTTTCCTCTTGGACTTGAACATGCTGCCCACCCTGTTGAGCGCGCTCTCGGGGCAGGACTTGGCGAAGGAGGTGAGGGCAGCGTAGTTGAGGCTCACCGCATAGCCCTTCTGTTTGGACTGCTTGTCTTCCTCGATCAGATCGAACTTGTTCTTCTTCCAAGGCAGCATTTTATCACTGGTTCCAGTCAACAGCAACACTGAGAGAGAAAGAACAAAAACACTTTTTTGTTAGGCTACTTCAGGATCCTAAAGTGTTCTCTGCCTGTCACGTCATTAATGGATCTGTTCTAACTTCATCTGTCCAGCGTACTTTGTCTTTCCAGTCTGTAAAGAGCGTTTGTCCATAGCGTTGCGCGCCGTCTTATCTAATTGTAGTGTGGGAGCATAGACTGCTACTCTGAGAGGAGTCTTACTGCTTATATTCAGGGAGAAACCATTTCAGTGCGACTGTGGGGGGAGGGGGGAGGACTGAACCAAATGAATGACATAGGTTTTTGCTTATTGATAGAAAACTATTACATGTGTTTGTGATTTTAAGATAATATTTGTATATTTGCAGCAAATGTACCTTAAGATAATATACGTGAATTTAAAATGAATTCAAACGTGTATAATTGGCGGAAACACAGCACATACTTCTCAGGCCCAAAACAATTACATTGTTATTAAATGTTGTGGTGAAGAGAAATACTGAAGAAATACCAAAACATATCCAGGCATACCATACCTATCATTTTACCATACTGTATAGTTGACATATTATTTGGATACAAATAAAAGGTTCTTAAGTATTATAGAACAGTTTGTTGACTTTTTTTTTTCTCATTTAGGCATTGATTATAAATCATTATGGTCTATTGCTATTTGTATATATTGCTTTATATATATATATAAATATACATATTTGTCAAAGTTACGAACAATTTCACAACCACCATCAACACCAACCATACCACAGGCGGTAAATGATAACCTCATCTATGCGATTTCTCCAGAATGACATACTGTATGTGGAGAACGGGAGAACTGATACAACAGAAACAGCTGTTTCATGCTGCCACCATCTGGTTCTTTTGAGAAGTGCGTTATAACCATGCTAGCTCTTGTTAGTATGATGGTCGGTCACATTTTTTCGGTAATGCAATTTTGATCTTTTGGCAATTGTCATGTTATTTTGCTCTGTATTTATGATTTGGTTTGGGTTTGTATTTTTTACGGTGAAACTGATTTCTGTTAGTGCAGGGCAAGGGGAACGAAAGTTCGACTATGTCCCATTTCCTCCCGGAAACATTTAATAGCTGGACAAATAAGTGGACCGTACCGAAACATGAATGTTTTTTTTTGTAAATTAGAAAAATACTATATGGATATTTTTAATGGACTATTACTGATATACGGTATTTGAAACATTAGCTATTAAAAAAATAATATATGTATCCCTAGTTAGTTAGAGTAAACTCTTCCGGATATGTCTTCTGGATTGGTAAGACTCACATCCGGTTTTTCTTATAACAACGCAGTGCACATGTGGAGCAGGAATCAGTGACACCTTTCGTGTTTATCTGGTTTAAAGTGGTTAAAGAATCGAATTTTGTGTAAAGTGACAATTTAAGAACTTGTAATGGGTAAGAAGAAGGCCGGCGGAGGCGTCGGACTTGGCCGAGCTCTGATAAAGGAGAGAATCCAGGCAGGCCGGGGAAACAAGAGGGGCGACTCTTGGGTAAGACGGAGCGCCACGAGCTTTTATTATTGATCATGTTTGAAATAAATAATGTGATATTGTCTCGCTGCTTGACATATTGTATCAGGTCGTTAACAGTTATGGCCCCGTATGATCCGTCTTTTAACTCCCAAAGGTGTCGGCAGAGTTTAATAACAATACACGTTCGTAATAAATAATTTTTGGGGGGGTATTTTTGACATTACTAATATTACCCAGGGTGGGTTTTGATGCAGGGCAATTGTGGGAATCCAAACTAAAGGAGCTACTCTGGTAGATCATGTGCTCGCTGTTTTTCCTTAATACAGTTACTGTGTTGAATGAACTGTGTTTTTCTGCACAACTTACAATAATGTGCCACTTCCAGGTCCACACCAGTGAGCTGAATGATGGCTATGACTGGGGCCGGCTGAATCTGCAGTCTGTGACAGAACAGAGTTCCATGGATGACTTTCTGGCTACTGCTGAATTGGCAGGAACAGAGTTTGTTGCAGGTATTTTATTGTATTTCACTTAACTTTGTGTTTAGTTCTTGGGGGTTCTATATTGTACATGGTCGCAGTGATCGCTGAATTAATATAGTGTTTCTGCGTTAACCACTACATTTTTCTGGCGGTTTCTTACTTTTATCTCCCAGAGAAACTGAATATCAAGTTTGTGCCAGCGGAAGCAAGAGCAGGCCTGATTACAGCTGAGGAGAAAACCAGACTGAAGAAGCTGCATGAAGACAACAAGCATTTCCTCAGGATTCCTCGACGGTAAGCAAACGAGATCAAGGTCATTTTTATAGCTTTTAAGGTTATTTGATTATTAACTATTGTTTTTGTCTCATTGTTTTCAGACCCTACTGGGATGAGAGCACAAGTTCAGATGCACTCCAGCAGGCAGAGAGAGACAGCTTCTTGGAGTGGAGACGAGAGCTGGCACAGTGTGTATAATTCTATAATAGTCACTTTTGCTCCAGTGTTTTTTTTTTTTACATGTTAACCAGGTAACATGGATTCACGCTGAACATTTGTACATTTTAGGATTTGATTCATACAATTTTGTTGGATAATCCGTTTCAATCTAATCACAAGTGTTGTTTTCAAAGGCTGGAAGAAGAGCAGAAGCTCATTCTCACCCCGTTTGAGAGGAATCTGGAGTTCTGGAGACAGCTGTGGAGAGTGATCGAAAGGAGGTAGGAACAAATCTCTGTGCAGATATCAGTATAACCCTGCTCTACAGGAATGAGTCCTTAATAAGTCATTTTTCGATTCCTGCAATGTACGCAAGGTCTGTGGATAAGATGCTTCCACATTGCATCAGATGCATCAGTAATGTCCTCATTTGTGATATTTCTTAAACATGCACTTCTACTTCTACTGTCTAAAAAAAGATTGAAAATTCTCTCTCTAGTTCAGATTTGAGGGCTTTTTGTCTCTATACTCGCACCCAACTATTACTTGGCTTTTGTTGAGGTGGTGTATTGCAAATTACTTCACCAGAAAATAAAGGTCTAATAGACCTGTTTGAGACAGAGCCTATTTGTGATAATTCAGGAGCTAATGGAAAATCACGTTGGCTTTCTATTACCAGGGTTATACAACCATCCAGGTTGGCCAGCAGAAATACACCTTCTCTGGTTCTCTATGAGGAATTTGTTTATTTAACATGACACTCAAGGCACAACTGTTGTATTTGTTTTCTTTTAGTGACCTTGTCGTTCAGATTGTTGATGCCAGAAATCCTTTGCTGTTCAGATGTCCTGACCTGGTAAGAACATTTCTTTGTCAACTGTGACAGAGCAGGTACTTGTATTCTATAGATTAATTGGATTTCTTTATTGTGTTTGCAGGAGTTATATGTAAAGGAGGTGTCAGAGGATAAGGTGAACATGGTCTTAGTGAACAAAGCAGACCTGCTTACCAGGGAGCAGAGGCGAGTGTGGGCCAGACACTTTGAGAAAGAGGGGATGAGGGCAGTTTTCTGGTCTGCCCTCGCTGAAAGCGAGAGACTTGATGCAGAGGAGAAGGTGAGGGGGAGGAAAGTTTGATTCACTGAATGTGTACATTTACACTGCCCCCCATCAATCCAGAGAACTGTGTAGATTCACATTTCTTTTGTATATGGGCGCATCGGTTTTGAATGCAGGCTTCTCTCACTACAGGGTATGGAGGTTGACGATCCGGAGTGTGTAGCGAGTGACGCAGAAGAGGAACAGCCAGACAATGATGACTTGGGGCAAAAAGCGGCAGATGAAGAGGAGGAAGTGGAGGCAGGGGGGGAGGATGAAGAGGAAGAAGAGAGTGACACAGAGGAAGAGGAGGAGCAGCAAAAGATAACTGTAGATGAGGAGGAGTGGTACACCTGCTCAGAAGATGAGGATGAAGAAAAGCTAAGGAGTGGCGCCTCATCCAGCAAATCCTCATTCCACAACTCCAGCCGTCTGCTGCATAAGGATGAGCTGCTCAACACGTTTAGAGCTGTTCACAACGGAACCAGGATTAAAGAAGAAGAACTGACAGTCGGGCTGGTGGGTAAAAGTCCTTGTTTTGTTGCATAGTAGTCATTGCATTGTTTGTTTTATAGCTGTGAAGAAAAGTATCCCCTCATAGGAAGATATATATTGTATTTGTGTCAATATGTTATAGTTGTAGCAAAAGTATCTACACACATCTGTGTTGCTTGGATACAAATACCTATCAGCCTGCAAAATAATGTGAATAATAATTTTTCATCGTGGATGATTTTGATAGGTTGGCTATCCTAATGTGGGCAAGAGTTCCACCATCAACACTATTCTAAGGAACAAGAAGGTGTCCGTTTCTGCCACCCCTGGACACACAAAGCACTTTCAGGTATAGGAGTACTCTAAAGCTTTCTATATCCATTCTGATCATAAGCAACATCCAGAAAAAAGCCGGAGGTTTGATTGATTGTTATCCTTTTCATGAAATGTGATTGCAGACCCTGTATGTGGAGCCAGGCCTTTGCCTCTGTGACTGCCCAGGTCTTGTCATGCCCTCCTTTGTGTCTACCAAAGCAGAGATGATCTGCTCTGGGATCCTGCCCATCGATCAAATGAGAGACCACATACCTGCAGTTTCTCTTATATCCTTTGTATGCATCTGCAATATTCTAAAACTGTTTTTAAATGATCAGTGATATGTCAATACAGGTTAAAAAATGTTTCTTGGATGCTGATTGTGATTTTTAGACCTTAACTGATTAGATACATTTGTCAGACAGTTCCTCGGCATGTGTTAGAAGGCACGTATGGCGTAAACATAATCCGACCACGTGAAGACGAAGACCCTGACCGCCCCCCCACCTCTGAGGAGCTGCTCATGGCTTATGGATGTGAGACTTACAGGCGCATTCATTAACAATAGGCCAACTTTTCATCTTGCAACTCTCGGGTTAGGACAATAATTAATCTGTTTTATTTTTTTTATTTTTTTTACCAGACATGAGGGGTTTTATGACGGCACATGGCCAGCCCGATCAGTCCAGATCAGCCCGGTATATTCTGAAGGATTATGTCAATGTAAGTACCTGACATGGGTCAGATTTAAAAAGTTTCGATTTCATGTGCATTTTGTTGGGGGGTCTGCCAACTTCAAATAGTGATGTTATGGCTGAATACATCATATAAGGATACATGGGCATTTTTAAAGTCTTTATTTCACATTGTATCTTATAAATGATAGCATCAGGAAATTATTACAGTGAATGAATTGCTGTTCAATGTACTGCATTAAGTCTATTTAATTCCCCCCAGCTTTTCCGGCAGTGTGTTAGTCTACTGTGTATTAGCTTCAAAATACAGTGGGGACTTATCGGTAGTAGGAGTAGCTGTTCTGTAAAAATTATTTGTGTCATAAAATTGTTAACAGATTGAGAAATAGGTTCCTCCTATTCTGTTATATATATTCCTATATATTAACTTAAAATGCTGTACATTCTGAGTAGAATATCAACAGTAACACACCCTCCCTTACGATTGTGATTGCTTGCAGGGAAAGCTTCTGTACTGTTACCCACCCCTTCATATAAATGCTGAAGACTTCCAGCCCCAGCACCAAAAGTTCCAGAAAAGTGATTCAGACGACTCTGACCTTTCCACTGTCAAAAAAAAACAACCGAAAATAAAAAGAATTGAAAATGTAGTGGACACCAACTTCTTTCATCAGGTACAGTGCATCTTCTGTCTTCTTCCTAATAAGGAAATATCAAGTATAGTAGTTTGTCAGTTGTTGTAGTATGTACATTGTTCAGAAATTATACATCTATGTATGTGCATGGCTGCAGAAGAGAGACTTTTGACTTCAGGTGTAATGATTAAGTTATGATTTGATTTCTCTAGGAGAATGTGCGGGCGCTCTCCCGGGGAGTTCAGTCCTTCATGGGTTACAAACCAGGCAGTGGACCTGTTGGCCCAGGTCAAGCTGGATCAGAAATGATTTTGGGCAAACCTTGGAAAAAACACGGGAATAAAAACAAGAAGGAGAAAGTCCGCCGCCTGAACCAACATAAGGATGCCTGACAGCGATCCTGAATCTCAGGACTTTCAATGCAGATCATTTCAACAGGAATTAAGTGCAGTGCATTCCGTCATCTGAATCACCTGTTTTACAGCGGATCTCACCGCAGTGTGTAAAAAAAAAAATATATATATATATATAAACTGTATTTTGGAGTTGTTATGCATCAGTTTTCAAAATAAAAAACATAATTTTCTGTATGTTGGATATGGCTTTCAACTTGATACAATGATGTAAATTGTATTGAATCTGATTATAGAATAAATTTCCCTTTTAATTTTCGCGTGACGTTTCTTATTCTATTGCAAAAGGTCATCAATCTATTATAAAGATTAATACAAAGAGAAAAAATGTACTCCCCGTCGGGGAATCGAACCCCGGTCTTCCGCGTGACAGGCGGAGATACTGTCCACTATACTAACGAGGACTGGTTCTTAATTCATTGGTCATGTGATCAGACACGCCCTCTTAAGAGCACACACACACACACGCGAACACACACGCACACACAATTGCTTTCATGGAGTTACTCAATGTAAACTCCAGCAATTACCCAGCAAATGTTGCAAAGGATTCCAAGTGCCAAAAGCAGATGAACTGGCGGACTAGAGAAGCCATGTAACTGAATCCCAAGTAAGGCTATCAACAAAACAATATTCTATGGGTTTTTAGAGATAGAATTAAAGAATGCTCAGATGAGGATTTTATTTTCTATTCAGACAGATCCATTTACATATTCATGTTCAGTCAGTACCTGTGCTGCAACATTTTGAAACAACTGGAAGCTTTTTATGGATTTATTGTATGTGTTTCCATACACACTCTATGTACAAAAACGCGGTACTCCCCGTCGGGGAATCGAACCCCGGTCTTCCGCGTGACAGGCGGAGATACTGTCCACTATACTAACGAGGACTGGCAGACCTGAGGGCATGTAAGTTGAAACACTTTATTTGGATAAGCATGTAACGTACACAACTTAATCTCGGCACCCATCGTCCTATCGCATATTTTCGGCCCGGATGTAGTGGAAGCATGGTTCCTTATGTTGAAAGGACACGTGTGAACATGGTTTGCACCAGGAGGGTGACCGACGCTACTAATGCCAACAAGCAGCCCCGCGTAGTGCCATGAGGAAGAGGTTTGTCGACAGATGATGTGTGGCGACTGACTAAAGGACATTTGGATTTAAAACATCCTATGAGACAAGGATCAACACATGGACCATGGACACCGACGTCGGTGACGTATATATATACCTGCAGTCTCCTGCCGCTACCTCCGGTCTGAGAGGTACGCGATGATACGAGTGATGCCCAGAGGCATCACAACGGGGCAGGCAAACTAGGCAATTGCCTAGGGCTCCGAGCTAGAAGGGCCCCCACCAAAGACGGCTGTTTACATTGGTCCACAGCAACGACCTGAAAAGCCCATTAAATTACTTGCCATGAGGGGGCACTGCAATGACACGTATAGGAACCCGCCTATAGGGGGCCCCATGGTACCTTTTTATTTATTTTTCTTCAGGCGTCCCTGCTGGTGCCGTCAGCTGAGTCAACTGCTTCTGTCGCTGTGACGGCTCAGGGTGCAACATTTGCTGAGTTCTCTATAGGGTTGGCGTTGGCATGTTTCGACCAAGAGGTTGTGTTGTCTCCATAATTATAATTTGAGAAACGTCAGTAACATTCAAGCACTATATATTGCAATATGTAAATGACAATAACCACGCATTGCATACTGTACTCATGACTATCAAACACAAACGATATATTGTATCTACATTGTTAATCCTTCACTCATTGTATATATTCTTTGTAACTGAATAACTATCCGACACTTAGACTGTTATCACACACTTAAGGCCACAGAACATTTAAACACTGACTTATTATCTCTTTAATTTATATGTAATCTTGTACTCCTTTTGTGGCCAGAAAAGCCAGTATTAAATTCAGATTTGGATTCCATGGTTGGTCAGGAATAAGAGAGCAGCGTGATATATTCATCCACCAACAACGCTGCTGCAGACCTGTGTTGGGATCGAGGGTGAGGAAAATGCTCTCCCCGTCGGGGAATCGAACCCCGGTCTTCCGCGTGACAGGCGGAGATACTGTCCACTATACTAACGAGGATTGTGTAGTAAGCAAGGGGATCACGTCATCCGCAGCAGCTCATTATCTAGAGCACACTTAGATCTCTCTGTCTTTCTCCTTGAAGAAGTGATGTGCTCTCTGAAATAGGATCGTTGAGTGCCTTTTTAGTGAAAAGGAGGTTACATTCTATTTAGACAGAAAAAATGTTGTCTGACCCACTCACAGGCACCAGGGTGAAGCGCTCCTCCAGACCTGTTTTGGAAATAAAGCAAGAAAACGATACTCCCCGTCGGGGAATCGAACCCCGGTCTTCCGCGTGACAGGCGGAGATACTGTCCACTATACTAACGAGGATTGTGTAGCAAGCAAAGCGATCACGTGATCGGTAGCAGCTTATTATACTGAGCACACTTACATCTCTCTACCTTTCTCCTTAAAGAAGTGATGTGCTCTCTGAAATAGGATCATTGAGTGCCTTTTTAGTGAAAAGGAGGTTACATTCTATTTAGACGGAAACATTTTTGTCTGAACCACTCACAGGCACCAGGGCTGCTCCGGACCTGTTTTTGGAAATAAGGTAAGAAAAGGAAACTCCCCGTCGGGGAATCGAACCCCGGTCTTCCGCGTGACAGGCGGAGATACTGTCCACTATACTAACGAGGAATAGCGTGAAATGACGACGATAAAGTCAGTTTAAATAGGTACAGTATGTACAAACATCGAGGATATTGATATTGTTAAAGTTAAAGGTTGTCTATATGGCTCATGACGTAATAGGGGGGACATATTTTTCGTATTTGATCATCAATGATGAACAACAAACAAATTACCCCTTTCTAGGAAAACAAACATTAGAAACACTCCTTGGTATCTTACTTTTCCCAGGCCTATATTAAGAATCGCCATAATCTCCTAAAATATGAGACCCGGATGCCGAAATGTAATCAAATCAGATACGATTTCTCTTTGCACTGTGACCATAATATGGTTGTGTGCTCCAGCCATGTCCAAATGGCGATATACCTTCCAACCTGGCCGCAGGTACAGGATTATCCCAGGTGAGCCCCTCCCTGAAAGACGCAAACGCTACTTTAGCGCTGCGTTTGACGCGAGTCGCTGGCATGGCCAAGTTGGTGCGTGGAATGCTAGTGTCTTCTTTTTCCCTCAGAAACGCGGAGAATATGGAGGAACGCATAGTGATCGGCGACGGTGCAACCAGCTCCTTCCTGTCGAGTTTGTTTGCCTTTTGCGTGGACTCGGCCGCCAGTTGTTTCAACCACGAGCCAGACGCACGCTGCGTCCTCGTCGGCCTCAGCTCTGTGTCCGCGCTGCTTTCCCTCCTCTCGTGCCTGGTGTAAGTAGTTGCTTTCCCTGCAGCGTTTGCTCGGCTGATCGACTGAAACTGCTGTGCAATCAATAATAATAATAATCAATTAAACTGTTTAAGGCTCGTGTGTCAGAGGTGCAGATGTCTCGGACAAAATCCCGGAGAAACCGCCGTTACCTTCTACTGCTTCCTCGGTAACCTGTGCAGCACCGTTGGAGCCATTCTGTCTCGAGAGCTTTATGTCCAGGTAACACATTGAAGCATGCCATGTCTCCGCATGTTGAAGGCCCTCCTAACTTCTATCTGCTGGACCCTATTTAGGTTTTAATGGGCGCCTTTGCTGCTGCTATGGATGCGGTCAGTTTCATGTCCTGCTGCTTGCTGGTGCTCCTGTGCCGGAGGTCGAAGGCAGGTCAGTGAGGAGAGCTACATCATAATTACTGCGACCTGATCGTTCCCTGGCCTTCGGCTCCATACTTAGTCCAGATGCAGAGAGCAAGCATGGGTGTTTTGGTATTTGCACTCAGGTGGCCAATATCGTTAGGCAAAACAGAATGGAGACTTATCAGAGAACCTAGCAGATAACCAAACGCGTGAACACGACCATTGTGTCCAACTGGGTTTTACGTCAGAGAGGAGGCTAAGGATGGTGAGGAGGCGGAGGAGACGGCAACTCCTGGCATTGTGCATATTGATGGTGGTCGCAGGAGGTTATCTGAAGCCCAGGGTCACCCTAACAGACATGCCTCTAGGGGGGAGGAGACTTCTGCACGTCACCCTCCAGGTATGGACGCGCTTGTTAATTGTGCTGTCAAGCGAACAGAAACATTTACTCATTTATGTCTTTAAGTTTGGTCAATTAAGACCTGAGTCCACAATTTTACTCGAGCATGACACATTCAGCATTTAACAACCCTTTAATATTGTTCTCCTCAAAGGACAATACTGAAATCCTGGGTTATATTCTGGGCCTGATCTCGTTTGTCATCGTCTGCACCTCCAGGTTGCCTGCAGTCCGCAGAGTTGTGAGTGACAAATTATTACCTGAAGGATTTCGGTGTCAGAGTCAATCATGTGTCATCTGTATTTTGTATTGCTTTCCAAAAATTGTGCCAGTGATGGATATCTTTTATGGGAATTATATTTGTGTTTGCCCTCTAGTACAGAGGACAGACGTTGACCCAGGCCTACGTGTTGTCAGGACTGCTGTGCTCACTGGCTGGTGCCCTCTACACTGCTGCCATTCTCCTCTATGACACTCAGATTGGATTTCTCCTGAGAGTCATGCCATGGCTGTTGTCAGCCATATGCTGTGTCAATCTGGATCTTCTCGTATCCTTGTTTAGCTCAGTGTGTCCAAACAAGCAAACAAGATTGATGGCCATAGAGCTATAGGTTGCCCCAGACCAGATTTATTTGATTTAATGTATGAAAGGTTTTACATGATTGTTACACTCGTGGGTAGTTTTGATTTACAGGCGATGCTTTGGCCAATTTCAATGAAATAGGGGCTAATGTTCAATACATCTTAAATTGTACTGATTTTCAACCGGCTGTGATCTGTTGACCTTTTACCCTACATGGTCAGATTCTAGTCCTCCACTGGTGCAAGAGGGGAACCAGGCCGCAGCTTATGATCTTTACCCCAGACACAGAGAGCCTTTTAGGCGACTCAGGTGTTAGCCCCGAGCAGAAAACTGTCCTGAAGAAACATAGAAAACAAAAAGTAAATTCATCTGGAGAATCAAAGGCAAGTCTTCACACTTAATGCTGGCTGTTGGCTTTTTTATTTGCCTTAGGAATGATACAGACATATTTCTTTCACCATCCATCTCTGAGACGTACTCAATTTAGACAAACAAGGGATTTTAAGTCTACGATGCCATTTCACTAGTTGATGTATCATCTTATTTGACATTTTATGCTTCTTCTTGGACTTTTGCTTCAAAGACAAAAAAAATGCAGAAGATGACTGAAATGGGCAGTTACCTGGATGTCAACTTTCACCCTTTAAGAAAAGTGAGAACACAATCTGATGTTCAAATTTGTAATATAATATATTGCCCCCTTGAGTCAGTGGTCGCCTCTTCAGTGGAATATTACGAGTGGTAACTTATGTGCTTTGTTTGCAGATATGCCTGCAGGAGGGGACATTGTCCAAGGAGGAGGCGGTGGACAGGCCTCGCGACAGGACGATGCGAGTGATCCCGGTTGACGGTTTGTGCTTTTCGGATACATCCTGTGACTCTTCACCAGTCAGTTCTGATCTGGAGGTGGGTTGGAAAAAATAAGCAACAGCACTCACTGTGTGTGATATTCAACCTTGTTGTTGGTGATAAGTAGTAGCAGTTAGACATTTTGTACAAAGTGAATTAGTAAAGTAAGGAGTAAATGGGTAAAGTAAACACTCAAAGCATAGATCTAAAGCACATTTTAAACAGGGGAAGTGTTATCAGAGCAAAAAGTGTTCAAGATATCAATACCTGTCCAAATAGGTAAGTAATAGGCGATATTTCAACATGTCACAGTAGCAAAAGTGAGGGGTTAAAAAAAGATACTGTTATTGTTTGCTGAATACCATTGCCGCTTCAGTTTCTGTGTTTTGTTTTCATTGAAAGGGGGATATTAACAACCCCAGAAATCCATTTGGTTTGATGTCTATACTGTTATGAGCCAGTAAAACCTAAAAGTAATGCATAAACGTTTATGTAATACCAATTTTACACGGCAAAGTATCAGCAGAGGTGGTTGTACTTTTCAATTTGCACCACTAGATGGCCACATTGTATCTAGAAGTTGTTGCGCCCAACTGCTGTTGGACTTGTGATATCGCCTTAGTTTGAACTGCTGTGATCACTTGAATAGTTCTGTTTATTACTTTTTTTTTTACATTGGCTACATATTTCCTTGTTTTATAAGCTCATGACAGGCATGAAGAGGAGAAAGTTGAGCGCTCTGAATGAAGTTTGAGAATCTGAAAGGTAGGGTTGGATCCAAAACGCCATTGAACCCCAGCTGCCACCCCAGTGTTGTACAACCTCGGGGGTACAACTGCCAGATTGTTGCTACAGTTGGTTTTTCGACTTTGAGTGCATTCAGTGGTGATCAGCACTTGGGAAGGATTAAGGTTATACATATTGTTCATCTGTGATTATCATCAGTCTTTCCTCCTCACCCTCACAAAGTCTTGCCTCGTGGGGCAGATGGGATATACACACAGAGTGAGTTGTCGTAACTGTAACACAACTGGGATGACCTGCACTAAATAACTGCATTTCCCTGATGGCATTTAAACATGGAGGCAGATGTCACAGAGCTAGATGTAGCTCTGTCCCTCTTGATGATGAGAACACACATCTTGACACAGCCAGTTTAAAGATTAGATTAGATTAGATTAGCCTCTCGACTTTTGTTTCAAGGCCACATCAGCTTCTTATCTGAATCAATGTTTGTTCCAAGCATTTAGCATGCAACTCAGAAGGACCCGCAATAAGAAGTTTGTGTGCTGGTGCAAACCAAGCATTGTTCCTTTCACGTGACGCTCGGGGAAGTAAGTAAGTTAGAGAGCGGTTTATTGTGAGGAAACGGCAGTCAGCATGACTTTATAAGAGTGATGAGTCAAATGCTACTGGGTGATGGAGTCATGCGCACACAGGTTTATGGATTAAAAATAGCCCGAGATGTCATTTGTGAGAAGCCTGAGGTGCAGGGTTTGCATTTTAACGTTGTTCATTGTAACTTTGTTGCATTTTAACTGCAGTTTTGGCCAAAATGAAATATTGGCCACACCGCTAAACTGGCCCTGACGGTTTCCATCGACATTTCCACTTCTCTAAAAGGAATAGTTAGAGTTCGCAGGGGGAGTGAAATTACAAGCTTTTCCTTCTCAGGCCATGATGCTCACAGCCACAGGAGAAACTCCCACACTGTGCCGCCGTAGAAAGCCAAGCTAAGGAGGATGTCACCAAACAAGAAACAAAGGCAAATGGTTTGAGCACGAACAATTGGAACTTAATATTGTTCACCTAACAGGAAAAAGCAAATGATGCAAATGCCTTAAGCACAGTAAATGTTTTCCAAATGTTGCATGTTTGTTGCATAAAGCTCATCTTTCGCATACTCCAATGTCAACTCTTATCGATCAATAAGATCCCAGTTCTAGCGAACAATTTTAGTATTTAAGATTATATTGTTAGAGTGCATTTACATGGAACGTGATTTTTTTTTTTCCCGTCTGCTTTTCACAATAACTCTATAATCGCTGATCATGATAAAACCACAGAACATCTTGTGTGCTCCCTGTCTAAACTGAGCAGTCAGACCTCACTGGGCTTACCGCAGCTTGAATTGTCCATTGTGCCATGTGTTCCTTGCACATTTCTGCTGTGTGCAGGGTCTCTGCTAGGGGTGAGGCGGGGCTGACCGAAGGGTACAGTGAGGGGTGGACTTGTTTGAGATTTGCCTTATGGTCCAATTGTTCTGCTGTAAAAGATCTTTGATTAAAGACCAAAACTAGGCTGGGTCAGTCTGCCTAGGAAGTGGTGCAAAATGTTTGCCTTGTCTATAGGGGGGCAGTGCTACCCTTTGCTATTTTGGGAGATGTTTATAGTCTCTTGTGTGATGGCTCCTGGCCTGGAATTTAACCGTGTGTGACCACTGCTAAACCTTTCATATTCCAAGTTTGGTGGATGGGCTCATACGTGAAAGAAGTCATTAAATTGTAGAACTAACGTGGTAAATTACATTTACAGTATCACAAAAACCAAAGGGACAGGTGCAAGGTTGTTGGAGAGGTAATAAATATTCTTATTGTTCAAAATTGAAATTAACCATTATATCAATTTAGTTAATGGGAGGGGTGATCGATGAAAGATATTTATAGCCCAGATACAGCTGAAGTGATCTGGGTAAATGTGTGTCCGTTTTTTTTTTTAAACCTCCAAGGCACCTGTTAAAGTCATACCAGCTAATACAATGACCTTACAACCCCTGTTATTTTCCAGTGGGATTTCGAGGAGGCAAATAGCCAGTGGAGAAAACCAACTGCAAAACAACAGAAAGGCGACAAGTTCCCCTTCCAGGAGTGCCCAGCAAACCCCAAACCCTTTAACATCTGCACTTGTGCCGTGTCTGGACTCCAAAAGAAAACTCTGTCTGGTAAAGAAGAGGGTGAAGGTACCACTGCTGCACGCTTTGCAAAGTGACACAGAACAGTTTTTTTTCTTCAGCCAGTAGTAAGTTAGATATACACATCTGGTGCTTTAGTTTGAGAGGTAATAAAATCTGCAAACATTGACCTGTCATCTGTCTTGTTTGAGTATCAGTACCAGCTGGTTACCACTGAATGTTTTATTATAGGTGTATTTGACAAAAACCTGCAGCTATTAGTCACTGCAGAGGAGCCAAAGCATTTACTGTCAAAACGCTGCCCTCTGGCAACCGAAATCTGTTAAGAAAGTTTACGGAAAAGACCTCCCCTAATAAAACAATATTGGTCCCCTTGCTGCCTTGCAAGGTTATTGGGTCATATCCTGTATTTTGCTAGTCGACCTGGGTTATCAGGGCTGTACTGGGAAAGGGGCTGTCAGAGGAGATAAGCACCAGACTAGACGGCCATAGTCTGTCCGTCCTCTCCATCATCCACCGAGACTTCTATCCATCTGGCTGCTCCAGGGCTTAAATGGACGATGCAAGAGCAACTAACTTGGACATTTTTAACTGAAGGCACTTCCTAAGTCCTGATAACCACACAATACACAGACGGGAGCAAAGTTATGAAGCACTTTTCACTCCTCCCTGTTACACTTCCTCAAGTGACATGGCTGTCGGTGACAAATGACTTGGAAACAACTGATGAAGTGTCACAAAATGGTTGTGGATATCTGCAGTGGCATTAATGTCCATCAACACCTTGTTTGACCTGAAAACATGGCTCTGTAGATTGGGCAGGGAGATCATTCAACATTGATTGATCAATTTCCCAAACAGGATTGAGACAATCTGAGGTTAATTGTGATCACATTGTTCTACCAATGTATGTCATTTGTGAAAATGAATCCCTTTGAGCAAGATGTTTTCAGAACTAGTACATTTATACTAGTATTATATTTAACGATGGAAGAAAGAATTGCCGCAGTCAATCACAGCAGTTGGATTCCATGTGTGATGTAGTACACATCTCTGAGTAATATCTCTACTCATACTGTGATAAAATCAAACTCACTGTGCTGTGGATAGCGTCTTGTCATCATTTATTCATTCAGTTCTTCTTGTAATGTGTAATTCACGTATTCCCTTAAGTGTTTAATACATATGGGCTGTGATAAAAGGAACCCATAATGAAAAGTCTAATGTAATGGTGCTGATGGACAGGGATGTATGTTTGTATGTATCCCTTGTGTGTCGCTTGATTACCTGGTTAATCAGTTTGGGTGTTCACATGAGCACTAAACCCAGATAACATTCTGAAATCTGCTGTTTTTATCCACATTTCCAAAAATCCGCCGGAAAAATGGATTTGTGCGCCAACAATGCCATCTGAGGATATGATAAATGCTGAGCTAGCATCGCTCCATCGCTGGGCCTCAAATCTGCCCCTTCTGAGATTGGTTGGAAAGGACAACAGACCTTGTGTCCCACATAAAAAGGTGGAATTCTGTTTGCAGAAGTGATCAAGGGCAAGGATTAGCACATCTGAAGCCACAGTGGGGAATGGGCCTTTCTGTTTTTCTTGGCCCGTGCGTCAGTGATCCCTCCACTGCAGAGGACAGGGAAAATGGTGGAGGATTTGAGGCCGCAGGACATTTTGTTCACCTTCCGAGTTTTCCAGCAGAGGAGGAGGGGAGTTGGGAAATTGTTAAGGAGTGATACAAAATCTTGAATAAACAAGAAATGAATGAATACCTGGTAGTTACTGAATAAAGAACCGTATAGTTAATAGTGCCCTTCTTTTGGACACAAAGTTCACTCTACTTGTCACAGATGCAACCAGTTGGCCTGTTAAAACCTGTCTTTTGTAAGTACCAGATAATTTTGGTTGCATATGAGAAATGAGTGGTTATTGAATCAAATAAAATGGTATTTGTTTATGAAGGCAGATGGACTTACATGGGGGGGGGGGGGGGGGTTGAAAGTCATGGCCTTTGATCCGGGGGGGGGGGAGGTTGAAAGTCATGGCCTTTGATCCAACCATTGTTCTCCCACCAGTCTCTAAACCCTATGAATGTGCAATACAAACGTTTTTAAAAACATTTTAAAATTGTCTCATGGCAGGATGAACCCGCTTGTCAGGCCCTGGAACACATGTTACTTATGAATTGTATTTTTTTTTACCTTATCATGACTTTTCCCTCAACAAGATCATTGCATAGGATAATGTGCCACCACAAACGAGCACAGCACACGATCAAGTCCAACCAACCATAAACATCTATACCAAATGATATCAAACATACCTCATCTCTGGAAAAACAAAAATGACAACAACGCAACGCAAAAACAATGATTAATGGCTGCGTGATCATTCTTCATTTTGGGGTCTCTGTCATCCATTGCCTTCCCTGTCGAGTGCATTATCAAATTGGAAATACTCAAGTACACGTGCCGCTTAATTGCACGAGAGTGTACATGTACTTGAATAAACGCAGTGTTATTTTTTGACTGCTGTTTTTTTTAAATAAAGGGAAGCGTAACCACCATTGTTGTTTTTCATGGCAATAATCCCACAAACGGATCAAAGGTAACGACTTGCCTCTACCTGCTATGGGCGGATTATAGCGGTAGGTAGTGGGCGGTGCACGCGCGCCCCTGATTTCACTGCATGTCACTTCCTGCCGTCAGACAGCCAGTTCAGGCCAGTTCACTACGGCTGTAGTATCCGTGTATCCCGCTGAGCTGTCAACACACAACCCCGCACTGCTCGGCTCGGCTCTGTGTGAGTGTGCTGCGACGACACGTTCCCACCAAACTTAGTCCCTTCTCGTCGCCGACGACGTTTTCCTTCAGATAACAGCCGCCCTCCACCCACCATGGCTCGTAGGTGATCTTCAGAGTGACCCGGTGGTTCTGGGTGAGTGTGTTCCGCCTCCATCGCTGTCATCTTCACCCATGTGGCTAAAGCGGCAACGCTAGCGTGTGTGTTGATGTGTGTGTGCGTGTGTGTGCGTGTATGCGAGTCTGCGGCGAGCGTGTGTCCGCCTTCCTGCGGGTAGAGGCTGGCTGGTCACGCAGGAGTTGCGGCTTCAACGCGGTAACACATTAGCATGGACTAAAAGCCAAAGCCGGGCAAACGATGGTAGAGAAATGGACGTTGTTGTGAAGCTAGTCGCCGCGTAGCACGCTAACAATGAAGCCTGGCTACCGTTAGCTAGCTAGCCAACGTCCCCCTGTAAACAATATCTGCCCGAGGCTTGTAGTCATTAATGATTATCATATATTTGACATTTATTTTTGCTGCAGTTAATCAATCGCTTGTGAAAGGGCACTGATCAAACCCACGTCATGTTATAATGTTTACCTTGCAACATGGGTGTTATACACTACACATGTGGGACTGGGTCTTTGGGTTCTATTATTTCTAAATGTCCTGATGAAGAAGTTTTCTGTTGTTGAGCTGGAAAGAACGCAGCGATATTTCCTACTGAATCTGAAGCTCCCCTTCTAACGGATTTGTATAACTAAAACGTGTCCTCACTGACAGACTCGTAACTTATGAACACCTGTCTCACTAATCTGGTTTTACATTTAGGCATTTTTTAACCTGACGCTTTATCTTCATTCGTTTTTAAGCGTTAATGATTGCTGATGGAAAAACGAGTCTACTGTTGATCAAGAACAGTGAACCCAACAACCTTTTATTTAACATTAGTAGACGGTAAGTCTACCAGCAACTCCTGTTATTTGTGTCTAGAAATGTTAAGGTGAAGACCAGGGCTGGCTTGATCCCTTTAACTTACAGATCTGTGACCTATAGATGCAAAGCTAGTATAACACAATGTTATAACTGCTGAACACAACAATGTGATCCTCTCAGTAGCTATATAAACCCTTCTGATGAACCTACATGAAAGTGAACAGATGTCCAGTGGGAAATATTTTGAAGCAGTGTTTTGCCATTGTAAAGGGTATATTTTTTGCTGACTAATGGACCAGTTTAAAAGATTTGTGTCCCTCAATATTTTAAAATAAGTCTTGGCACCCAGGTTTAAAAACTCAGAGCAATCCTCAAATAAAGTCATCAATAGCCTGGGATATGTTGGTGTTTATCTGTTGAACATAGCGTGCAGAGTATCAGTAAAAAAAAAACATGCAATTATAATCAGAAAGTTCAACATTAGTTTACTGTTGAGTAAACAAATAGATCAGAAATGCATGTAGGCTCAACAATGTCTGGTGCTTTGTAGATAATAGGATTTCAAAATCTTTCCTTTGACACACAGGAAGCCAGTGCAGTGATCGAAGAACTTGAATAATGTGCTCCGCTTTCATGGTGTTAGTGTGGACTCAAACATCACTGCATTTTTTTTTTTTTTTACTGAGGCCAAGTTTACCCTTGCTTCTTACTGGAGACTATATGTAATAAACTGTTGACTATGTGTAGTACATATGCTAGCAGGCCAATGCAACACATAAATCATAGTACAAAGTTAGTTGATGAATTGTGCAATACATTTTTGAAAAAGTAAGACAGCCATGTGTGTCCCTCATGCTGCTCACAAGCATAACGAGGGAGACATTTGGAAAGCACATTTCACTCTTTGTATTTTTATGCATTAAGGTGTTGTTTGCTTCCGTTTCCATGCTTGCATCCAAAAGTCATGTTACAGTTGTAGCGACATGCATTGTCGGGATACATTTTAATGTAATCAAACTTTTTAATGTTTAAAATGTCTCTCTAACATTGTCACTAACTACAGCATATGTGTGTGCAGTACTGCAGCTGGGGAGAGCTGCTTCTGTTCCTCACACATAAGATCAGAGGGAGAGCTCTCTTTTGTATTGGGAATATTTTTTTTTGAGTTTCAAAGAGTTGGGGAGATAAAACTTGGGAGTGGAATTTTTTGCTGCATCGCTCAATAGGAAATCAACAGAAAAAATTGTAGCGTATAGTACTACAGTCTTAAATAATTGAGCACAGAGCTCCATTTAATATCCTGTGTCAGTGCTATTTTTTTTTTAAACTCAATGTATATATTGCCCTTGAGCCGGAGTGGCTATGTTCACATTGCTTGTAGTGTGTGCTGTTTCAATACACTTTCCCACAGGTTTACATTTTGTTCATGGTGGTGAGTGGTGGGACATGTGACCCATGTGCATGCAGGAACTCATGCAATCTAAACGAGTCGAGGGTAGCCAAAGTTATTTTCTGATGATCTAATCACTCGCAGACTTTTTTCAGACATTGCAATTGAGGCTCTGCTCAGACCTGGTTTTAATATTCATTCCGTAGGGCTGCATCATTTTTTTAAATTGTGATCATGATTCATACCTAAAAAAAAATATATATATATTTTTCCTTCAGCCTATGACAAGGCTGCATTACCCCATGTGGTGTGGACTAGCAGAGGGTGAAATGATGAGCATTGAAATCAAGAAAGCAGCAAATAAGTAGCATAGGAGAAAATAATCAAAAAAAATATCAGCTGTTGCTTGCTGTTCCCCACAACTTATGGATTGTCGTTTCTGAATATTCAATATATATGCTTGCTGCTGCGGACTGGTGAAGCTATGCTGACACTTAACACTTATTTAACACTTAAATCCATGTTTTGACGGTAAACTGACCGTCTGAAGCAACAGGATTGTCCTATAATAGAATGTGTCTGTGTGTTTGTGAGAGTGTGTTAGTGTATGTGTGTGAGAGAATGTATGTGCGTGCGAGAGAAGAGAGAAAGGGGAACATTATGCTTCACTTTTGACTATAATCGTCAAGAAAGAAAGCAACCTTTTGAACTTGACCGTTTCACCTTTGAACTCCTCCTTGTCTTGGAGAAGGCTTGGAGGTCTCATGGAGATCTGGAAAGCCATGTAGTCTTAGTTTAAGAAGTGACGTGGCAGTTTTCCAGCTTTGAGCCTGTGCCATAAGATTTTTCACAGGCAATCGTTAAAAAAGGCGAGATGTGATGGAAAGTCTGCCAGTGTTGGTTCAGTGTGGAGATGAGAAATATCCTGACATGGTCCAAGTCCTCTCTGCAGCACTGTTTAGTGTGGGTGCCTGAGTGCAACATGATGGATAAACAGATCTTTCTAGGGCCGGTATAGCGGTTTGTCCAACAAGACCCGGAGAGAGGTGGGAGAGGTGGCCTAGCAATGCAAGGAGAGAGCGCCTCGCATGCGCCACAGAGGGGATAAATGCAGAAGACACATTTCCCCTTGAATGTTTGCATGTGTATGTTGTGTGGGACGATGTGCAATTGTAATCCTAATTGAAAAGCCGGCGGCCCACATCAGTGGAACACGGAACACTTTCAGTGAAACGACTGTAAAATTTAACACATTATAATTTAATCCCATACAACCCTGCATGCAGTCTGTGGGCCCTGGCCAAGAACTACGTACACTGTCCCTTGGATGCCATGTGCTGTCGGGACATGGCAAATTATCATTTGTAATTTTAGTAGTTTCCCAGGCTGTTAACTCTATCTGCCCTTTTCAGCAGCTGTTCAGACATGTCAACAAGTGAAATTGTTGTCCGAGGATGGCCTGTGAAAGCAAGTCTCTCTTCATATTAAAACAACCAGTATTACACCGTTTTACACACCTGGTTAAATGTCTGTGTTTCTGGCTGTCTGTCTGTCTAATAGATATACAGCATATTCAGATAAATATAAAATAAATTAACAGCTACAGCAGTTTTGTTTACTTTCTGCACCTGGGCTGACCAAGACTCAATTACCGTATGTGGTGGTAGCGCTTTATGTAGTTCAATGTTTAAGATGGCGGTAAACAACAGTTTATTAAAAAAAATACACCTTTTTGATTACTCTGAATATTACGCTGAACAAGCCATTGTTGTAGATAGGATTTTTTTGTATGTGCCAATTTATCTTGGCACATACAAGATGGTGATTGCCTTAGTTGAACCTCGATGATTTATCTATGCCTATTACAGCGACTATGTCCTATTACAGCGACACTAACAAAGTAATTTGGCATGTTGCATGTTGCAAGCTGAATAGTTAAATACGATGTTAAAGTCACATGCAGAAATATTTTTTCACCCAGTGTCATTATGTACCAATTAACTGTTCCATGGTGGAAAAGATAGGTTTTAATCTCTTGCATAGTGCTATCAGATGTTTTCCCTCCTCTGTCCACTCCACTGCCACTGTTAATCCCTAGCATGTGGTGTGATTTAAAACTTGGCACACTTTTGATCTGTAAGATTATTATTTTTCCCCCACTCCCAGCCCTTCATTTCCTTGTCATATAGGGCTTGGCACTACATTTTATTAGGGTAAGGTTCTTAATCCACTGAGGTGGAAGGTTTACACAGTTGTATACTGTGACAGACTGATATTGTGGAATGAGGGGAATTCCCTTAAAGCAAAATGGAGGATGCACCCAGCTGTAATTAAACAGATTGTCAACTGTTTTGGAAACTTGTTTGTATTGGGGGAGGAATGCTTTGAATTATGTTCCCCTCTTTCTAGTAGATCCTTACTGGTACTCAATGCACTGGATGGTGGAAGTGAAGCAGTTCCTCTGCGCTCACCGGTTGCTCACCCCTTCGTGCATGGAACTTTTCTCTCAGGTGCATTGGCAATTATTGTATTTTTTCCTCAAGCAACTTTTTGGCTGGGAAAGCAATTTGACTCTATCGGAGAGTTCTTTATTTTTGGGGGAATTTAACAGCAGTTGGACTTAAATTACGTTATCGCCGCCGTTATCGTCATCTTTGCTTCTGTCTCGTCCTTCCATCAGTCATTGATGCTTTTCAGAATGCCAGGGCACACACCTCTTGGTGACTTTAAGTGGAGATATTTGAAGAATGGTGTGCTCGGGAAATTCCACAGGAAATTCCCTTTCAATGCCCCTTTCGGTTTCTTCAACTTTGTCCTTCTGCAGGACTTCGATCAACAGGATTAAGACAGTTTCAAAATTGTTTTAATTAAGTATTTAGTTGCTAATTCTGCTCACCATATTGATTGACCAGACCAACTTTTTGTATGGATAGTCAAAGGAGGTTGTTACCCATCTCTGGCGTGCATTAAAAACGGTCACATTGTCGGTGGCTTTGAAGCTTGAGATAATGATCTGTGTGTTCCATTGGCCTGTGGAAAATGATTGGTCAAATAATCAGATCTGCTTTTGGATTTGAATAGTCATAAATGTTTCTACCTTCGCTATGGACTGGTAGAGGTACTTATATGTATGAGTAGGAGTATTTTCTGACACGAAACAATTTTCTGCAATTGATTGTCAACATAACACAAAAGTTGTTTGGAAGTAAAGATCATCTGTAGTCAGATTTTTTTAATTTGTGTAATGTGCCAGCATTGTTTATTTCTACAATAGAAGACTAATCAAATGTGAGACAACAATGTGGCTTTTGGCTGGGCTTGAGCAATCTATAAATATCTTTGTAGTCATACTAACTCCGAGAGGCACCAAATACGGTCCTCTATGTTCCAGTAAGAGCACGGATCCCTCCCTTTTATTCCCCTAACCACAGCAGGTGATATAGCTTATTGTCAATCTAGAGATTTTAATAAGAAAGCTATTTTCAATTTGTTGAAAAACAGATTATTAAAGTGATATATTTAAAAAATGTGATCTTAACTTGGAGTGATCTTGGAAGATAGCTTTGCAGTGTATAGAAGTCCAGAAGAATCGCCCCTTGAGTCTTTACCAGCATAAAATTGAAATGATTTGCTTTTGGCATGTTGGCACCGAAGGCATGCATGTCTTTTAATCACTTGAGGAGACGATGACTAGTAATGAACCAAAAAACAGGATTAAAGGCCACAGGAGTCTATAGGAAAACGCAAATCTGAACCTTTCGTTGATGAACTCAACCTCTAGTGCGGTCTTGTGTCAACATTACTGTTGAGCGCCGTTCCATGATCCTGACATTTATTGGGTTTGGGCTTATTTGTGTTTGGTTTTTCTAATTACAAAACATGAGGAGCAACCAGGCCAAATGAAATGATCGAAAGTGGTTCATATTTGGTTGCCTGGGGCCTATTCAACTAATTTTCATCAGTTTATAGACTCTCCAAAGTTATTCTTGTTGAACAAAGACTGAAAACAAAATGCTCAGTGAACACCCTTGGAATAGGCTTTTACCTGATAAGTAAAAAAAAAAAAAACACGTTTCAGCTCAATACATGTCAACATCTCACTGTCAACTTTTTTCCCTGGATAATATAATATTTTTCTGTCTTTTCCAGTAAACCCATCATTTACAATGTAGTGGAAAGACCTCTTTTAAAAGTTTGTTTATGTGTTTGTAATACATTGTAATGAATGTAATTATTTTCTCCCCAGGGTTCCAGGTTGGTGAGAGCAAGCTAACTGAGGGGTGGAGGAGTGCCTGGGGCATCGTGTCCCTGGTTCTCAAGGTAACTAGAAACCTTTAACTGTTGCATTATGCTGGTTTCTTTAGCGCTGACTTGAACTGGCGTTGCAGTGGTTCTAAGAGACAAGACCATATTGATCTTATACACAAAACTCTACACTAGTTACCTGTAACGTATACAATAAATATTTTTCTAATTTTACAAATTAAGTCATTCATTTTGAAGCTCTACATGGGCGTGTTGTTTCTAAGATCCAACATTTACTTATACACTATGAGCCTACCCACTTACTGCATTCTTCAGGTAATGAAGAAAGTAGGACAAGTAGGAGTGTTTTTTGTTTTTTTTAGAGCCTTGGTGCTATACAAATCTCTCCCTGAGGAATGTATCTAGGTTTAGTTTTTATTTATGTCTATCCTTTGATTTTATTAGATTTTTACTGTATTTTATCTTGCTCTGTAAAGCACGTTGTAAGTGTGATTCCAAAGGTGCCACCCCAAGTTACCATTACTTGAGTCATAAACAGAGTTCACTTTGTCCTGTTGCCTATTCGGAGCCTGTAATTATGGAAGCCTTTAAGTTTTTTTTGAGGTTAGCCTGCTGTTATCTGATCAGATGTTACCAAAATAACAGACTACGTCACAATCTCAAGTGAGATACTTTTCTATCTTCCTTGGGTGCAGTTTCGAATTGACACGTTATCTTTGAGTTACCATACCGGTAGCAGTTTTGTGAAAGAGTGTATCCATTATGCCCTGGTGTCGGTATTTCCAGTCATTGCAGAGACGGGGAAGTGAATGTTCTTGTTGTACTGCACCCACTGTCTTGCACTGGCCATGGCCTGCTATTGTAAAATGGTAGGAAGGGCTTGGTCCCAAGCAAAATATCCCACTGTATGCCAGAGGAAAAAAGTCCAGCCGGGTGCAGCTGGCTGATAAGATCGAAGCGTGGGGGGCAGCGATACGGGATCAGTAAGTCTTTTATGGGCTGGTGGGTGCAGCGGCAGGCTGACCCCTATAGCAGTTTACAGACGTGAACTCGGGGAAAATGTCCCAAAAAGAATTTGGGTCCTGACATCTACCTGGCCTTGACGTTTCTGTGTTCTCACCAACTCGATCAAACATTTTCCAGAAATCTTATGAGAGGAGGGCCAGGAAGCTTTTCAGATAATGCCTGTAGTGACTTTTGCAGATATTTGCGTTGAACGAATCACTGGTCAAACGTTTACCACCCTAGAGCTTTTTGTTCAAAATACATTTTTTGACTTTTTACAAACGGATTATAATAATGAAATGTGTGTTTGGCATTGACACAACCTTGAACAAGCTCTGCCTTTTTTTTCCCCCTATGAGAAGTATGAGCATATCGTGTCTCTTCTTCCTCGTACCCTCCATCTCTCTGACATTTTTTTTTGACCTAAAACTAAATCCCTCAAATGCTTGATTGGTAAACAAGCAGGCCACGGGCATGAAGGGATCTAACCAATTTGCCCTGAAGCCCGAGCAAAAATACTTAGTCCGCACGATCGATTAATTGATTCTGAACCCCTGACCATGAAGCCTCTGGCTCACTTAACCTGTTTTTTTTGTACTACTCGCAGTTTAACTCTTTACTCACTGTTGGTTTCATATTAGAATGTTTTCTCCTTAGCGAAAGTCAGAGTATGAGCTCTAAAATAACCTGCTGCAGGTATGTTTGGCCATAGCCTCATAGACCGATTGTCTGCAGCCAAATTAGCGTTTTTAGGGGCCAGTTGACACAGACACCCTTCTCTGTCAAGCAGCCGATTTTACAAATCACACTTGCTCAAAATGACAAAGCACCTTTTTTAACAGCTGGCTATTCCTCTGGGACAACTTAGGGGAGGTAAGAGGGACAAGCTTGATATTGGGGAACACACACATATAAGTTAACACTCCCAAGAGATAATCTCAGGTGTTCTCAGGTCAAGCAGCTGTCTGAGAATTGCCCAGCATGTTTATAGTATAGGAGTCTCCATGTGTTCCAGTTAAATTACTCACCTCAGATAACGTACCTGTACTTTGTATCCACAGAATAATGTTTTTTTTATTTTTTTGCTGTAGACAGTTTAAGAGTTCACTTTGCGTTCAAAATATTTCACAAGTTGATTTGACTTTATGCACTTTTGGATATTATGCAGTGCGTGTACAGTATGTACAGCATTTTATGTGTGTAAAAAATAAAAAATAAAAATGTACAGTTCTTATTTATATTGTGAGCATTTTGAAATAGGCATCAGACTCCAATTGATACTGGTCGGGAGCACCATGGTCCTCGACCATTCCTAAATCCTCTTCAAGGGATTGTGGGAGACTTCCACCCAATCAGATTACAAGTTCACCGCCTCAGTCTGCACAACGACTGTACCGCTTGGTTTTGATACCAGATTAAGTGTGGACTGGCTGCACAGTAATGGTTCCAAATCCTCTTTCAGTTTATTAACCCCTACTGTGATGTGATGTGGAGTGAACGTGTGTGAATGATCTGGGTTTTCCCCTTTTCATGGCATTTAAAATGATTATGTAATGGAGGAAGTGTACAAAAATGTGGTTAATGTGCTGATGACAAATACACAGTTATCTTCTAATCCTTGCTTGTATGCATAATATCCATAGAAAACATCTTGTGACCCCGCCAGAGTTCCACACTGTTCTCTCACTCTACATTTTGTCTGTTGTGTTTCTAGTCACTAAGAAAGGGGCTTGGCAAACAGTTCTGCAGCATGGAGAAGGAAGATCTGAAGGTCCTCAACAAGGGCGAAGAGGAGGAGATGGTATGGCTCTTACTTTCCTTTTATTTTTTGCTAATTAAGGAATTCTTGATTTCCCACCCATCAGATTCCACCATGTTTTTCTCTTACACCATTAAGGAGCTGCAGGGCTACCGTCTTTGTCGTTGGCGGCTGGTCCTGGTGGGCCTTGGGGTATTGTGCACAGGGGGCTTCCTCCTCCTGCTGCTCTACTGGATGCCAGAGTGGTGCGTCAAGTCCACCTGCACCCGTACCACAGCCCGTGATGCTGAAGTGGTGTTGCTGCGCTCTATGGTAAGTAGACTTAGAGTGATTGGTTGGTTGTAAAATTAACTTTTGTGTACTAGGATGATCAAGGAATTGTTGGTTTTAGCCTCTCAAATTGATTTTCATGATTGTGCACTAGAAATTGTATTCATTAAATAACTTTATTTGCAGGCCTTATAGCGTAAACTTATATTGCACTTGGTAACCGTAACCCACTCAGAAGATTGTGGATAAGATTTAACATTATTTAGTGGCCAGTTAACTTGCATCCTCTAAGTTTGTTTTAAAAGTAACTCTTGAGGATTCTCTTGCTCCAAATTAATCAGTTAACTACAATGGAGTCATGTCTAATTGCTTTAAAGCGTAACTTAGCATATGGGTATATGTAAGAAATAATCCCCAAGCTCATGTGATTTCAAAGTTGCCAGGTTAGAATGGAAAGAAAACTGATGATGCCTCAAGTGTGATAGTTCGTTTTTAATAGAGAGAGGCTGTGGAATGAACAAAGTTCAGTATTTAACCATTTATCATGTATTTGTTCGAATAGGATGAGTTCCGTCGCTGGTTCTTGGCCAGGGTGCGAGTGATGCTGGCCCCTGGGAGCAACCCCTTCCACAGCCTGGACACCCAGACCACCTCCCCCTGCCCCCTTTCCCCTCCTTCCTGCCCCTTATCCTCACCTTCCTCCCCACATGAAGCCAACGGACACACCGATCACCTTTCCGATGGCAGCACCGCTCAGGAGCTCATTAGAAGATATGCCGACTACCAGCCCACACAAGTAGGCACTTCAGAATGTACTTTAGTTATATACACACTCACACTGGTTTCCAAAATTGTTAGAAGGTTTTTCCAAGTTTTTCATACATATTTACAGTGTGTCAAGAGAGGGATGTGGAATGGCAATTTTGAATGATGAACTGATTTCCTTCTTTGTAAAGTTGGTATGATTAGTCTAGACAATGTTGCATAAATTATGGCATATATGAAATAAAATAATAATCTGATTCCTTTTGCCCTTCCTCTCCTGCCTTTCCCCCTTTTTCTCAGATTCGCTATTTTACCTTGCATAGCACAACGTATTATTGGGATGACGAATTGCAGAATTTTAAAGTTTTAGGGTAAGCATTCTTTATTTATAGAAATTGTATTATTATGGTTATGCAATTTCTTCAGGAGCTTTTGCCTTAATCCTCCATTTGCTTACATTAAGCTGAAATTACTTGGGGTTGTATCTATTGATATGCCCACATAAAATGATAGAAAATATCAAACAAGCAAAGATCAGATTCTTGATCTGTTATCTCTCCGCAGCGGCCTGGAGGATCTGCAGATCAGCTGCTCCACCCTCCACTCGGATCACAGTGCAGGCCTAACCAGGAACCAGCAGGAGTACAGGTAACTGAAGGATCGGCCACGCAAGCCATAGGCTGCATCATCGTTTGGTTTTGTCTGGCGTCATGTCAACGTAAAGAGTCCTCAGAAAGAACATTTACCCTGCATAGCCTAGCTGATTTCTCAAATGTGCAGGTGGGGGACATCTGGCCTCTGCGCCTGTATGCAGTCCTCTGCTGCAATTGCTGTCTTTCCAAGCTGTGCATGACTTGGCAAGTGTAACTGAAAGAGGGTTAAACTGCGTTTTCCTCCTCTGCAAGAATTAAAGCCTTTAAAAAGGAACAGAGTATATTTGATTAGCCGCTTAATATAGAACCAGCTGATATGCCTACATCTGAGCTACTGCAGTGGGAAGTCAGACAGACTGACCCAGACCTGTAAAACTAGCGGAGAGTGGCAGCATTATAACTACCCTCTAATCTGCTCTCTCACCAAAGACGAGCAGGTCCGGCCCTGGGTCCCTTTTTAATAAGTTGTGTGTCTGCTACGTGTGCGAGGGTGTGTGTGCGTGTGTGTAGATATGATGCGATATGATTCAGAACACTTGACTGATGACTCTCTCTTTCGCCACTTGTCAGGAGACTGTTCTTCGGAGTGAATGAAATTGCAGTGAAAGTGCCTTCTGTTTTCAAGCTGCTTATCAAAGAGGTAATTTCCATCATGTGTGTATGGCATGCAAAATTTAGGGACAATTTTACTGCCAGTTTTTTCTCGCTTTCAAAGGATAGCCGATTATACGCAAAAAGATGCATTATATTTGCTCGCGTTAATAGTTTCATATTTCAAAAGAATGGGTAATACTTTGGGGGAAATGCTATGTTTCCTCAAACTAACCAAAAGTCGGGCCTTTTTATTAAAAGGAACTAAGCCCAATAAATCTTCTATTTGATGTTTATAAAATTATATCTCCCCTGTCAATTTTTTACAGTGCATTTCTTACTAACGACCTACATGATCTGCAGTATATTAACAATGGAAAGGGCTAACCTGCTTAAGGGGATCTCTGGTCCTAAGTATTGAGACTTTCTAATTATTATTGCTCTTTTTACCAAGTTTCCTTTTCATTTTAGATTGAAATGCGACTCTTGACACTTTCCCAGTAAGCAGTTAAAGAGGCCTTTCCAGTTATGCCCTCACTTAAATTGCGGCCCATTGTAACATTCAAATGTGATGATAAAATCCAATGGACTTTGACACCTTTGTTTAACTTTAATTGCAATATAAACTTTAAGCATCTCAAATTTTTTTCCTTTCGTCTCCTCCTGCAGGTCCTCAATCCTTTCTACATCTTCCAGCTCTTCAGTGTGATCCTGTGGAGTGCCGATGAGTATTACTACTATGCTGTGGCCATTGTTTTCATGTCAGTCATATCCACAGCTACCTCTCTTTACACCATCAAAAAGGTGAGCGCCACAAATTGCTGTCATTTACCATTCCACGTTTTCTTTTCTTTTGTTCACACAGGCTTAGAGATCGCTTTTCTCAAACTTATTTTTGGGCACGTTTTCTCCACATTTTAAGGCAAATTCGTGATATCACCAGCTCCTGAGTCTGAAGGACAAAACCAAATATTTGTTATGGCCCTCTGATATTTACTTTCCTTGAGTCTTTGTGTTTTTTTTTTTTTCTCCAGCAATACATCATGCTTCACGATATGGTGGCAGCTCACAGTATTGTCCGTGTGTCTGTATGCCGAGCCAACAATGGTTTGTCAATTTTTTTGTGTCGTTTTTTTGCGATTGTATGTGTTGATACGTTTTACAGAAAGATTTCTCTAGAGAATTGCGCACCACTTTTTAATCATTTATTTATTGCTCTGGCCCCTGCATGAAATGCCTCAGCTTTTCACCCCGTTTCCTAGAGTATAAGTCATGAAAAATCACACATTTCCCCTATAATGACACTCAAAATGTGCTTTCTTATATTTCATTATCCACTGTGCTGTGTAGTGTGTATTATTTAATTCACACATCTACTCTCTGCACCTTCATTGTCCCCTCCATTCTGGCAGATATCGAAGAAATCCTGTCCACTGATCTGGTGCCCGGTGATGTGATGATCATCCCCAGTAATGGGACCATCATGCCATGTGATGCTGTGTTGGTCAGCGGCACTTGCATCGTCAATGAAAGCATGCTCACAGGTTTGAGAACGAATCTGACTTTTAACTTATGAAAGAGTGGGAGTAAAGGTAAAAATATTGCATATATATTTTTGTTGAGTTTATTTTTACTGTCCCATCAGGTGAGAGCGTTCCCGTGACAAAGACCAACCTCCCAAACCCAGTGCCAGAAGAGACGAGGGGTGAGGTTGACTGTGCCTACAACACAGAGGATTATAAGAGACACACACTCTTCTGTGGCACCAATGTTATCCAGACCCGCTTTTACACAGGAGAACTTGTCAAGGCAGTGGTGGTCCGCACAGGTAGGTGTGTGTGTGTGTGTGTGTGTGTGTGTGTGATTGAGAACCTTAAAATGGGAGAATGATGGTGTTTGGATGTTATCTTAATGTGTTTGTTTGTTTGTAAATGTGATGCTTGATGCTTTGTAAGTCAAGTGACAATTTATATACAGTATTTGGAATGTATTGAGAGACACCGTTGACTTTATTGGGAAAGCATCTTTTATATTATCTTTGCGTACATGGACATCACAGGTCAGAGACCAGGTGCCATATTTGTAAAGCTTGTCATGGTTTGCCCTTATTGTGAAGACTAGACCTTAGCAAGAGCTTTTGAAAGAATTGTCCTTTTCTCTTCTCAGGTTTCAGCACAGCCAAAGGTCAGCTGGTGCGCTCCATCCTGTATCCCAAACCCACTGACTTCAAGCTCTACCGTGATGCCTACCTCTTCCTGTTGTGTCTGGTGGCCGTGGCTGGAATCGGCTTTGTCTACTCCATTGTCTTCAGCATCCTGAACAAGGTAACTAATGGGTTTTAAGGGAGTTGAAATAAGAGTGCACCCCTATACTGTTGATATAAGTCATAAAATTACCTTGTCTTCGAAACATATTGTGGTAGTGGAGGCAATATTAAAACAATGTCTGAAAATATTTTCAAGATAACTAACTTGTTTCCTCACATTTAAATTTGCTAAGTGGCCATATACAACAGTTTTATCTTCTTACCAGTAACCAGGTCATTTTATTTGCAACTTTAACCCATTTGGGTTTTTTTTTTTTTTTTTTTTTGCACAATGGCTAGCAGAATCCAGAATCCTTGGTAAACGAACTACAAATAAGATTTCTTTTTCTTGTAATATGATAAATCTAAGGCTTATACTCTGACTGACTGACATAAAAGCTGTGTCGTTTTGTTTTACTAATTCTATTAGTCAATCATGTGTCTGGTAAAACCTTGAACACAGCTGGTGGAAAATAGTTTTTCTTCTATTGCTGGAACATTGCGCAAAACCTGTCCCAACAACACATGGCACTATAATACATTCCTTGAACACTTTGTGTCGCAAAGCATGGATTGTTTGAGATATTTGATTGCATCTAGGCTTTTGGTAGGATAAGTACCGGATTAACATAATCAGCCAGTTTGGGGTATTTCTTTGGATTTTTTGTTGTTAACAATCAGAGGAGAAACATACTCCAGAAAAAAACATTGTTGGTGTCTGTAGCTTATTTCTGGAAATGGACCATATTTCATCCCCAACCTTGTACTTTTAGAATTCCTTTGCAGAAAATGGTTGAAAATGAACTGGCTTGGTTAATTGCTTTCAAGGTGATACTCAAAGACATGGTGATTCTAAAACATCCAGGAATCTAAGTCTTTTATCCCTTTTGGCTACCCTAGGTGCCAGCTAAAACCATCATCATCGAGTCCCTAGACATCATTACCATCACTGTGCCACCCGCGCTGCCAGCTGCCATGACAGCTGGCATTGTTTATGCCCAGCGACGCCTCAAACACATTGGCATTTTCTGCATCAGCCCACAGAGGATCAACATCTGTGGGCAAATCAATCTGGTCTGCTTTGACAAGGTGAGCACTAGAAGTTGTGTGACTCCTGTGTCAAATGTTTCAGTGGAAGAGAAATGCACATGGAGCAGCGAGAAATAACATAACTTAATAAACCTATACAAAAATGCATGCAGTAACATGAACAGTAGTTTGACTTGGACATATACAGTAACCAAGTACTTGGACACTTACTTTTGTAAGATGTCCTTCTGTATGAAGTATATTTCTTAAATGAATTGCACCGGCCTCTGTGTGATAATGCAGAACTCATTGGTTCAATTTGTACTTTCTTATTTCCTGAAGACCGGGACTCTTACAGAAGATGGATTAGATCTGTGGGGTGTCCAGAGAGTTGAGAATGGCAGGTAAGTCTGTACTCTGGCCTGTGATTTAGTATGCACTGTTGATAACCCTAATGAAAAACAAATTATTCATATATTTTTTTTGTCATGTCTGAGTAAAATGTGTGTTCTCTGCATGTCCAGTTTCAATCTGTCGGAGGAAAATGTGAAGAAGGAGAATCTTGTCAAGTCCCAGTTTGTGGCCTGCATGGCCACCTGTCACTCTCTTACCAAAATAGAAGGCCAGCTGTCCGGAGACCCACTGGACCTCAAAATGTTTGAGGCTACAGGCTGGGTGAGTTGTTGTGCATCTATCCATAAGCTTAATATTTGCTGACAACAGAACAGTGGAAATTTAGTCGAACTTATGAACATTTGGAGGGCTCAACGGCCACGGGGTATCCATTGTATGTCTACTCATTTCTCTGGTCCTTGTTGTTCTCTCAACCTTTACCTGCCCAGATCCTTGAAGAGGCCACTGAGGAGGAAACATCTCTCCACAACCGTATCATGCCCACTGTGGTTCGACCCCCAAAGCAACCCCCAGAGCCTCCTGCATCACAAGATCAGGACATGGTGTGTACAACAACCCATTTGTTCCTAATTAAAGAAGTTTGGTAAATATTTAAAAATAATATAAACCAATTAATTTGTATTGAAGGTGATATATAAACCAATCTAATTAAATATTGGAAGAAAGGACAAGCAGGTTTATTGTAAATGTTCTGACTTGTTTTCTTTCATGGTCAGCATAATTCAAGTTGATTGAGTTTACATTCTTAGAATATTGGCTTTAATAAAAAAAAATTTAACATCTTAAGTATGATATTGCGGAGCAATTGTATTACTTTGGTTTATCTGTTTTCACATTATGTTTAATCACCAACATATCTCTCTCTGCTCTTTTTCTCATTCAAGGAACTCTATGACCTCTCGGTAAGAAGTCTGCTTCCTTTCCAGAATGTAATGAACAATTTCCTCTTTAGCTTTCTCAAACAATAGTAAAATCCGGCCTGAACATTTTGTTGTTTTTTTTTTCCTAATTTTTGGCACACTTGATTGTGTCATACAAAATTACTTGAAATTTTCTAAGATTGGTCATCCATTTAATGCTAAAGATGGAATCTCTGTAGGGTTCATGATTTTGTCTCTAATATGCTAAAAAGTAATGTCATAGCCCTCTCAGTAATTTTGTAATTAGCCTTTCAAAATTTGCTCAATTTCAACAGATGTTTATTTTTAGATTAACCCACTTAAACCTATATTAACTTATTGAGGTTAATGACTTGTATTGTGTGTGTGTGTGTGTCTGTGTGTGTGTACGCGTGCGCATGTGTGTAGTCAGTGTATGAGATAGGTATTGTGCGACAGTTTCCCTTTTCCTCAGCTCTCCAGAGAATGAGTGTGGTAGCTCGCTTGCTGGGGGAGAAACGCATGGATGCTTATACAAAGGGGGCACCAGAGGTGGTGGCTGGTCTCTGCAAGAAAGACACGGGTGAGATGTGCACAAACCGCTATGGTTGCTATCAGCACTCTAAAATAAAAACGTTTTTTTAAATTATTGCGTTATGTTTTTGGTCATGTGTCATTTTTGACCCTTGACCTGAGCACAAATGCCACGGGAGTTGGATGTCTCGTTCGTACCTCCCTGACTTTTATCTGTCCTCCGTCTCTTTGCAGTTCCAGAAAATTTTGCAGAGGTTCTGGAGGGCTACACCAAGCAGGGTTTCAGGGTCATTGCTCTGGCACACCGTCGGCTTGAATCCAAACTGTCCTGGCACAAAGTTCAGAACATCAACAGGTAGAATTTACTGTTTGAAGCACTTTGGCTGCTTTTAGAGCAAGTAGAGGTTAAACCCAGTATTGCCAACTGCTCAAATAAGAACTTCACGCAGCGATTCATGTGTCACGCACAGTGCTGTTCTCATAATGTTGACACAAGTAATGGTTTATTTAGTTCAGTGGGGTACTAGTCTGCCATAGCTTTTGTTATTTTATGCTTTTTAGAAAAAAATGTATAAAAGTGTGCATATCTTTCTTTGAACTAGGGATCACATAGAGACAAACATGGAGTTCCTGGGTCTGATCATCATGCAGAATAAGCTGAAGGCAGAAACCCCAGGGGTTCTGCAGGACCTCCGTCAAGCCAGCATCCGCACGGTCATGGTTACAGGTGAGAGAATGCACATATGTCCACACGTGTAAACATTAACTGCCACGCACGCACGCACGCACGCACGCACGCACGCACACACACACACACACACACACACACACACACACACACACACTGAATCACTGACTATGTGTGCATAATTAAAGTCAGTTATGTGGAAAATTAGCTTGCAAAAATGCACAGAGATGTAACAACGGTAACTTGCAACATTTCCCAATCAATCTGTAGCTGGTTAACCTTTGTGAATTGCTAACACAAAAGCAGCACAGTGATTTCCTGTGTTTTGAAACTGGAGACTCAGTCCCTCCGATATTTATCAGCTGTACCGTTAATCTCAAACTAAAAACATTTCTGCAGTGTAAGAAGCAAGCCAGCTCTAATGTTCACCATTGATTTCTGACACTTCAGGTGACAATATGCTGACGGCCATTTCGGTTGCTCGGGACTGCGGAATGATCCCTCCCCAGGACACAGTCATCATTGCTGATGCTCACCTCCCACACGATGGGCACGCCGCCAACATCACCTGGCGATACGCCGACAAGCCGAGCAAGACATCTCCCCTGCAGGTAGAGCAATGGGGGCTCACGCTTACTTGCATGAACTCATACAGTAGGGATGAAACGGATAAGGAGGCTGGCGCAATCTGTCACGCTCCAATTTGTACTCTCTTTTTAGGTGAACATCAGTCTTGATATAGATGAGCCCAAAGCACAAGAGCTGTACCACTTTGCCATGAATGGAAAATCGTTTGCTGTCATCGCAGAGCACTTCCCTGATATGCTTCAAAAGGTATGCGGTCTCCTTAATGAGAGGATGACGTACGTCGAACCATGTCTTTAACTACTAGCACCGCTATATCTTTGGGGAAAACTCTCGTCACAACGTCCGGTGTTTCTGCTGTCGCTTGTGTCTCCCCTTGTAGCTGGTGCTCCATGGGACGGTGTTCGCCAGAATGGCCCCAGACCAGAAAACTCAGCTTATTGAGGCGTTGCAGGGAGTAGAGTGAGTATTAAAAAGTCCTGAAATGTATTGTTTGTTTGCTTTTCGCTGTCGGACACCTTTCTATTACCAATGGCTTAACTAGTGTTCAGTCAAATAGTTGGTAAACGCATTTGTTCTATTTTAAAGACAAAAAAAAGTTGTTAACATTCTATTGTCACTGTTCTTTATCGTTTACTCTACAGCTACTTTGTGGGGATGTGTGGAGATGGAGCTAATGATTGTGGGGTATGCATAGCCACTTTACGAACACATTTGTAGTGTGATATTAAGAACTTGAAATGAGCATGATAATGACGGCAGTCTTTGAATACGATTTTTCTTTGTCTTCTCTAAGGCTCTGAAGAGGGCTCACAGTGGCATCTCTCTCTCCGAGCTTGAGGCCTCCGTAGCCTCTCCCTTCACCTCCAGGACCCCCAACATCTCGTGTGTCCCCAGCCTCATCAGGTTATTCCTTCTGCATTTTTATTTTCGTGCCCCACTTTATATTTGATCGACACAAAATAAATGATCAAAACGAGAAATAAAAGCAGAAGGGAAGAGCTCATCTTATAATTTGCAGAAAGTGCTGGCTCAATCATTTTTTCATGCATTTTTCTGCCTTTATTGGATTGAATTATTTGTCAGAGGCAGACGGGTAACGGGAATAAGAGTATGACATGCAGCTAAGGTCTACTGCCAGAATAGATTCTTGGATGCTGCCGTTGCATGTGGCTTCGCAATAAGGTATAGGCTGTCGGTATGACTGGAAAATGTTCGTATATCTGCTGCAGATAGAGAAACCTATTTGGCTTTGACATTTATAAAGATGACTGTCGACGAGTTACCGGATTACTGGTCGGGTAGAGAGATGACACAGTTGTTGTTCGCCTTTCCAGGGAAGGCCGTGCTGCTCTCATCACCTCCTTCTGTGTGTTCAAGTTCATGGCCCTCTACAGCATCATCCAGTATATCAGTGTCACTCTCCTCTATTCCGTAAGTGCTGATGCCGCCACAAACAAAAGTTGCTGTGGAACTAACCCACAGAAATCCACTAGACTCGTGTGAGTCTCTAATCTTTGCCGTCTTTGTTTTTCAGATCCTCAGTAACCTCGGAGACTTTCAGTTTCTTTTCATCGATATTTTCATCATCCTCATAGTTGTCTTTACCAGTAAGTAAAGCAGGAGTAGCAATAATGACAAGGCAGTATATATTATACCATGGTTATGTGTCGCACATTTGTGCATTATATCTTTGCTTCCAAACTTCTCTCCTCTTCAGTGAGCCTGAATCCAGCCTGGAAAGAGCTGGTTTCACGTCGGCCACCTTCAGGCCTGATCTCAGGATCTCTGCTGTTCTCTGTGCTGACCCAGATCATCATCTGCTTGGCCTTCCAGACCATAACATTCATTTGGGTCCAACGACAGCCTTGGTACACGGTCTGGACACCACACGCAGAGTGAGCGCCTACTTCCGTACAGTTGCGCTACAAAAATGTTTTCTTTTGCGTTTTTGTCTCCTGACTCTTTTCCTTGCATGACAATGTGGAATAACCCATTTAAACAATAGTGTAAAACTCTGTCTTCACCCAGTGCCTGCAACCTGTCGTCACACATCAACATGTCCGACCTCAACGACACAGAGGTGGACGACCACAACATCCAAAATTTCGAAAACACCAGCCTCTTCTACGTCTCCTCCTTCCAGTATCTGATTGTTGCCATCGTCTTCTCCAAGGGCAAACCTTTCCGGCAGCCCAGCTTCAAGAATTGTAAGAACCTTGCCTGTATACACAACGCATCATGTCCTTTAAAAAAACAAAACAAAGGGTGCATTTCTATCTTGCTCATTTGTTTTTGGATGTGTTTTGCTTGCTTATGCTCTCCCCAGGGCCTTTTGTGCTGTCTACTTTGTGTTTGTACTTCTTCCTGCTGTTCATCATGTTCTACCCTGTTGAAACCATTGACACGTTTCTCGAGGTAAGGAGATATCAAGCACAGTCGCATACATACAGTACAGTATATACCCACACCTGGCTCTAGTGTAACCTCTTCCTTGATTTGATTATATCAAGTTCTAAAACGTTTAAAGATTTGAATCAAATCAATTGCTAACACCGCTCAAATGTGCCATACTTAAGTGCTAATGACCCATACAGCCAACCAACAATGCTGACTGGTCTTAGTGGTAATCACTTTGTGTCTCCAAATGTCCCCGCATTGATGCTCAGTGTTGGAGTGTCTCTCTCTCTCCCTACAGATTGTCTGTGTCCCTTTTGAATGGAGGGTCACACTCTTCCTCATCATTTTAGTCAATGCTGCTGTGTCTGTTGTAGCGGAGGTAAGACCCTTACGCAGGCGCATGGTCGGATGGTCAGGTTCAGTTTTTGTATGTTCATGCAGGGTGCTCATCTTTGTTTCTCTTAGCTTGACGGCAGGATAGATCTTGTAAGGGGAAAATCTTTTTTTTATGTGAAAATGTGATAGTCTTCAATGAGACACATTTTGGTATCTGCAATTGACACTTGAAGTATGTGTCCATTTATATCACAATCATTATTGATGAAGTGAATGTAGGCTGTTAAGAAATGCCTCACTGTCTTCCTTTATACACCTGCCCTTGCATTCACACGTCACGCAAAGATGAAGCTACATCCTCAATTACCATTGCAAATATCTCTCACCTTTTGAAAATAAAAAATTAATATATATATATATATATTGCACCTAATCAAAATTTCAAGTAATATCATGGAGACAATATTTATCCGCCCTCCTTACTAATTTTGTGCAATTAAATGTTAACCTTGCATGCAACGACTAACACACAACTGAATGGAAGAAAACAATGCATGACATATAATTACTTATAATTGCAAAACAATGTGACAAAAACAGTTGACAGACCACTGTGAACTAAAACAATAGCAGGAAGTTTGTGAAATCAAATTGCAAATCAAATCTCTGAAATGCTTTCTCCTGCCAAATGCGCAATTCCATAGACCTTCATCCTTGACATCGTCTTATGGAAGCTTGTGTTCAGCCGAGACAAACAGGGCAGCTTTGGCATCAACCCTGCCGCCCCGACACCACAGGTTGGGAAAATCTGACACCTTCTTCTCTAGCCCTTTCATTTCCCTCTTGTGTGGTGTTACCTCCCACTGTCCCCACTTCCTTTAATATCACAGAGTGCACATTTCTTTTAACCCCTAACCAAGACTTCAGCCTTATTCTTTTCCATCTTCTTCCCCTCGTGTCACCCTGATGGGCAGTCTGTTCAAGGCTGATAATAGTTACACATGTACTCCAAAACTCCACAGCTACTCTTTAAAGACAATCCGTTAACTTTTACAGAGGAAGCAGTCTGAGACACATTCCAATTTGATGGCGGAGCTGGTGAATCATTTTCTTTTATAGCCCACCGAGAAAACGCAGAATAAATCATTCGGCCAATTCAATCATGAAATGGTCGAGATCTATATAATAAACCCTTTAAGGTTGTTGCATCCACACAATGGTGTCACGACTACTAAATTTGGTGTAGTGTAAAGTTTCAGCATGAACATGGGCATGAGATTTTGGACCACCCCTGCTCATAATTCAGTTGTTGAGAATAGCTAAACGAATAAAAGATCTGATTTTCAAAATTACACATTATTAATAATTTAAAGCAAGGTTACTACTAGGGCTACTATGGTCACTACTAAGTAACATTCCGTAGTATCAGTAAATTACATTTTGGAGCTCACATTGATGTTGAAAAAAACTAGTTTGTGGCCATATTTATAGACTGATTGCATTAATTATTACAAATGTTCACGTGACATGTGTCTTATTGGATTACAATTAAGATGCAGTGAGTGCCTTTTATATCCAAAATGTCAAAGGTTTTCTTTTCAGTACTTCACTACTAGTTTGTGCGGGAGGTCCAGACAGGTGTACCGATTTTAACCACTAGGTGTCGCACTTGACTCGACGCCAACTCTGTCTGGCTCCATTGAAATGTATTTCGAAATTAATGTTTAAACTTTGAGACTTTTGGAAATCAGTTATTCTTCTCACTTAACTATTGACAGTAATAGAAATTCTGACTGAGTTTGCCATTTTCAAGTCGTGCACTTCTATATATGTATATGTATTTTGTTAGTTACACAAACGGATGCATGTATAACCACTGCAGTTCGGCAATGTAAAGAGCTGTATCTGCATGTCGTCTAAATGGTGCCGGCCTAGTTTTGTTTTGCACGTATATTATACAGTAGCAGGTCACTCCCTGATTTATTTAACGTGTTTTACGAAATCTGACAAGAGTAGGACACCAGATTATGGAACTGTTCATCCCTCCATTTTCCCTTTTTCTGATATTTGTATTTATTTGTTATTTGGGGGGTTGTCTATATTTTCAGAGGGGCATTGACCTTGGGGCACACAAGTTTCTGTCCCGGCTGTGCTGCTCCAGCAAGATGCCCAAGGCCCGCTACATGCATCTGGCCCAGGAGCTCAGTGTGGACCCCGACTGGCCTCCAAAGCCAACCACCACCACTGAAGCGAAACCGTGCCCAGGAAACGGCTCCACCTATGAAATAATGATCAACTCCTAGCTGCCCCTCAGTTACCACAGGATGATTGCTTGTCATCAGTAAAACACATTACATTACCATTACCTGTATAGTGAGGGCCCATAAGTCTGAGATCAGATCCTACTGTATGTAATAAATCAAGTTATGTTTGAGTTTAGTTTTCTCAATACTCTTGGTCTCTCTAGCTCACCCACTCATGCAGGCTCTTAGATCTGTGACATCAAATTCTATTCCCATCTCATATAAGCCAGGTTCAATTTGCACATCCACCTAATATATTTCGCCTCCCTATGTCTATCTAGAAGGGGTATTAAAGACAGCTTAAGTCACAACCACTGAATCAGAGGTGGGAAGCCTGGACTTGAATGTGGATAGAGTAATGCAGAGATATCTGTCGGTGGCGACACTGACCGACTTCATATAATGCGACTTTATAGTATGAAAAGAGGTGTCGACGTTGCAGAACAAGCATCACTTCACGTGTAAGACTTTAACAGTGACTAACTTGTTCCACAGGTAGCGGGGTGGTGCAGGCTCTGATCGCTACTGTGTAGGGGTCTTATAAATGTAATGTACACACATACTCGGACTCATTTTTATGAGCTAGTATTAACACCTGGCAAGAATTCATGAAATAGCACAATTATTAGTAGGATTAGTTTAGATTAGAATTATAAGTGGGATAGTAGCAGGTGGGCCTTTTAAAATGGTTACGCAATATACAGCACAGCTCGGTGATTGAAAGTGCTCCACAATGGACATATACGTGCTTCTGCACGTTCAGGACATTATGCCTTGCTTAATGTAAAGGACATAGAAGAGAAGAGTGTGGCAGATGGATACACACAAATACTGTGCTCATCAACGCTTAACCACAGGCTGGGACCTGTGGCAGGCTCTCCTTCATGTCTGTCAGTGATTTTTGTTTATTTGACTTTATTTTTTTATATATGTAGACAAAATAAAAATAAATAATAAAAAAAAAAAGACAAGAAAAACATCACTGCTTTTTAGACATGGCAGCGAAGTAAATCAATGTCCTGTTGCTCCAGATATTTCAGCTCTTATCTCCCAATTTATCATTTCATGCTACGAAAAGGTCAGCAAACACAACAGGTTACCTCAAGAGCTAATGATGGAATTCTCCCCAACCTTAGCTGTGCTTTGACTTCAAGGCCAACACAGCATGCATGCATTCGAAATGGTTTTCATCCATCCAGAATAGTTATGTTACTTGTAAGCGAGCTTTGCACCGCTCTTGTGATTCTTTTTTTTTTTGCTGTTTTATTTATTTTATTTTTGATTTATTTTTTTATCTGTGAGCCATGTCCTGTTCGATTCTTAGGACATCAGACTGAAAGTACATCAATACTTGCCTGACGCCAGCTCCGTATGCGTCATTTGCTAAAGACTTGGAAAAAAAACAATGCTAGTAATATTACTTTAAATATACAGCATTACTGTAGAATTAAGCAGCATTGGTTATTGGGGAAAGTTAAATGCACGCATGAGACCAGAGAAACCAAAGCCTCCTACATCCACAAATTTGTTAAAGATTGACTGCAGAAATCCAATATTTGTGTTTTGTTTAAACGACATTTCTTCCTGTGGAAGACTGATTTAGAGGGTGGTAGAAAATGATTGAGGCAAGGGGTTGTGCATCCTGTCTACTCGCTGTTCTTTGTGCATTCTAAAAATCCACGCTACTGCACACACTGCATAAGAGGGATGCAGACCACCATGCACACTTGTATTCATGTATTACACAGGCTACCTGCGTAGAGAGTTAAGGGCTATATTTTATGTTCACTGCGATTCTTGCGGTTCCCCAACATTTCTTCTCAGTGTTATTCACACACAGCATGTCGACTTTTTATGCTGGCTTTAAAAGCTTGAGTTTCTCCCTGAGGATAAACCCTACCCTACTGTTTAAAGTCAACATGAACATGTAATTATATTAATAAGACATACACAGCAAACTGCAGAGAAGGAGTTGTTTGTTTGTTTTTATCATATTAACTGGCTCATGTTAAACACAGACACTGTAAGGAGAAAACTACAATGGTGCTTGATGGTCAAAATGCAAGTGTATGGTGGAGAATCACTTTCAAGCAAAAACCACCCCCACATATGTAGCTGATACCCACTGTTGCTATTACAAATAGCAGTCTGCCTTTCATGAATTACGTGGATTTACATTATTTTCAGAATGCAACTCGGTGGATATGAGACACCATGTGTAAATCATTTCCTTGTAATTTTGATCCTTCTCCCTAATAACATTAAGTAAATTATTACCCAAAAGTTTCATAATAATGCTGTATTATCTGACATTCGTATTACAGAACATTGTGATTGGCTTATCGATTGATTAACCATCATTTTATTATTATTATTATTATTATTATTATTATTATTATTATTATTATTATTATTATTATTATTATTATTATTATTATTATTTATAGAAAATGGTCACAGCCAATTTACTTAACATCATTAATAACTGGACTTTGAAATTGCTCAGTTTTTAAAAGCCATTGAGATACTTGTAATACTTCTAAATGCATATGAAAAGAAGAGGGATCCGTGCTGTTTGTATGATGAGCTCAAACGTGGTAGTTTTCATGGATACACTTTTTATTTTAATGAAGAAGGTGATACTATATTGAGAGAAAATTGTCTTCTCAAGGGGTTGTAGAAGATAAAACTGGTAAGGAATGCATGACATGGTTCGAACAGACATCGTTTTGCCAATGTTTTTCTCTGTTTGATTTAAACTATGACGCTGATGTGCTCAAACATTGACAATACAGTGATGATTTTTTTTTTCATCTTTGAGAGTTAGATTTTTTTTTAATTCTTTATAGATACCTACTGAGGCTCTAATTGAATGTTGTGCAAAGAACAAAATTGAATGCAATGCAATACTATTGTTATTGGTTCTATTTCCAAAGAGACTTTATTCACATTTGTATTGGTTATTTAAAAGAGTACAAAAAAAAGTTCTTATTTAGCTTGTTCAGCCATGTCAAATCTGATTTAGTTTGGCAGAAGTGGGCAATGATAATAATAATATTAGAAGTTAGATTATGTCTGTATATTTGAGATGTACATTTCTAGTGTGTGCATACAAGATTTAGATATAAAAGTGTATGTTTTTTGGATTATCAAAGGGCTGGTGTGTCTTTCTGCTATTTTGGTACTGTGTTGAAATCAGTTTGTCGACTTTTGATTCGTATGGTCTGTTTGATTTGTTTTACTTTTGTTGTGGACTTGCATTTGGCTGTATCTTCCTTATTTGGGCATTGATCCTGGGCATTTATTTCACAACTTGAACCAGTTATTAAGAAGTCTGGTAGGGACACTTGGATCAGTATTTGTTCTGACTAAGGTAAACAAGTTTGAAATCATTTGAACTTTATATCACCTGAATGGGAAAACATGTCTCTGCAAGTTCCTATATTCGATTTATTTCTCAGCTTTCTCTCTCTTTTGTATCTTTTTTTTATAAAACCAATAATCTGACACAAGAAGGGAATTAATCTGATAATCGTATATTTATCACCTCATCTCAGCACATTCAGAATTTGAACACATCTGACAATCTTGTTACTTTTCTGTCCAATCATCCAATGTATGTGCTTTACTTTTTGTCTCAAACTCGGAAAAATGTATAAAATAAATATTTAATTGGCAAAGACAATGTGCATTGCTGTTCAATATCAGCAGTCTAGTGTAGAACAGATTATATATTGCTGCTAGGGGCAAAATTGTGTGGTCTCAGCCGTGTCATTACTGTGCACATTGATACAAAAATATTAATCAATTTAATGATGTGGAAAGTGTAAATATGATTGCTTTTCTTCTACACTGCAGTTTTGCCTTTTATCCTGACAACAGTCATGTCAAAGCAATTGATTTTCTCCTGAAACCTCTTTGCTCTTTTACAGGTACAACATATACCAAGTGCTGACAGTTAGCACTGGCCTCTCATTCACACTTTGCATTTTAAACAAGTCATCGAATGGCTTTTAGATTGAGTCAGCCACTTAGTTATTGAAAGCCTCATTTCGATGTTGTTTCCTCAGGGAAATGTCTATTTTTAATAAATAGAGGAGAAATAAAAGTTGATACCGAAACTAAATGAAAAACGATTGCTGTTAAAACCTTAAATCGGTATGTAAGCGCTTTTTATTTGCAGCTCCCACACCCCACCATGTGGCTAACCCGGGGTATGTATTTGTATTATTGGCAGAGATGTAAAAAAATATATTCTTTTGAACATTTTTGTACTTCGTAATTTATTTTTTATTTATTTCCATTTCTTTTTCCCTGAGGATTGTATTTCAGATTTATGTTGATTTCTTTCTTTTCAATAAATGTTCATAAAACAATTTACGTTAAGTGTACAGAAATTATTTATAATATTTGAATTATATATATATTATATAACATAAAAAATAAAATGTTTTGATCTGAATGTGTTTTACATTGACACAATGTCAGGAACAAAATCAGTAATAAGAAATCCATTATTACTGGAATTATTATTGCATGGGAACTCTTCGCTGGCGCGTTTTCTGTCAGTGCCGATTTAGCGACAGGACCGTCCACAGGAAGTTGACTGCCATTCTGGTCGTGTCCTTGTTAGCTAGCTGACATGCTAGGGTGTACCACTCGAGAAGATGAATTGAGCTGTTCCTAAAGAGGATATTTGGAAGAGATTTGTGTTCACCCGCAGTTAAGAACAGCACCATGTTGCGTGTCGGGGGAAAAACGGCCTGGTGAGTTTTGATGTTATGAAGGTTTCGGTGAAGCTGGCTGTGTTAGCTGTGTCAGGAAAGCACAGGTGTAGCTGGTTCTGTTGACAGCTGAGGGCAGTTAGCTGTCGTCTCAGTGAACAAGACGCTTATTCAAAAATATCATGGTCAACTCGATGCAGATCCTCTGTTAGCACACTGTCACTGACATTTTTATTGGAAAGTGCAATGCGGCCTCCGCTGCTGTAGTGGATCTAGACGTTAGCTAGCCGGCTATCTGGCCACTAACTGACTACTGGCTAACTAGCTAGGTAATCTGGGTGTATGCGTTTCATCTCAGGGACAGAAGGAAGTGCTTTAAAAGGCTATTGTGATCCGACTTAATATGAGTTATAGATCAACAAAATCAGATTCAGCTACTTCACCTGAAAATTAACGCAATTCCTTGTTCCAGGTTGTACAAATCGGATCTCTCGCATCAACCATGGCATCTATCGGTGTCCTTTATTTTGTTGGCAGTTTCAATTCACCGCTCACCACCACAGTTTGGGGAATTAAACGAAAAAATACCATCACCTAAGCCTCCTCATTCCAACTTTTGGAATCACAACAGAATCAACAACCACTGTTGTCAGTCGTTGACTCTGGTTTCTTAATGTTGCATATCTGTGAGAATAATGCTCCTGTTGGGATTAAAGTCAGAGTTAATGCTACTGTTCTTGCCTGTGATTACATCATTATGGATGGAACGGGAGGGATGACGAGTAACTCCCTCTATGATTGTATTGAATAAGCACATAGAAATGGAAGCTTGTGTTATTTGGTGGATAATTGTTTCTGTCCCTTCAGCATGGCCTGCAGGAACCTGGTCTCCACCAACACGGGGGTGAGATTCATGGTACCACTGCAGAAGCTGCACCCTCTGTCCCGTGCCATCCACCACCGCTATTCGGGGAACGCCAACCCTCAGCGACCTCCCCATCGCATGGCAGCCCGCTACTTCACTTCCATGTCACGGTTGCCCATGCGACCACCCAAGCCTCTCCCTGGGTCAGGAGGACGCAACTACCAGCAGCAGCGCAACTTCTGGATGGTTCGCCTTGCTTCTAGGCTGCTGAAGCTCCGCTACGTTCTGTTTGGCACCGCTGTGGGAGGAGGATACACGGCTAAAAAGGTCAGTGTTGTGTAATTTGAATGTTTGGATGGATATTTCTTTATCAATGTTTTTTTCTGCCCTCATGGTTGAAGACCATACTCATTGCTTATTTCAGTGTTATGTCCTGTTCTGCATGTGAGAAAAAATTTATGTATATATTTATTTTTATCTTTCTGTTTTCAGACCTATGAAGAATGGAAGGACATGCTGCCTGATTTTAGTGACTACAACTGGGTCATTCCTGATTTTGTTTGGGAACTGAGTGAACAAATAGATCTTGGTAAGCCTTTTTATTTTAGTGTGTGTTAATTCCCTAGCACCAATTTTATAAATTATGTTTAGGGTTTAAAGATTTATAATGAATTTAATTGATTGCAGTTCATTTAACCTGAGAGTTATGCTTGAAACATGGTTCCACAGGGGATAAGACTCCCAACGTCCCTCTTCTCTCCACTTAAACTGTTATCTCTTGTTTTAACAGATAAACTGGCCAAAGCTCTACCAGAGATGGAAGAAATAGCCAAACTACTACCTGATCTAGACAAGATAGGAGAGAACTTCACATTTCTTAAAAGCCTCCTGTCTTCTGGTGAGTGAACAGAACCTGATCTGTGTTTCCTGAATGTTACTGGGTCAAAACAAATTAAAATGATTATTGATAGACATCATTGACCCCAGTCAAGTGTCCAAGTTTGAGATTGAATATGTTTACTCAAAGTGACCATTTCAAATATCGGATAACACAGAGTCAGAGTTATGGCAAAATATGAGGAAGTAGTCAGCTGTATGCTCTACATCGCTGCTTTTTCTGATACAGCCCTCCTGTGAGCGCTTGTGGATGCTCAAGGATTCTAAAATAAATAACTAATGTGTTATGGATCTGTAGTTTTTGTAAGTAATGCTAAAAAGCTGTGTCCTGCAAAACCTTTATCACCATGGCATGGTCCCATGTTTGATGTAATGCAGTGATTCTGAGTAAGGGGTTGTGAACTGAATATATCTATGCTCACATCACTATATATTTTAGAATTTTAAAATAAAACAATGTATTGTTTTTTATAGACCACTGCATTCGTTAGATTACTTAAATCTATTCCTCACACCAACATTAAACATTTCATTTTTCAAGTTTGTATAATAGGCTAAATCTAATATTTTTGAATAATTTACTCATCAAATTGAAGCTCAAAACCAGTTTCCCACCACTCATGTCGCATGTAAAATCGCTGGCATCTTTCCTGCTTTATGGGCTTTTGGTTTAATTTGCTAATAGCACATTATGGCTCACCTATCCTAACTCTGCAAAAAACGTTTTCTGAATAGGGCAGTTCACCCTAAAATTATCAATGCTTTAATATGTATGTTAAAACGTCCTCTATTTTTTTTTTTTCAAACTTAGAGGAAGTTAAAAAACAACCTGGTCCTTATTTTTGGCTTTCCCTTTCATTAAGAGTTCATAAAAAGCAAAAAAAGAAAGTTTCCCCAATTTACAGAGCAGTTTTTTTGCCTACAAGTCTGTTGCAATCAGAGGGAATGCCTTAAAACAGTGTAACCTTTGAATTGGTCTGCAATGGCAAAATATGACGTTGACTATCAGGACCAGTTTGGAGTATGCTTATCTCTTTTAACCAAATTTTTCATCGAGCGGTTACTTCATTTGAATTTCTGACCCATCAGCTGCTTTGTTTGAATTCACACCGTTTAGCTGTGTCCCTGCTTTGACCATCATCCCTCTGCTTCTGTCTTTTATGATTTTTTATCTTGTGTTGTTCTGCCTTTCTCCTCTGCCCCTCCCCTCCTGTCCTCCTCCACATTCTTCACAGGTGTGAGATTGGGTAGTGAAGTCAAAGGAGCTGGTCTGCAACTGTTGTTAGGTGTGTAAACCCCGCACTCAGTAGCGCTGCCCACTGCCCCTTTTTCTCTCTGCTGCTGCTTCACTACCATCTTGCCAGGATACTGGTACAGTTGTGGGTTCCTGCTTGCAACCCCGAGGATCCCTGGGTCGTCTCTAAAGGCAGAAGAGTACCTAACAAAATAACGATAATATACAGTATATATAATAATCAGGTTGCAGACCAGTGCTGCTGTCAACAACGGCGGTGTTCATGGTCAATGCAGACTCTTATCTAGTGAAATATGGGAGCTTTGACCAGACTGGTCAACAAGTCTTTGACATCATGGAACATGATTATTTTGGCAGGCATTTTTATACCCTATGGCTGACATCTGTTAACTTGGTGTTCTCTAATTTCCGTCAAAGTAAGGTGAAGTGCAATTATCTGCCATTATTTAAAAACAATGTCTTAGTAGTCTGGCAACCTGTGAAATGCAGATCCACTGTGTTTGCATTCAGTTTGTCTCTTGTTACCCTTTGACTTTCTTTAACCTGTCCTTGGCTGTGCTTTTATTTATTTATCTGTGCCTCCTTTGACTTCCACCCTCTCTCCCCTGGCCTGCACAGGCTGCTTCCTGTAGTTAGGCTCTCATTACTAATCTTTTGGTTGATCTCTTTTTCGCGTTTGTTTACCGACATTCAAAGGTTTGGAAAATGCACATAAAACTTTACACAGGACATCGATGTGGGTTATACATTGTTTACATATGCATATATTTAATGAATGACATAATTTGAGTGATGGACTTCCAATGTGATGGCTAAACAGAACCATCTATAACCAGTTTTTTGATGATGTATTGCATAGCCTTTTCTAAAGAACTCTATGCACGTCCAGTGGTTTGCAAATACGTTGTATTCTTAAGGAAACTAATAATAACTCACTGTTTATTATCTAACCAATTTAAATGTTTGCCCATTAAATATCTCACAGTTTTGTAAATGTTTACACCCATTTATAATTCAGAAAAATAGTTAAGGATTATGATAAGATAGCCATATTCTTACCATTTCTGTAGTTTTAAAATTGTGGTCAATTGAAAACAAAAATTTAAAATTGGCTCATGCAGTGTATTTGGTGCAAGATTTTCCACATATTTGAACATAATCACACGGGTCTATTTTTCCCCAAGCATTTGCTTGCTCTTAAGGGCTCTCTGGTTTATTCTGACTACATATGTTTTTTTTTTTTTTTTTATATATATTTATAACTTAATGTTATGATAATGATTTTATTAGTAACCTTATATTACGTTTTTTTTGTTTGTTTGGTAGAAACCTCAGGTGATCCTGCTCTCAAAGCCACGGATTCTTCTGCTGCAGCCAAACAAGAAGCCAGTGACAAGCAATACAAAAAGGCAAGTTTAACGGTGCGGACATTTCTCAGCTGAATGCTCTCTGCTCCTCCACAGCTTAGTCTGCCACTGCTCCTGTCTGCATCATGGCTACCTTTCTCTTCACTGGCAACAAAAAACGGTAGTGGTTTGAATCAAAATATACTCAATGATGTATCACATCTTGCCGCATCACATACTTCTTTTCAAAGTTAAACTCCCCTATATAAATATACTATATTTGGGTACTTTTTTTATTCAATCTGTTCTTCTGAATGTGAGATGTTTCATACTGGCTCCCAGCCTATTATAGAGATCAGCCTTTGAGGCCCTGACAAACATTTCGGGTAAGTTTACTGCTAAGTTTGGTATTTTTTTGGTAGATTTTACCCTGTACACAGGGTAACTATATCGGAATGATTTCCAGTCTGCAACAAAGAGATGCTTCAACTGCCTTTACATTCCTCTCAGCTTTTGTCCCATAATTATTATTTATGGAAACCATCCCTTCCCTTACAGAATATCTCTGTCAAACACTTGTATGCATGTTTTGTTTATGTTGACCTCTCTCCCTACGTTTATTTTTCTTTTCTCCATTTCCACAAAGCGACCGGTTTCAGTGTCTTTTTGTTTTATTGTTGTATGTAAGGTGTAAGTGTTTTCCACACTATACAAAGTCAAGCTTTGAAACCAATGAGATCGAAATATGTGATGGCTTGACAATCATTATTTTAAGAGCAGCTGTATTGAATGATAGCCTCCTTCTCCTACACTCTGCTTTTTGCAGTCATGGTCCCCAACATGAACACATGCAAAATTGTTCGCATTTAAATCATGTTGGGGACCATTGAATCCAAGCAAATTTCACCTGCTATACATTGTGCTTCCACTTAAATAGTCTAATATCCCAATGCTTGCTTTGCTTATTTGATCATCATCATCTTCAACACAATTAGATAAGTTATATTCAGGGCTGCATCATTTACGCAACAGATTGAAACACTGTTGACTGAATTCAGCGATTTGCTCATAAATACGATTAGTCCTCAATTTTCCACTCTCTTCATGTTTTATATATACTGCTAAATATGATAATCAGTAGGTGTGGTCAGTATCGCGAGGAAAGGGAGCAGAGTCACTGTTGTTGCCACTAGGTGAGAGGTGCTGGTTGTTGTATTAGTTCCCTCTTCTCTCTTCAGCCTGGCAAAGTTTGGTATCTCTAAAGTGTGTTTGAGAGAGACTAACTTTGTTGGGTCACACTGATGATGGTGGCGAGATTACCAAAGCAAACGATCTTGACTCTGTTAAACTTGAAGATTGACAGAATCGTGCTTCGGCGGCATGAAGAGTACCGCTGGCGTTTGCTGAGGCACAGGCCGAGGCGTCTGCTGTTGTCGCCCAGTCTTTCGGATGCAGCACTGGCCAGTGTGGCTGACCAACCCGGTGGATGGTTGTTGTTTGTTTTGCTGCTGCTACCTCTCTCTCTCTCACTATGGCGTACCCCAGCAGGGTCTGCTGGGCGAGCTCATTCTTATTCAGCAGCAGATCCAGCGGCACGAGGAGGAGGTCCGGCGGGCCGCCGCAGCCAGTAGTGCGCGTCCCCCACCGCCAGAGCCCGCCCCCAGTCCGCCTACGAACCCCAGCCCCCCTCAGCAGAAACGCAAGGTGAAGGTCCTACCCCACTTAGATCCGTCCTATACCACCAACGGCTCCTGAACCACCACAACCGCAGAGTAGGAACAGTCAATTTATTCGAGGAAACTGTAATTTTATAGCTGCTGCTTAAACAAAAGCAATGGAGTAACTCAGCTTCAGCCTGAAAACGCAGTGTTATACTGCTGTCTCCAGTCTGTTGAACCTTTAACCACAACCAGCATGTGTCAGTGATTGGTGTTTTATGGATCTGTAACCACACCCCAATGTTATCTAACAGTAAATTGACGTACTGTGGAGTACACTTCAAATAATACACTTCAAATAATACTACACTCCTGTGGCCATGCAATACTTTAATTTTGCTGTTCAAAAATGCGCTTATTTTTCCCCATCACATAGACAGCAGCAGCATCTAAGTTCAACACCACCATCAACTATCTGAAAGGATTTATTCTGTTACTATTGCATTGGAGTACATTTTAATCTACTCCTAACACTACGCTTAACCATGGTGTTTTTGCTCCTAAATTTGTTATACACTCAAAACTGCTCCTGTCGGCAGTTCATCTGTCCCCCTGTAGAAGCCAACAGTGTCTCCGTGCTCGCACCCCCCCCCCCCGCGCGCCGCGCCCCCCCCCCCCGCCAACCCCCTCCCCTCCCCCCGTCAGGCTGTGCTTTGTCAGTGGGATGTGGAGAAGTCCTTCATGGACGTCCATAGCCTGGTTCCAGAGTTGAAGTGTTAGCTCAGCCTCACTCTCATGCCGAATCGTTGGATAATCATCAGGAGCACTCCAATAGTGTACAAGGAAACAGAGACGCTGCGTGGGGTGGTGTGGCAAGCTGCTGCATGGTGTGAGCTGCACTTTTTGAAACTACCATGAATGCATAAATGCATTATTTTATGACTACGGGCAGTCAAACCATTTGGATGATACGGTTGGTACACATAAGGAGGTCATTTGCGGCGCACTTCCTCCACATGTTGCGTAGAGTGGAAAGAGTTGTTCGATAATGTACTTTGGCGTGTGTCTTCTTTCCCATCTGTCCACGTGTGCTGTGTCTCCTGCTTTCTGTTCTGATTCTCATCCCGCATAACTTTCGGCCCCTTAATTCATAATCGAATGAAATAATCAATCTGTGAAGATGACATCATTTTGGGGTTTAAATTGAACTGTATTTTACAGGGCTTGCTTTGTGATTTGTGCTTGTTTAATGAATTGGACTTGGTCGATCAAAGTGGAGTAATCTCGGAATGAATGCCGTTTGCCTGAAATCTGATTTTATTCTTCTTTGTATGCATTACCTTGACTCTCAACTCTGGTTTCTCTCTGTAATACAGTGTGCACGTTATGAACCTGGTGCTGGTGGGATTTGCCCATTGTGGGAAGTTGCACAATGAGGGACAACCCCTTATTTTCCGAATGAAGAGCAAGCATTAACACAGATTGTTGCCGTTCTTTTTTCCTCCTTTTAATCTCCAGTCATCAGACAAAGAAAAGCTCGACCAGCTTCAAGAGGAACTGCTCCGTACGCAGGTGCAGTATATTTTGTGTATCCTTAAAAATCAATTGCTTGTTGGAACACTGGAATCGTTGTGCTTGTAAAAGACCATGTATTTCTCTGTTTATTTAAGTAGTTGTACTATTTCAGAGTAATATAAAACTGCCAAGAACTAGATCATAAAAAAAGCATCCCCTCTGTCTCCAGGTGCAATAATATTATAAAAAAGATATAGGTAAACCAAACACGTTGAATTCAGACTCTTTTACAAATACAATCAGATTTAATTTCATACCAGTTGTTAATCTTTAAATCATAAGCATTGGCCTCTTACCAGAGTGATAAGTCATATTTGAGTGGACAGGAAAGATAAAGAAAGAAAAAGTCACCAGGTTTGAATTGAAAACATTCTTTCTGACGCCAAGTTTCAATCATGCTGATTTTTGATCGTATACTATTATTTGGCCTATAGCTAAAATATCAGCGCATGCTGGAGAGACTGGAGAAGGAGAACAAAGAGCTACGGAAAGTGGTGCTGCAAAAAGATGACAAGGGAATTCACCAGAGGAAAGTGAAGGTAGGTCTCTAAATGCAAAGTCTGTTTTTTGCTTTTCGTACTATTTCTGTGGATATCTTGCTAAATGTTTTTTTAAAACGAAATTCTATATATACTGTATTTTTAATAGTTATTCTTCTCATGTAGAAATCCCTTATTGACCTGTATTCTGAAGTCCTGGACATCTTGTCTGACTACGATGCCAACTACAACACACAGGACCACCTGCCTAGGGTAAGGAGCAGGCAAAAACCTATTTTCAAGTGTTCCTTGTGGAATTGGTATGTCACTTCTTGGACCATGATCACTGATCCTTCCCACCCTTGGTTTAACCTTTTTTTTTTTCTTTTTTTTTTCCCCCTATCTATTCGTTTATCTCTGTTCTCTGCCAACAGTCACCCAATGTCTCCTCTTACATTTCAGGTGGTTGTGGTCGGGGATCAGAGTGCTGGGAAGACTAGTGTGCTGGAGATGATAGCTCAGGCCAGGATCTTTCCTCGAGGCTCAGGAGAGATGATGACACGATCCCCTGTCAAGGTTAGTGGAATTATTTGAATTTGAATTAGTTTAATTAAGATTAAAGGTGATCAACAGCTGCTCCCGACCTCAGCACATTGTCAGTGTTCTGCTTTTCCAGAATGAAGTTATTGAATCTAAAGTTAAACAAAAAAATAGAGGTTATCAGCTATGTTTTTGTCACGCATGGCAACTTTTGACAATGTACTTCTTTTCGGTAGGTTACACTAAGTGAAGGCCCCCACCACGTGGCCATGTTCAAGGACAGTGGCAGAGAGTTTGACCTTTCTAAGGAGGAAGATGTAAGTCACAAATGCATTCACAGCATCCACGTCGTTAAAGTCTACCTTGGTTGCCTTGGTACAAAACTTGGTACATTGTTTGATTTTGATTGTCCTATGTCCCACAGCTCGCAGCCTTGAGGCGTGAGATTGAGCTGAGGATGAGGAAGAGTGTGAAAGAGGGACAGACGGTCAGCTCTGAGGTAGAACAACGTCCTTCCTTTTAGATGGATAACAAAGGTGGCTACTTAAAGATCTAGTCATGGAATGTTTCAAAGAATAACCAGATTTATTTTCATTTTAGACAATATCGTTGAGTGTCAAAGGTCCCGGCATCCAGAGGATGGTGCTTGTTGATTTACCAGGTGTCATCAGTGTGAGTACATATTCTGCTAAGGTTGGGAATGTTGGGAGTCTTTCTGTAATACACGTGTGCTATTTTAGTGATTACCATATCTTTTCATATTCTTTACAGGATGTCTTATTTGTTTAATGTACTGTTTTAACTACAACTTCTCCATATGTAAAGTTGTTATATAAAATGAAATTTAATAAACTCACTCCTTCTCAGACTGTGACAGCCGGCATGGCATCCGACACAAAGGAAACCATCTTCAGCATCAGCAAAGCCTACATGCAGAACCCCAACGCAATCATCCTCTGTATTCAGGGTGAGCCACGAACATTTTATTTTCAGTTACAATAAATCTATATAAATGCATCAGGGGACCTCATTTCATATTATTTGCACTCCCATTATCTCGTCTCTCGTGACGTGACCTCTACTCTTGCTATCCAGATGGCAGTGTTGATGCAGAGCGGAGCATTGTAACTGACTTGGTGAGCCAGATGGACCCTCAGGGAAAGAGAACCATCTTTGTGCTGACCAAGGTGGACTTGGCTGAGAAGAACCTGGCCAGCCCGAGCAGAGTAAGTCATTTCAATAGTTCACTTGTTGATCACTGATTATGTCATCCTTAGGTACTTAGGGCCTCATTACTGATGATGTATCATTGATCTGCTCTTTATTACTGATGAACGATAACTGAATTGCATTTTGTATTGGCGGTTTATGTATATTTGCTTATACTAGTGAAATTGATTGATTATTATTAACGGAATATTAACCCAACTAATAACAAAACAACTACCTGAAAATTTGATTCACTTTGGTGCACATGCAGCTGCTCCACCAGGGGGCGCCCAAATGAGCTGGCATTAAGGGAGGTTTCCACGCAAACTAGAATAGTCTTGACATTTTAAATAGTAATTAGTAACATCTTGTTTCAGATCCAGCAAATAGTGGAAGGAAGGCTGTTCCCCATGAAGGCCTTGGGCTACTTTGCTGTGGTGACAGGCAAAGGTAACATCTGCTACTTAGTCATCCATAATGGTGAATTCAACGTCACATGGTTAAACTCTCAGTTCATGAATTCTAAAATGTTGTTTCATGAAGTAACCATGGAGCTAGACTAAGGTTGTTTTCTCCAACATATTTAAAATTATTCTAATATTATAATATGTAGATGTATTTATTGGATTTTATAATTGTCATTATTATGTATGAAACCAAGCATAGCCAAAAATGTCATCTACTCATCTCTTGTTCTGCCGTCTACTTGTGTACAGGGAGCACAGGGGAAAGCATAGACTCCATTAAGGACTATGAGGAGGACTTCTTCCAGAACTCTCGCTTACTGAGGCAAGTTACAGCTGATTCAACCGACTATAATGTTACGTCATGTGAATTAACTTGAAGTTGACAGTGATTTATTCATTATTATAATTATTGTTTATTAATTCCTAGGGATGGCATGTTGAAGGCCCACCAGGTGACCACGAAGAACCTGAGTCTGGCTGTCTCTGATTGCTTCTGGAAGATGGTGAGGGAGTCCGTTGAGCAGCAGGCTGATGTCTTCAAAGGTAGGAGTAGGAAAGGAGCAGCACATGTGACCTCTTGGTGTTGCCCGGCCCACTCTGCCACACTTTTCTCCTGCTCCAGTCCTGCCTTCCATCTGCAATTAGTCTAGACAATTACAAGCCCATCGCTAACTGAAAAGGAGATTTATGGCCATCAGACTGCAGGTCCCGTAGGCCCATTGTGTGGCTTATCGATCCATAGCCCATCAAATTGCACACAGCCTGCCTCAAACGTCTGTGCTCGGCGCCACCGTGGCCCCACAAGCCAGCAATTACCCTAATCTCTGCTGTGGTAAGGGACAGCAGGCTTGGTGCGTCTATATGTGTGCGTGTGTATGTGTGTTGGGTCTTTCTCTGTGTGCATATGTGAGAACTTAAAATTCTGACTTCTGGCGATTTACCCCGTCCCCTCTCCTCCTAAGGGGCCAGTTAGTGTCCCCTTACGAGTGTGCGAAGTCCTCTCCCACTTTTATTTAAGGATCGGCACCATTAGCTGTCTAAAAGCTGCCCATATGTCATACAGAGTTAAAACAAAGCAGGCCCTGTCCCTGTGTGGCCATTGCCTGCCGATTATGGAGAATGACTGTTTAAGGGATACATAACATCAAAGGGGGAAAAAGCAAAAGAGTACGGGTCCGAGATGAATTTCATCCAGGCATGACGACAAACACCTGGCAAATTGCACATGGCGGTTTAGATTAATTTCGTAACTTCAAGAGGCTGAGTTCGCTAATACGTCTTTACAGTGGAGCCACCTGTCTTCAAGTATTATGTCCCAGATAAAAAAAAAAAAAAACATAAAATTGAAGATGATCCATGTTTTTCAAATCAGATAATAATTGCCCTCATCCCTCCTCTCCACAGCATCTCGTTTCAACCTGGAGACAGAATGGAAGAACAACTACCCTCGCCTGAGAGAGCTGGATAGGGTGAGAGAGTTGCACGGGAGGACGCGGATGCTTAATACTTATTATGTGTAAAGAAAAACGGAGGGATCTTAATTAGTTGGTGTGTTTTAAGTCTAGTGTTAAGTCTTTAATCTTTAGCGGAAATTATAAAATATGAGGCATTCATGGTGAAAACGACAGATAATTCAGGTATAAAGCAGAACGGTTCTTTAAAAGCAACATAATATCTTAAATTTGCCTTTATCTTGTGTACTTACAGAATGAACTGTTTGAAAAGGCCAAAAATGAAATCCTGGATGAAGTCATTAGTTTGAGTCAAGTGACCCCACAACACTGGTGAGTTATTGAAGAGTTGTAGCATATCTTTCACAACTCATCATTATCAGTGTAAGATATTCCCTTTTTTTTGTTACAACAACAAATTTGGGATTCATTGGACTCCAACTTTAGTATACCATCTTTTTTTCCCTGCTTGAGTTAGTCACCAAAGTGTATTCATTTTAATATGTTTACAATTGTTGGTATAAAAAGATGTCACCTATTAGATCATTTGCAAATGCTACGGCAGAATTTACCCGTTCATGCATGTAGAGTTACACCCCACCTCCAATGAGGAAAACCTTGATAAAAGAAGTGTTTGCGTGGTGTTGGGTCTGTCCCCAGCGTGCGTGCCACCAGTTCTCCCAGATCAATACTCTGATGAATTACCCATGGACGGGAACAAGGGGTGGCCCGTTAGCCAGCATCCAGCCAGCACTATTGGAGAAAGTGCCGATTGACAGTGAGGAGTGCTAGTCCGAACAAAAGGGGAGCCTAATGAAATATGAGCGTGCGTTTATGATAAATGAGCGAGGTGTAACACTGCACTGGTCTCGGGGGAAGCCGGGGAGGGTTTTGTTCCATTGTCACGCCGCTTTGGAGGGTGAGAGCGTGGATGCTTTTAGCGACTAACGGGGTCATCCCGAAGCTGCATGGGAATCTACAGTCAAGTGCAATCGCAGGAGCAGCTCAGCCAAGGAGGATCCCTCTTCACTCATTGTTTTCGGGTCCCTCCGGATCACTTAAGTGAGCTGAGCTGGTTATCGAAAAGCAACTCGGAGAAGTCCGACGGCTTGTTAGATCGGGAAGAAAAGGCAAATCCTGAAATGAAAAATTAAAAAATGAACATCTGGATGTCTTTGGTAGTTTAACTACAACGCAGAACCACATTTGCAGCAACCAGCTTCACAACGAGGTACTAATCATGTTCCCTTAGAAATGACATCATCTTTTTAAACCTGAAGGGAGGCCATGCTGCAGAAGAAGCTGTGGGAACGCGTTTCCACCCATGTAATTGAGAACATCTACTTGCCTGCCGCCCAAACAATGGACTCGGGTACCTTTAACACCACAGTAGACATCAAGCTCAAGCAATGGACTGACAAGCAGCTTCCACACAAAGCGCTGGAGGTAAATCACACTGACTTCATGCAAATGGGCGTACTGCGATTCAGATTGTTGAAATGAGACGTTGATTATTAAATTAAAGATTTTTTAAGTAATCGGTCTATTAGATTGTTTGTGAATTTGTATTTCTGGCTTATACCTGAATAATTCTCATATTTTAATTGCAAAGCTTGTTTTTGCTTGTTTGCTTGTCTTGTCTTGTTTGCCTGTAGGCAATGTCGGCATGTAGGCATCGGTAAGACCTGTTCCATTGGGCAGTTGCCTTCCGGTATTATAACCCTTTTCTTTCCCCAATACTTGTCTCACCATCAGGTTGCCTGGGAGACCTTGCAGGAAGAGTTTGCCCGCTTCATGGCTGAATACAAAGGCAAAGACCAGGATGACATATTTGACAAGCTGAAGGAGGCAGTGAAGGACGAGAGCATCAAAAGGCACAAGTGGAATGAGAGGGCCATGGACAGCCTGGTAAACACGCTGCACATCCACTCACTCTAGCACAACAATCCATTCGTTCTAACGAGTAATATATATGTATTTGTTACTTATTAAGCATCCTCATTGCATTGAACCACCTAGAATTTCTCTACAACTGATGTGATTTTTCTTCTCAAACTTGGTGTGTGTGTGTGTGTGTGTGTGTTTGTTAGAGGGTAATCCAGCACAATGCCCTAGAAGACCGCTCCATCACAGACAAGCCTCAGTGGGATGCAGCGATTCAGTTCATGGAAGAAACCCTGCAGACACGCCTTAAAGACAGTACGTTAGCCATGACGGTCTCAAATATCCTCTCTCTCTGTCTCTGTTTTTGGTGTTGATGAGCTTGAAATGATAACATACATAACCTAATTATACAATACTATATGTTTATGATTCTAATACATAAACCATGGCGTTTTGATAAATTGTATTTCTTTTCTTTGAACTTTTGTCTTCGTTCTTGTTTTAGCTGACTCGGTAATCAGTGACATGGTGGGTCCAGACTGGAAGCAGAGGTGGTTGAACTGGACGAATCGCACACCGGATCAGGTCAGAGTCTCTCCCAAATACTGGGTCACAACTTCGCTGATTTAAAGACATACCCTAGACTTAAAAGTGGAAAAATTGTGTTTTAAGTCCAGTTGTGCAGATCTGAACCGCATTGCTTTGTTCCCTCATTTTAGCACATTCGCAATGAAACAAAAAATGAGCTGGAGCGTCTGCTGAAGCTGCACGATGACCACACTGCCTACTTGGCCAACGACGAGGTCACCACAGTGAGGAAGAACCTGGAGGGACGAGGGGTTGAAGTTGACCCTGTATTGGTGAGCAGAAGGTTAAATTATTAGAAGAGAAAAAAATAGCGTGGAAAATGTGCCTCTTATAATTGTTAGAAATCCTATGTTATTTATACAGCAGCATGTGCAAGGCCAAGCACAAGTGACTACCAATTACCTCCCAGAGCACTGACACATTTTTCCATCTTTTGGACAGATTAAAGATACGTGGCATCAGTTGTACCGCCGACACTTCTTGCAGAAGGCATTGTCCCACTGTAACCTCTGCAAGAGAGGGTTTTACTACTACCAGAGACACTTTGTTGACTCTGAGGTAAGGGGAAAGGAAGCAATATTCTGAATGGTCCCTCTCATCAACAATCCACTGACCGTTGTCAAATGTCATTGTGTTAAACATCCTACTGTTTGCGTATTTTTCTAAGCTGGAGTGCAACGATGTGGTACTGTTCTGGAGGATCCAGAGGATGCTGGTAATCACAGGCAACACTCTACGACAGCAACTCACCAACACCGAGGGTAAGGACGGGGAATGTATTTACAACGATAGATGTTTCCAAAAGAAGATTTACACCATTTGCACATAAAAAAGCAGCTATTAATAATTAACAGAAGGGGTTTGATATCCAATTCTCTCCAGTAAGTCAGACATGCTTTGCATATCAAGTTCAGCTGAATTGTCTGGTTGTTCTGTTCAGTTTGGCTGTTTTTAATCGAATTTATCCTTTGTGCTCTTGTAACATCTTATGGCTGGGATTTGTATTCTATACTTTTAAGTCAAGCTTTTATGATGAAGTTTATTGTTGCCTTGGTCCTACAATCGGTATCCGTAGTGGTGAAATGTTTAGATTGCCGAGATCGTTGGATGGAATATGGAAGATGGATTCATGTGTTCCTCCTTATGTCTTTCCAGTTCGCCGGTTGGAGAAAAATGTGAAGGAGGTACTGGATGACTTTGGTGAAGACATGGAGAGGAAGACCCAGCTCATTACAGGCCGCCGAGTCCAGCTGGCCGAGGATCTCAGTAAGTCACACTAACGCCTGCAACAAGAAAAGTCGAAAGCCAAAATTGTTGTTGTTGTTGTTGTTGTTGTTATGTAAATTGTTCCATTATAGGAAATCTTAAAGTTGTCAATAGGTGGCAGCAGTGCACTAGGAATCTGTATTGACTCCAACACACAAAAGGGATTTTTGCTTCAAACCTATGTTGTACAGACAAGTTGAAATAACTTGAATATGAAGTGGCCTGCAGCTTTTAAGCTTCCTTTAACAACTGTTTTCACAGTCTATTGTTCTTGGATTCTTGGCAGTTGTGCACATATTAGCAGAGTCTTACTAGATGTTAGATCATGGCAAACAAAAAAAAAGTTTCATGCTCCTCCTTGTATGTGCACTCTGTTTATTTAGTTTAGATGGCTTTGAACCCGGATATAATCATACTTGATTCACAAGGATGCTGATATTTGTTTGCTTTATATTGGAACACCTAATTAGATTTTTTAGATTTTTCGCTCCCTGTCGGATATAGCTATGGATATTGATCTCTGATAATACAATAAGTTCAGTGCTCACATGGCTAGAATTCATGTCCAGACTTGGAATCTGCATTTTCATTTTTTTAACAAACAACACAATTTTGGAGACAAACGAAATAGCCTTACATGTTCCTACATTCCAATCTAAGTCTATCTACGTTGCAGTATGAAGTATGTTTATGTTATGTTTCTTCCTGAAAAGAAATTGAATCATAATTGAGAAAATTGTGTTTTTTTGCAAAAGTGACGAACCAGACCTAATCACATGATGTCCCATATAACTGTTGCACTTTATGAGTTTTACATTTGTGTGTAGTAGACGGGTAGGATTTGGCCAGCATGAGTCAGACCACCAGTAGGGCTCGGGTCTCAGTTATGCCCTGGCTCTAATAGTAAACGGAGATAGGTGGAGAGGACGCACACCACTAACAATGTCTCCAGTTGTTGAGTATTAGTCACCTCTTGGTCTGTGCCATGACCTGGCCTGTGTATCTTGTTCCCATTGATATCTAAATCTTGATAAAAGGGTTGATAGAGGCACACAGGCAACTGGTCAGGACCCACGCATATTTGTTTCGAAAGTTAAAACATGAGACTGACTGCCTTTAGTATTTATTTAAGGGCTCTTTTGTTGTTTTAAATCAGTCATGGTCATCTGTAATTTTGAGAGGACCTTGAAAGTGTTTAGTTGACTCTCTTCCACTCACGGATACCCTGACCCATTACCTGTATTCTCCAGCTTTATAAGTGACAGGATTCAATGGATGTTGCTTTGCCCTCTGGCCCTGAGAAAACCCATCCTTCTGTCCGCTTCCTCCTGCCAGATATCCTTGGCTTTTATATCCAGAAATCTAAGCGATGGGGTTTGAGCTCACACAGGCAAACATTAACCCTGTGAGAGTGATTTGTTGAAACTTTTAACACATGCATACAGTCCCTATTGTTTCCTTTCTTCGTGTCCTTCATGTAGGCTTCCTGACTACTGATAGAGGACTTGTGGTGTAAAGGCCCACGGGTGAATGAAGCAAGGCCTGAGCGGTTGATTTATCTCTGCCTTTGTGTTTGATTGTGTTATCACCTTAAGAAAACACCCAGGCCATTTTTCTTTTTAATTGTGTCGCTACCAGTGTGACTACATACGCACACATGTCCATTCTCATATATGTATATATGTTCTTAATAAGAACAGGACACATAGTGTATTGAGCTTTGAGCAATTGTGGGATTGTTTTTATCTCTTCCACAGTGGAGTGTGGATTTCTTAAGACACCAGCTTAGGGGAGAGGAGAACGCACACACACACACACTTCTCTCTCCATTCCACTCGCTGTGAGGAATGCCCAGACCTGCCTGGCCTTGCAAATCCTATAAGGCAAGTCGATCCCAAACTTTCCCAAATAGGCATGACCTTCCCACTTCCCACCACCAAAGACTAGATGTGTGAATGTGGTTCAAATCTGTCATGGGATCCTATAGGGTTCAAACACACCTGTTCCTGCGCACACACATACAATGGCAGGCTCATGGGGTCCATCATGGGAACCTTGTAATTTCACTGCCTGTTAAATCTCATGTTTTACTTTCAGAATAGTTAACGGGCAACCGAAAAGGCAGCTGGTTCACTGTCAAAAGTTGCTTGTAGATTGGCTTGTTGAATTTTCTGCCACAGCACGGATTATCTGTCTTTTTTTCGTTCTTTTTTTTTTTTTTGCCTTTATCGTTAGTGTGACAGACAGCCTCGTGTTCTGCATCTACGTCATTACAAGCTGGCAGTTGTAAGATGATACAAGGTGCAGTTAGAGCCGCAGCAGGTTTTTGACATAAAAAAAAAAAGATTTCTGTGCAATCATCGCATACTGAAAAGGTGCTTGGAAATGTGACATGTTCATTGAAAGCAAAACAACCTGTTGATAAATCTAGAAATGCAAGACAATTCTTTTTTCTGCCTGCCAAGTACATGTGTGTTCCAGAGCTTTGGCTTTGTCAATCTGTGACATTGAGTTAGTGGAGGATGTGGGTCATTAGATTTCTGACACTTTGAACAGGGCTTTTTTTTTTGTGTGTGTGTAATGCAGCTCAGAACCATGTGTGTGGGCGTGCATATGTGGGTCCATCAGTCTAGACTGAATTGCATGGCTGATGGGCTTACTGGGTGACACGGCTCAAAGCACAAACTCGCCAAGCTTCTTTGGTGCAGGAGTTTTTTCGTAAAAAAAAAAACTTCTGCCCTGTCGAGCTCTTTAAATTTCTTCAAAATACTTTTATGTTTCAGAATGTCCAATCACTGTACATTTCTAGAGTCTAATTTGGGGGTTAGCCCGTATTTCTATGTGCATTTTGTGCATTTTTTCGAAGGAGTATAGTTGCAACTCGGCACCAGTCATTTTTATTTGTTTTTAAATTGAAAAAAATCGCACACAGATCTACCTAGCTATGCAATGCTTTGCCGAAGTTGTGCAATTTTGTGCATGTCCGTCTGTGAATTAACCTTTACCAATGCATTATGAAATCATAATTCACCCCCGCCCACTTTCTCAAGCCCTTTAAAGACAGCAGGTCAGATCGCCTCAGGCATAGCCCACTTCATCCAGGTATATTTCTTTCCCTCACACCATCTATCTTCATCTTTCACTCACTGTTTCACTGACTCCGTGCCGAGTCTTTCTTCCTCTCCCTTGGTAGAGGAGGACAGTATGATGATAGGTGGGTTGGGGGGAGGTAGAAAGAATAAACATGCTTAACAAAGGCAGAAATATGTGTAAGGGCTGTTCAGCTCTATCTGCCCCCTACTCCCAGGCAGGCCCAGCATCTCTCGGGTTACAAATGCAGGTCAGGCGTGTGCGTCGGTGAGAGATTGTGAACGCATCAGTAATGAGTGGTACAATGTACATCACAAAGAGGTGTGCGTGTTCCTCAGCGTGTGCCAGACCAGCTGTATGGCACAATGCCGTCACTGGTGCAAAGCCCAGGCCTAATGTGCATGCACATGCCTGTTAGGAGACCACTGGGATGTCGCTTGGCTGCTTCATTGCCCATCATAGAAATTGTTTTGTGTGTGTGTGTGTGTCTGTTGTAGTGGAAAACGTACAGTGAAGCCTGATTTGAGTGTTTCCAGAATCACTAATTACTCAATTATCACATGTTGGTTGTGGTCTTTACAGTCATGAGCATGTGTAAAGCTTTTTTCCCCCAGCAAATCGTGTTGAATGGTGGAGTTGTCATTTATATGAACGTATAATTTTTATTTATTTTTTTACCAGTGAACCACAGCATCACTTTGCCCGCGTTTTTGGAATTTTTTTGTGCAACTTTTAGCAGCAGTTATTGTCCTTTATTCTTACCTCCTCTCTTCCTCTTATTGTCACGAGTTGGCTGCATCGAAAGTAAAAGTTCTCCTCCGACACTTCTGTCTTGGTCGCTGTTTGTCGGACATGATCCACCTGTTTACACAGAAAAGTGCTTGTGTGCACACAAATAGACAGTCCTTATAGTATATATATATATACACACACACACACAGTATATGTAATTAATATATTTGTATGAGTTTGTAAAAGAATTATAGCATGATGGAGGTAAGGTAAATTTCCCGATTTAGCGTTTTTAGGCTGCACAGTCCAGTCCATTGGTATCGATGTGGGTTGCGTATTCTCGCAGAGGCGGATTCAAATGAATGAACACCGGGCCAACAAACAACAGCAACGCGTTTGCATATATTTAATGCAGCCCACTGATGAACGGAACCGCGTGCGTCCACTTTTTTAGGGGATTTCCGCTTTTGTGCTCAGGCTGTTTGAGGGTTAAGGAATGGAAGGTGTCAACGGAATGCTCTCTCAAGAACGGTGATAGTGTGTGAAGTGTTTGCGTGTTTGCACACGCTGTCACTTTCTCCTTTCCCTTTCTCTTGTGTAGGAGCGGAATACAATAAAGCTCCGGTTGTCTGGGCTTGCTCCCCGGAATGCCCTCTCGGCCTCACGCTCACTTTGTTCCCTTTCATCTGCTCCCCCTCCTCCTGCTTTGAGCAGCTTCCTCCGCAGTGATTAGTGAGGGCTCAGTGAGAAGTGGCTCGCTGTTCTCTGTTCCGACTGTGAGGGATGACGTATCATCCCAAGGTGTCGTGTGTGTGTGTGTGTGTGTGTGTGTGTGTGTGTGTGTGTACACATGTGCGGGCGCTCGGGAGCGAGGGTCAGAGATGCTGTTGCTTTGCCGTCGTACAAGCCTTGCGGCCGCTTCGTGCGCTCTGCGTGGCTCCTTCAACGTTTTCACACTTTGGCGCTGTGCGAACGAGAACAAAACTGCAACGTCATTTTGACAAAATGATGCTGACCTTTGGCAGCATGAGCAGCCTTGAGTTTTCTTGGATACGTCCATTCAGAAATGATCCGTCAGTGGACGGCCATTTCCAGCTCTTTTTTTTCCCCACTAATGGTCAACTGGGTTCAAGTCGGGTCTCGAGCTGGGCCACGCAGGGAGACGCAGAGGCTGTCCCCGGACGGCCCCTGAACCCCCCTTTTGATCGCTCAGTCTGGCCAGATGGCCAGCTTGGAAAACCTTGGTTGTTCCGAACTGTTCCCGTTTTAGTCGGGTTAATTTGTTTTTGTGGATTTCCCATGGTTTTTGTTCTTGTCGGCAATAAGGCGTCGTATAGAAAGGCGTGCGTCATTCTGAATCTTGTCCGGTCAATTGAATTCACTCCTGAAGGCAGTTCAAGAGAGGGAGGCACGTGAGCTACATTCCAAGCGGCCAAGGAAAGGGTCCGAGGACTTTAGTTTTTATGATGTTTTAGTTTTGCTTTTTGAATGCATTTGTTTTTTTTAAGGTTGTCTTCATTGGGTCTGCAATTGGATGGTTGTGAAGGATTTAAGAATTAGACTGCAATAAGTATAAAACTGTATACCCAGTGCACGCACTCATTTTGAACCCAGGTCCTTCGCATGTGTTGTCTTGCATTCACTTACACAAGACGCACTAAATGTGCCTGGGCATGTGGAACGCTGGATTAACAATTGTCATAACATTAGTATATACGATGGATTTAAACACTTTTCTTATGCCAAGCACTCTTAATGTCGATAATCCACAGTTTTTGTTTTTGCTCAGTGCTCTGCTGCTCAATTATTGAAAGAACAGGTTTAATACCGCGTCGAAGTCAATTTTGTCATTACTTCTGCTTTATATACCACCCGAGAATGATCTCTTCTCTCCCATTATCCATGTCGTCGAACAGCAGATCATTGGATTCGTGGCTGATGTTCAGGATGTGGCATCTCTTGCTTTTCCTTCTTACACTGTGCATTTGTTTTTCCTCTCTAAAACTCCTGTTGGTTATATTTTGCCCTCTGCAAAATTTGAAACGGTTACAGACAGGGGTCTCTCTTTCAACTCTGCTTCTCCTCCGCCTCCCTCGCATCTTCGTGGCAGCTCCGACCTGCCTCCATTTACCAAAGTTATGACCTGCTACTCGTTCCACTTTCCCATCACCCATCTCTTTTGTCTTATTCCCTCCCTGAAGCGCTTTCTGGCATCCTCCCTTCTCTTTCAGTGCCTCCATCTTTCATCCCTCTCAAAACCCCGGAATGTCTCGGAGACATTTCGCGCAGACATATTGTGTGCAGTTATCCGTTAAGCTGTTTGATAAGCTCTTGATCATACAGTTGACTGTTGACCGTTTAAGGGAAGCATGGAAGTACCGTCCGTATTTGACTGGAAATGTCACACTGACGCTACTCCCAGGACGCGACGGGACAGAGGAAGCGCTGGTCATTTCATGTGTGCAGCAAGATGATGCAGATTGCCAGTCCGTCGTTGCGCGTGCAATTTTTTTTCCCGACATTCTGTTGGTTGCTGCAGCAGAGCCAGCAATTCCAAGAAACTGGAAAAAGCTCATTAGAAAGGCTGGCTCTGCGGGTCCAAAAGCTTTTGGACGGGTGATTTACGAGACATTAACGTTGCACAAACTTTTCAGCATTGTGGACAACACTTTAAATCCACTTCACAATCCTCCGGTCGGACAGCAGAGTGCTTTCATCTCGCAGGCACATACAATTCCACCGCAACAACAAGGACAGCTTCGGGCAATCATTCCTGCCCTCTGCTATAACTGCTTTTTTTTAATGCCTCCCGTCTGCCGGGGGCGACGAGGCACAAAGCACAAAGCAATTCTGTTTTGGTGGAATTATTATAGACGTTTAGATATTGCATAGTGTAAATAGACATATCAATGTAAACACACATGATGTGTGTGTGATGATGTTGCTTTAAAATCGCAGGTTTCCCTCGGGTATTAATAAAGTAAACTAGACATCTAGCTATCCATGTAGCATTTCCACTATCCCCGTCTTGAAAATAAGTTTGTACTCCAAGGTACATGCAATTAATGATCTTTTATTCTAATGACATTTTGGTTGGTGTTAACGTTACGATCCCCAGCCTTTGCAGTCAGATTAGGTCGGCTGATGGAGCACTTACGGGTGATGTGACTGCTGCTAAATATCCTCCCCCCTTGGCACAAACTGAGGAACTATCTTCAAGGACTAAAGAAATGAAAAAAAAAAAAAGAGCTGTTTGTTTTGAACAGCCAATCAAGGCGCGATGATGGAAGTGGTGATAAAGAAATGAAACCGTGACGGAGTGTGTAAAGCCATCTTTCGTTCTCCTCTGGGGCAGAGAGGGAGAGAGTCAGTGTGGGAAAATAGAAAAGAGAGGGAGGTGTGCGATGAGGGAGGAACGTCAACATGGCTTCCGTTCCCATTTTCCAGGCCCGCGTTGCCACCAGGGAGCCATTTCCGCTGATCCACTTGTCACTCACACACTCGCATACATATATACTCACCGAGACCTGACACCAGGTGCTGGGTTAAAATGAGGAAATCGGAAAACCATACACTCCAACTCTGTGGCGCTTTAACAACATGCAAACGTCATGTCATGACCATATGACCTTGGAGGCTAGTCTAACCGTCTCCTTTGATTTATTGTTGCCCTAGTTTATGAAGAAAAATTGTGACGTATGGTGAAATACTATAAAATGTGTCACTTTGGTGTTGTGAGGCTACCTTTATCCTGTATTCTGTTCCATCGCTACCGGTGCTTTGTCCGTTTTAGATTTGCAAATAAAAAACGCTGGCGCTCCCGTGAACTGGCTTTCTCCAAATGCCCAAAAGAAATTCTAGGTGTGCGTCGTTCTTCGGTGTTGTGAGATGTGAAGATATTCCAGAGCAGCTGGAAGCGCGTATTTACCCCAGGGCAGCAGAGGGAAGAAACCTGCGCTGCCTTATCTCATTCTCGCCCCTTGTTTGATCGGGTGGTCTGGGGTCAGCCCCGTGTCGAGGAAGGACCCGAGACAAGGTCGTTATAATCCGGCGCTTTACATTTAGGCCCAATTATTAACGGGGCTGGATGCATTCGACCTCCGGTGCGTTGGTTTCGTGGACTTTAGTCCACGCACCTGTGGCTGATTCAGCGGAGGAGCGTTTTCTCTGAGGGATTATGACAGGATCCCGCTTTAAACCAGACCTGTCGGCCCCACATCCACAGGCCCTCGTGGCCTCTCAAGATTGATCGCCACTTAGCCTCAGCACAGGCCTCCATTCGGGTGCAAAAGGTGAGTCTTGGAAAACTTTAGACTCCCTGTGATTTACACTCCGTGTCATAGTTGGACTTACAGTCTCGAACCTGTTCATTTTTTTAAGAATGGTCTGGTTATTGTTTCACCGCCATATGTAGACTGTTTTAGAGCGCTACTCGTGTCCCGTATTGTTGCATCCTTTACAACTACTGTTGTATCTCTTCCCTCAGTGAAATCCTACAGGCCAAGCCACCATCTCCCATCTTTACACCCCCCCCCCCCACCCCCCCGCACTAAAATCCGAAATGTTAGGCCCTTCAAAGGCCCAAGCCATGCTTGTCAATAAAACTCTCGCCTCACCTGGCTCTTTCAGAAGAGTCTCTTCTGCATTTTGATGTTTTAGTCTGCCCCGTGGCTGACCCCCGCGCTTTGACCTGTCAAGGTCCTCTTCGTGTGTCTTTCCCCGGGTCGGTCTGCTCTCTCCCAGGCATCTGTTTTCTAGATAAGAGCTGCGAGTGTGTGGACTGATTCATGGCCCTGTCACTGACGTGGCGTTCGGGCCGTCGACCGCTGCCGCTCTCGCCTTGTCCGTGTGTCCCCCCCCCTGAGGACCCCGTTTTTATAGCGCGACGATCCAGATTTAGTGACGGATCAAGCAGCGCGATGAAGAAAAAGCGAATTTCTGTTTGTTACATTAAGAGATCCTCTTTCATAGTAGGAAACGGCAGGCCGTTTAAACATTCAGTGTCTCCACCTACACTGTGACCTTGGCAGCCATGAGATATTAAATGTTTCTTCGTGAATTATGACGGGGCGTGACGGGAACTGAACCCCTCCGCCCCGCCGTCCCAAGTGACCACGCGGTGAACTGCCGCTCTCTTGTCAGGAGAACATTTCAGCCTTGGCACCAAACCTCATCCGCCGAAATCTTCCTGTTGCCACTTTTTCATATCGGCCTTCCTTTCTCTTTTTGTTCGCTCCCTTTCACATCCAGTGAAGAAGAGTAGCCATCTCCCATCGGGAGAGGATTTTTAAAAATGTTTTCTCTCTCCATTTCACAAAAAGCTGCTGGCCTCCCTCTCATCTGTTTCCCTCCTCCGCGCTGGCTACTTGTCCAGCAGGGCCGCAGAGTTTTCACAGTCTAATTACATGTCAATTAAAGGATTTCTGGCTCGGCCCACCTTCTGCCAGCGCTCCGGCCATAGCAGGCTTAGGGGACTCTACTGAGGGAGAGTGAATGAGATATCATTTCATGTGGAGATCAGCCGAGAGAAGGCCCTGAAAAGAGGGGATTGGGGGGGAAAGGCTCCCCTCTCTTTCTCTGAATGGGCCACAGTCCCTCCACCCTCGGCAACCCACACAACGCCCAGCATCTTAAACAACGGGCCTCTGGGATAGAGGCCAGAGGATTATGGGAATATTCATGACCAGATAAAGGGGTGAGCGGCTGAATGACTGTGTTTTGGGGCTCATCTCTTAGGTAAACAGGAGCCTAAATGGAGTTTTAGATGGCTACTGCTACTGCTCAGTGAGGAACAGGCCGCGGTGACTCTGTCCACTTTTTGTTGCATTTCTGCAGGGTGGTGAAAAGAAAGCCAGCCTTGTTGTGGCCTTTTCTTCCCCTCGCTGCTGTCTTTTGGGGACAAACAGATGGTGTTGGGGGAAAATATCTGTTTCTCACAGTTTTTATCCCCAGAATATTGGCTTATCTGAAAGGTGCCATTCACAATCACCCGTGGTCCCCTGGGCTCCGGAAAGCTGGCGAGGTTAGGTTTTAGTCATTAAGCATCCCACTGTATACGAGTGGCTGTTAGGCTGGCTTGGCTGTACTCATTAGTGTCATCTTGGCTCACGGTGGAACTTTATTCAGAAGGGCGTCGGGAGCTGGTTAACTTTAAACTGGAATTTGTATCGGGATTATTAAGGTGGAAGTTTGCCATTTTCCCTGATCTTCGCTCTAAACACTTTATTATGGACTTGACGTGTTGTTTTTGAACACTGAACCTCTAATTGGATCATCGCTGTAAGAATGTGTGTATGAATAGGATGTACATATCTTGTGTATATATATATATATATATCTAGAATGGACGACAGACCTGGAAAGCACAATGTAATGTTCATTTATCCATTTACCCAATATATCAAACGAACGAAAAAACAAGGAAAAAAAAAGAAAGAAAAAGTGAGCCCACTAGTTAACGACGCACTCTGAGGCTCCAAATAAAAAGTGTTGTTTTTTTTTGGATATAGACATAAAGATTTGATGGCTGCTTAGCACAGCCTCAGTTTTCACCTGGGCTTAAGCAGTCCCCTGGTTCAAACAATCTTTATTTTGTTTCCTCAACGGCAGACTGAAAAGGAGAGTGATTTCCACCTACCGTTCACTTTCCCGGCCAATTTGGGAATTCGAACCAGTGCCTTTTGTTTTCACTACCCCCGATCTGATCTCCACCACCGCTGCCCCCGGTGATCTGGCAGAGCTCGCTGCCCCGACAGTTGGCAGGATCCTGAGTGTTTGACCCGCATTAAGCAGTCTGCATCTTAAACCCGAGCACCTTATCGTCAGCCACATCTAAACCCAGTTAAAGGCTTTGAAGCCTGAGCCGGGGGATTTTCCCCATGTTTTGATGACCTGACAGTCATCACCCTCCTACACACCAACCAACACGACGCACCCTGCCATCTCCTTTACTTCAGGTCGGGCAGATGTCGGCGATCCTGCTCTGATTGGTTTGGATAGAGTTATGTTGTCCTGTGGTCAGGGCGTACAGCCCACATGGCTGAACTCTTGTCAGTTGCCTTTGAGCTGTGCCCCGCGGTGGTCTGCGTCGGAATGGCGTACCGCAGGGTTTGTGTTTCATTCAACCCCACACCTGCTGCAGAGACTTGTCAACGTGCCCCTCGACAGGCCCCCTTAATGCCTCCATTAGGTGTCGTAATCTCCCCCCGACGCTCTGCCATTTTATCCGAGTGTGTTAACAGAGTATCAAAGGCTGGGGATTTTTTTTTTTTTTTTTTTTTTTTGAACCACCTGCCAGCGGTTAGTGTGTGGGAAGGTGAAAAGAGGTTGAGGTAGCATGAGGTTTGTGTTTGTGTGTCAGTCGTTTTTTCTCAGATTTGCCTACCTGTGTCTCATGTTATCCGGCACTTCTCCCCTCCGCTTGTGTTTCAGGACGTGTGTGGGGGTGTGCCCACAACTCCCCTACCGACCATTTGCTTTTCATCCATCAGGAAAAGGATACCTCGGCAGCCGTGCTCGCATCAAAGGGGTTTGCTCACAAGCCCCTGAGTACGATATTTTGTTTCACTCCAAAGCGCGCGCACAGTTATCACCTTTGTGCCGGCCTGAAATGGACACTTAAGAGGCCGTTGCTCCGAGGTCCAAACCACAATGATTTATCTCCCCGGAAAAAACACGTCTTTTTTTTCTTTTCTTTTTTTTTTTTAAATCTGTGTTTTCATTGGGCCCGCTCGCAGGAAAACAGCCCGACAATGGGTCGGCCATGGATCTCGTGTGGCTGATTGATCAAGCTGCAGCGGCGCGAGTTTGTCCTTCAGAGCCACTGTTTGAATTTGTGCTTGGGGGAGAGCCAGACAGATTAGCGAGGGTGACGGGGAAGCCGGAGAGCCAACCAGGCCCGGGGCTGCGGCTGGCACGGGGAGCCCCAGCTTCCTTTTCTCTGCGCTGGCCCGCGGTCTTCCCCTCGGCCACTGTTTAATCAGCGATTAAGACCGCTTTAGATGGCTCGCTCGTCTCGTGTGACAGTACATGTGGGGTGGGAGGATTGCCGGTCTCATGCGGTCCCCAGACAATGGCGGCGCTATCAGGAAAACGAAGTGACTGACTGCTTTTCCAGTACATTCCCTCCTTTCATGTGAAATGTTGTTGTTATGGTATCTCCTCCTGTCCATTAGCCATGTGCCCGGGAGGTACACGCCACGAAAAGGGGGACGGTGGGAGCTTTGATGTGGTCTCCCAGTGGCATACTGGGAAAGGGAGCCCAATTCTTCATTATGGCAATGTGTGAGGGAGGTCTGCCTGTCTCTGTCAGATGGGACCATCTGGTGTTTTGGTAAAAAAAAAAAAAATGCGTGGGGAATTTGTACCTGCAGAAAATCCACCAATGAAATGGCAATTTCTATAACTTAATTTAATATATATATTTTTTTAGAACCAGCTGTTGTCGCTTCAATAAGTATTTCATATGTCGTAGGAAAAATGCTTGAGCCTAAGAATTTCCATCTCCACGATGAGTAATTGATCCTTTTGACCATGTAACATTAGAGGACAGTAAATCAATTGATTTCACTTTATTTCCGGTCGAGCAACGCGTTTGTATTCCTAACATTTTTTGTGCCGGAAATTGTGTGTATTGTGTATTTTTACCAACCACTCTTCTCTGTGTTTCTCTGCAGAAAAGGTTCGTGAGATCCAGGAGAAACTTGAAGCATTCATAGAGGCTCTTCACAAGGAGAAATAAAATTAAAAAAAGGTATTTGGTATTAATTCACTCTTCGGTAGACAAGCTGATTACAAATAACCAGGGTCAGATTGAATCATTTTCACATGACGGTAAACATGTTTTGTTTTTTTTCTCTCTCTCTCCATTGTCTTTTCTTTACAGAAGCATTGAACATTAAGAAATGCACTGAACAAAGACAAGGAAATCTGTAAATGAGCATCAGCACCTCCTGGCCCTGCCTCACCACCTGATTTTAATGCCCCTGGCTTGGCTTTCTGACTCCCTGGGCACCGATGGAAAAGACCTGAACAGATGGATGAGACGAACGAGCTGTTTTTGAACTCTTCTGATTTATTTTAATTTTTTTTCTCTCCACGTTATTTTTCTAATTTCTCTCTGCACAGGAGTCCAAAACAAACACAGTAGATCATCAGGATAATAAGAAACTTGCGTTGTGCTCTCAATATAATATCGCGTTTTTGTTTATTTCAATTTTTTTTTCTGACCTGGCCTGTTGGTGTTTGACTAGTTATTGCAAGTGTGTGTATTCACTGTTCTGTGTAATAAGAAACACACTGGGCTGCTGCTGGTCCCCCGATAGACCAGGTTACCTGGCTAATAGGTTCACTAATAACCTCTAGTAGATGTTCAAAATAATGGTGTTGTTGCACTTTGGATCCAAAGCACTTAAATTATCCCTCTAAGCTATATCAGTATTCTCCAGTCGCTCTTCGTGCAACCCGGAATTTGAAATTTGAAAGTGAAGAATTTCAATATTCTACCTGGGTTAATATTAAGCTTCCTCTCTGTTGGATTAACAGGATGTAATCGGCTCTGAAAATATTGGGAAAAATATTATTTAAAGATTTAGTTCATTTTGTTTTTTTTGTTTTTTTTGCCTCTATCTCATGTTTTGTCTCTGTCAATCTGTGCGTGAGGCTTCGTCATCATGCGCCACTTCCATCTCCTGTGCGCTCTGCTCATCTTTCAACTGATTGATAATGGTCAAATCTCCAAAAGAAAGATGGAAATTCTAAATTCAAGGTGTTTGTGGACATATCAAACGAAGTGCTGCATATAAATAAATCAACAGGCAATTTAGATACAAATATCTGTAGGCGGTCATGCCCCAGGTTTCTCATGACTGGTCATGTTTCAGTTGGTGCAGTTACACAGGGGTAGGAGGGTTCTCATGATGTGTTTGCAAACTGCACCAGGTATTTCTTCCTTCCTGTTCCTCTCCTGCTTCTGTGATCTAAGATCTTATTTCGCTTGCTGCTTCAGGGATGAGATCAAAACCAGACAACGTGTACATAAAATGTCCCCAAAGTCAAGAAGAATGAATAATAGCGTATACGGTTTGGTGATTTTTAAACCGAAATCGTGCATTGCATTTGCCCACTCACTGGTTCAACCACCAGTCACTGTCCGGTGCTGGATGTTTCCCAATCTTGCGCTTCTTCCTCACTCTGATCAGAAACCGCTCCTCTGATCCCACAACGATCTTCGCACCTCCTTCATTTGGAGCTATATGACTCTCCCCGTGTATTTGACTGAAAAGGGTTGGAGACACTGCGTTAACCCGACCCACTCAGTCTGTCACATGTGTATATGGGTATAATATAAATAATACGCTGTGCATTCTGTACAAACGAAGTCGATGGGAAGTCATGGATCTGCTATCACGTACACCGCGTGGATGCAGAGGGCGCTGCTTGTGTTAACGGGATAATTGGGGGAGTTGGTTCGGGAAAAAAAATGTTTTATGTTGTAGAGACTAATGTTTGCATGGTGTACCCCATCAGGTGTGCTTTATTTATTACAATTGTGTTCAAGAGAAGAAAAGTGAAAAATAAAATTGACATAATGAAACAAGCAGATTCTTCTATGCCTTTCATGGCCGGTGCTATTGCACCCGACCGTGGAAGCCGACGCAATGATATCGATGGAGCGTCGTAGCTGCTGCATTCGTGCGGAGGCGGCGTTTTCTGTTTAAATTGTTTAAAATGGAGCCGGTCGGAACCCACATTGTTTGTGCCCTTGCTCCGTAGTGGTGCACCATATTTGTTTTTGAGTAAATGTATTTAGTTGAGTAGAAGTTACTTTCCACCACTGTGTGTCTCAAAACGGACTGAATCTCTATTTACTCTGGCCCGGATGAAAAAGACTTGCTCGGTAGCAAGTTAAAGGGAGTCACCTCGCACGCATGGTTTCACCCGTCCCAAGAGAGCTGTGGTAAACGTATCTGTGTATGCGTTCACGTCGTGTCCTGTTATCCCGCAGCGGGATGCAGCTGGACGCTGTGGCCTGTGGGCTGATGTGCCGAGGCCCCTCCGCTCCGGGTCTGGGCGAACCCCTCTTGAGTATTTGCCTCCGCCGGCTGTTATCTCACCCCAGAGCAGGCTGAGGACACGATGCAGCCCGAGGCCGACAGGCGGCCGAGGGCCCGACTGATTAATAAGTCAAGAGTCCAGAGGTCCCGCACTCCTGGGCATCCTCTCGTCTTTCACAAGAGCCCGGTTGTTACAGCATCTCCGCATCGCTCGGGGTAGGGGGGGTGGGGGGCCAGCGCGGAGGGGAGGGAGGCACGCGGAGCTGGAGAGCGGGTTTACTCCTCGGTTTCATCACCTGAGGCTTCAGGCGTGAAGTTAACTCCCTCGCCGCTTTTATGTGTGTGCCGCATCCCTCGGCCTTCCCTAAAAACAAGAGAAACGGGATAAAACAGACCTAATGACTTTGCAGCCGCTGTGAAAGGAAAAGGGGGGGGGGGAGAGTCAACCTCGGGCTGGAGGCCTTTGTGCAATCAGATAGCCACGTTCTGGGAGGAGGGAGGCCGACCGGGACACACTATACGCCATTAGCATCTGCAAAGGCCGTCACATTGACTAATAGCCAGCGCCACAACGGCACAGTGGCTCAGTTTGTGTTTTCCCTCAATCCCCTTTATGCCGGTGACACAAAAGCAGACGGCCCCAGACCTGTCAAATGTGCCACAGCAGCAGCCGTGCACAAAGCTTCATTTCTGGTCTTTCTTACCAAAAAGAAAGGGCCAAGCTTGTTGCTTCATTTTTTTTGAATCCCCCACCTCATCAGAGGCACACATTCAGGGGACACAAACAGGGGATTTATTTATTTTTTTGGCCAGGGGGATGTTCCTTGTCAGTATATGATGAAAACCTTCAACACGTTGTAGAGAAAAGAGCAATAAATTGTGGGGATGGGCGTTTTCTGGCAGTAACGGCAGTGTTAGCATTTGTTTGCCTTCCTGTCGCCGGCGCTGGCTTTGTTTCCCTCTCTCTCTGTGTCTCCTCTGTGATGGAGCTGCTGGCGGCGGGGCTCTGGGAGAGTCAGGCATTTGGGCAACAACGTTTACCCACGGCACCAAACGGCTGATTGAATGTCCCCTCGGGTGGACATGGACCAAAGCTGTCGTGCTTTAAGGGTGCTGGTTGGGCTGTGTCGGATCCTGACAAGCTGACACAGTCAAATAGCACGATGAGTGTGTAGATTTTGTTGTACGTGAACACCGCTGTTGAATGGACGGTGAACCGGTAGATTGTTCTGTGTCGCTTAAAATGTATGTACCTGTTCCAGCCCTTGATTATTATTATTTTTTTTTTGCTAATCATATATCAACAATGTAGATACAAATATTGCACAGTTTTCATTAGTTCAGACAAAAGAGTTATCTTTTCCAACTCACTGATTTGTTGTTTTAGCACGTCTGTGACATATGTGAAAAGTCTTTCTCGATGGTTTGATTGGCTTTGATCAATTACGGTGACATTGCCTGGGTGACTGGATTCGGTGCACTGACCATGACAAAAAAAAAAACAGCTGTCACACTCTCAGCTCACTCGAGACACTAGAATAAGTACCCGAGCGATTCTTGTGTGACTCCCGGCACATTAGAGACTCGGTGCAATGTTTGCAGAAATGCTATAACACCTAAAACACAATGACTCGGCCCAGGAGGGTCACTTGTCAGCACTTCATTCAAGAAGTGCAGATAAACACCGTGGATGTAAATCCAACAGGTCGCTCCCTGCGAGACAACCGTCCACCGTGGAGTCCCCGTTGATGAATCTTATCGGAGGCTTGTTGAAGCAACAGGCTTCCGTCTCCATTTCAGCCAACAAAACCTTCTACTGTCCCAGGGGCCCGCTGCTTTCTGCCCTGCAGAGAATGGTGTCACAATTGGCCTTTGTGTTCATTATGTTTGAGGCGTCTTCCCATTGCGCTGTGGGGTCCATTCCGAGGCTGAATTAGGCCCATGGGGATTTTAGCCAAGTCACAGAGGTCGGCGACCTTCCTTGTCATCCCACCAACACACACACACACACACACACACACACAGATACAGAGAGCCCTGTTCTTTTTGTGTGAGCTATAAATTATGGCAGCACTTAGTGCCTACATTTTTGGTACTGGTGGAGACTCGACCGTGTGAATCCTGTGGTGGCCCTGTATCTTTCTATATATATATAAATAAATATGTATGTGTGCGTGTGTGTGAGGAAACGAGGGGGGGGGGGGGTATCCACGGGGGCAGGGAACCGCGTCCACCATTCGAATGTGACGTCCACCATGGAGAATCCATAAAATGAGCTCATCGTCAGGGTGCAGGACTGCGTAAATGAATCGGGTCATTGTGGAGGGAACCATTCTCCATCACTTAAAACCCAGATGATCTGTGTTTCTATATTTCCCTGCTGATCCCTCCAGATGCTGGGTGTCCGCCCGCACACGGGGTCACACGAGGGGTGCAAAAGCAAACAGGAGTGTCCTCTCGCCACTGCCTAAATGATCACATTGTTGATTTGCCCCCTCTTGTGAAAATATTGTCCTGAACCAGGGTAGGAAGTATTTTTCTTTTTCATTTTCTGGTATGTATTTATTTGAGATCCAGCAAAATTGACTAAATGACAAAATATTCGCCTGGCCAAAGATTAGCATTGCAGAAAAGGAAGACAAGAAAAATCGCAGTTCACAGTTGATATTGTTACATTCCACAAACAGCAGACAGGAAACATTTTTATAAAAATAAAGCAAGGTTTAAATGTGCCTGAAATGTGCTTAAATCCTTGAATTAAAAATAAAAATATATATGTGTGTATGTGTGTGTGTGTGGGTTGGGAACTTTCCCCAAATGCAGAATGGAGATATGCAAAGTTGCCATGGAAAGAGTGATCGTCGCCCCAACTGTTTCTTAATCGAGTGGAGGTCTTAGCGCGAGGGCGGGACTCTGGGCCTTTAGCACAAGAAGCGGCTCTGGGTGTGCATGGACTTAGCGGGATTATGGGGGCATTCATGGCAGCCAGCGAGGCCAGCAGGTGAGGCCTGCGCTCCGCTGCCTCAGCCTTTAGGTAAACAGGGAGGAGGTGGCGTTCCAATGGCTGGCTGGCCACGTTGCCAGGCTGAAATTGTATCTGTCCACACCGCTCACGTCAGTCAGGCTGATCCGCCTACTCCTGCGGGGCCGCGCCGGCTGGGGCCCGCACTTGTGGCCGGCGGGGGGACGCTGAGGAGCGGCTTTCATCGACTAAGTGCCGCGGCGCGGCCCGACCAAAAACGGTCTGGTGACATTACTTGACTGGCCATCAATAGTATCTTAGCAGGCACTAAAACCAAAAGCAAACACGCTGTGTGGCGGAGTCTGAAGGTTTGAGGCGAGGCTCCGCAGAGTTTGCAGCATCGTGTGTTCAAGTTTTGTGGACCTTTTGTCTCTTTTCAAGATCTGCTGATCGGATTTTCTCTGAGCTCATGCCTCTAATTTGATTTGCATTTTACAACAGGCCTGTTTTACATGTGTTTCGGGGGCTAAAGTGGAAAACAGGCTTACCTTACAGGAAGGGTTCAGTCTTTTCCCATAGTGCTCCCATTCCGAATTCCCGACATCACAACAGATAGAGAAAAGAGAATTGTCCCGTTACATATTCAGTGTTGTCGGGAATTCTGACACATTATTGTCGGAAACACAAAAAGTTTTTTTTTTCTCATGACCTTTGCACAAATAAGGGTTGAAAACAAGATTAGATGGAGTTTTAACAAGATACTGAGCCGGAGGACCAGCCCAGAGAAGAGATTTTGTCTTGATTTGCTGATGTAGACACAATATCGAACCAGAAATCCTCTCTTTATGTACATTTCTCCAACTATCAGTGTCTGCTTTTAGTCCGACACCTTTGTCAGCTCCATGTTTTATAATCTTTGATTGTAAGCTTTTTTGGCGTCCATTGTTCACCTGTTCGGGTTGTAAAAACTAAAGCCAACTTTTAAAGTGATCCATCTCTGCAGTATCCCGCCCCTGTCATCGTCATGCTCCTCCTCCGCTACAGCCCCTCTGTTTGCTCACCTGCTGGTCAGTCGTGTCCGGGCTGAAAGGCCAGCGCTTCGCCCCCCCGCTGACCTCCTGACCCCCTGCGGCCTCCACACGCCTACTCTCTGGACCGGCAAATATTGTCCATCCGTCAGTCAGTCAGTCAGCCAGTGTTTCTTTGCTGCCCACGGAGAGTTTGTCTGTTGCCAGAGTAACTGCCTTACCACCATTGGACATCAGAAACACAGGCCCGGACGTGCCCCTGTGTGTATGTCTCATTGTGAATTTGGACGTTGCATACCCTTATTGATATCACCTTGCATTGTGGTTGTGTGTGTGTGCCAATATGCCTATGGTTGTGAGTCAGTGTATATATTATATATCGTTATTCTAATATTCATTTGGTTTGATTTATTGTTTTATATCTCAGTGTGTGTGTGTGGGTCTGTGTGGTTTGGGTGTTTGAGCGTGTGAGTGTGTGTGTGTGTATGTGTGTGTGTTTGATCCTGCGGGGTGCTCAGGAATGTTTGCTCTGCCAACACTCTGTGACTGTAGTCGTCGTCGTCTCTCCAGCCTGGATTGAAACAGACACTCTGCAGCCTATTATCAGCCGGACATGGCCTGTCCCTGTAAGAGGAGGAAGGTAAATAATGGCCGGGACTTTAATAGGTGGATAATGTGGTTGCAGGGCACAAGCCTGACTGTCCCTGAGTCAACAGGACCATGGCAACCTGCACACACACACACACACACACACACACACACACACACACACACACACACACACACACACACACACACACACACACACACACACACACACACGCGAGCTGACAGCTCCCCAACAAAGAAGATATAAAGAATGTAAAGAAGAAATGTCTACGTTTAGTCTCTGATGTCACCCAGCTGCTTTCAGTGCTCAGTGAGGCTTAAACTACGTCAAACGTGTTCACACTGTCGACAACAACACAACACAAACATTTTCTTGCCAAGGTTTCACAAAGACTGATGCGCAGCTTAAACAAATCAAATTCTTCCTTTTCAGCGACTTAAATGAATGCAACTGATCATTAAAAAATGGCAACGGCCGTATGATCAAACGAGCTGAGCACGGGACCGGTTAAACGAGCATAAAAGGAAAACCTTTTTAAAAAGGTTGTGTGTTTTTGGTCTCATCATCATCCTCTCACTCCCTCCCCCCCCCGCCTCTCCCCAACAAAAATAATTGTCCTGCTCTTTCTCTTTAAAATCCTAAGGCATGTTAGAATCTGCATCAGAGTGCGGTAACAATGCTCAATGACGTTCACAGTCACACACATGCAAACCATTATCCATTTAATGTGTAGGCTAACCAAAACCTTATCCCTCGCCTTAAAAGCAAGACCTCAGAAATGTTACACACACACATTTACAATCATCATCATCATCATGATCATCATCATCATCATCATCATCATCATCATCATCATCATCATTATCACCCTCTCATATCACATCATTGAAGCACACAGCTTATCTTCACATACAGGCACACACTCGCACCTTAAAACATCCACAGCACACACATGCTCCCTCAGGTCTCCAGAGGCCAATTAAGATAGTCTATCTACCTTGGGGCATGTACACCCCGAGTCACCACCGCCAGCTACCTCCTCCTCCCTTTCCCCCCGCGGACCCTTTGACCCCTGACACACGACCTCTGTGCTGAATGAGTACACACACGGGTGTTAGAGCGGGACCCCTGGCCATCTATGCTCCACTATGACGCACACACATATACACACAAATATACAAACCCTCTGGCTACGCACAGTGAACTCCGCAGAGGTATGGACCACTGGTCCTGCGCAAGGCGCCTCACTTCACTGCCTCCTCACCGCACACACACACACACACACACACACAGCTGGGAGGTGAGGGGTTATTTGGGGGTCGCAGGTTAATACAATCCAAATGGTCAGAACAGCTGCAGGATGCAGGGGGCGCTGTGGAGATGAGGGGCATTTTAGTTGAGCTGAAAGAGGTTTCCCTGTGGCTCATTTGCAAAAAATGTGTCACTGGTTTATGACAACGGACCTCAATCTCCTTCACCAAAAGTTGGGAAAAATTATTGGAAAGTGATAAAATAAACAAAAGTGAATTGGGGAGAAGGGGGATGGAATAAAATGATGATTATTATTTATTTTATATATGTTATTTTACTAATTATTTCACTTTGGTATTCTTGAAAATGTAAAACTATGCTATTCCTCAGCCTTCGTGTGTTTGTGTACCTTCACATTGTGTGACTGAAATTACAAACACAATGCATATAATACACACTATGTATATATGTATATGTACTGTTTTTGTTGCTGAATTAGTCCAGACCTCACAGTCTGCTATTTTTATCTGTTGATGAATATTGTCAACAAATACATATTCTGTGGTTCATAGTGAGTTAGGTGAATCCACCCGCTTATATTGTACAGGTTCAAATATATCATTTTTTTTGTCTGTTATTCCTCTTATAAGATGAATTGGGACCAATGGTTCCTGATGTCCCTGAAAAAACACAACTGATGGTGCATTTTGACTATTTTGTGTATCTTTACAGCAAATAATACAAAGAAATCAATCGAGCTGTGACCTAATATGGAAATGGATTTCAAATAATTACTGCAGCTGTTTTCTTCCACTGAGTTGTGTGGCTCACCTTTGCACCAAATCCGACGCAATCCCTTCAATTTTCCTGGCCAAATGTGAGTTGTTGTGATCTGGTGGTCAGTGTATGAGGACATCAAAGGGATCGGCTGGGTGGTGGCAACACTGGGAGGATAAAACCAGAGGCCGCCAACAAAACTAAGCCCGACCTGAAAGGCAGCCAGGCCCAGTAATACGGGATCATCCCTGGTGTAATTCCTCCCTCCTGGCCCCAACAAAGAGAGCTGCACATCTGGGGGAGGGGAGGAGGTGTCAGGAAAGGGCCGGTGGTCCGACAGTAACTGACCAGGTCACCATACCAACACCATACACGCCCATACAGACCCACAAAAAAAAACAACCTCTTGCAACAGTCCAGAGCCCTCTTGCCCCTTTTCATCCTTTCCATATTCTAATCGGGCCTCACATTGTATGCGGACGTGTCCAAACATGGCGGGAGATCAGAGGTCAGCCTGGCCGCTGACCTTGGCCCCCGAAGACGCCTTCGGAGGCCCAGTGTTGTGGGAGGGCTGCGAGGGGGGGGGGGCTGGATGTGTGTGGTGTCAGACCCTGGCTCTGTCCCTCTGTGGCAAGTCCGGTTCATAATCGGCTCAGAGGCCAGTCGGAGGCCGGAGAACGCTCGGTATTGTCCAGCTGTGTCTGAAAGGCCTGGCGCTGAAAGGCCGGGGCAGGACAGGGTCAGACCGGCCACAGCGCTCTGCTGCCTTTCAAATGCCATCGATACCCTCCTTCACTCTGGCCAGCTCTGCATGACGAGCACCCAGCCATGGACGACTTCTGATTAGAGAGTCAACGAGGGGATGACACAGATCAGGAGAAACGCATGGACTCATTTCCAGAAATGTACCATTTCAATATTGACAAATTGATCTTTAGACATGACAGTACCAGTTATATGATGAGGATTCAAAGGTGCATTTTATGTCTTTTTATCCGTGACCCAGGCACTGATTTAGTGCCGCCATTTTTATTTCTGTGCCATACCTGAGACATATCAGTGATGATGCGCAGTGTGGATGACAAATCAAGGTTTTGATTAGAGAGCAACTCAGGCAGCCTGAAGCGGTGAATACTTACGATACAATGATATAATGCATTCAGCGTCAGAGGGAAATACTGCAAAGCTTCTGCCCAAGTAACCTCCAGAATAGACAATACAGACAAAACAATGCTACATCTTCAGTTCTTCAAGGGTGTTATGTCCAGAGATTTCGCCAGCAGAAAAAGAATTGAAGGATAAATGTTTAATGGTACGGTTCAGGAGTTAAATTGTCGACCAAAGTTTATGACTTACTTTTTATATGATAACAATACAGTTAACAGTGCAAATTGCTTACCATATGTGCATGTGCTTACACAGTCTACGGCGTACGTGCAGACACCCACACCCACACGTGCATGCACACACTCCACTTGTTGACTCAGGACTCAATTAGCGGATGATAAAAAGACCGTCCAGATTCCTGATTTACTCACACAGCTGCCGATGTCTTCAGGCTGCCTTTAAAGACTGACCCACGCACATTAATTCCATTACGGCCGTCTGCCAGACTAATTTCATCAAGCATCCCTCGCTGACTTACACACACACTAATCACATTTTCAGCAGAACTAATACGATTCAATGAGGTGGGCAAGGAGATGGAGTGGTGTGGGAGCATGCAGGGCCACTGAAGTGACACAAGCCTCTTTCTTTAATGTGCATTCCTCAGGACCAGAGAGGTAAAAACAACAATTATTTTTCCAAGGGGGGCAAACCCTCTGTTGACCTTGAGCTGAGTTTGTTCACAAGAGGTGTATTGTCAAAGATGAGCTTCATGGACATTGCCTAAAAAAAATGAACAAGATGAAAAATAAACTCAAGAAGGCCGATGATGACAGATTGCAAGCAAGCACACCTCAGCCAGCAACTCTTATCCAAACCCCTTTATTTCATTATTGAAAAGGTTAAAAAGTTCATCCGAAATGTTGAATAATCCCCTAGTGTCCTGAAAAACTATGTTTGCTCCACAATGCCAGGTTAACGAGGCAAAGGTGGAAAAAAATAACTTGGTTTGGAAATTGTGAATTGTGAACAGTTGAAATGGTAATCTTACTTTGTCTGTTATCTGGCATGTTCCGTTTCCTGTTTTTCCACTACTTCCTGTTTTATTTTGGTGCCCACCTGTCAGTGTTTCGTTTCAGGTCACTTTACCTGCCTTCCTACCTGTGTCCAATTGGTTCCCCCCCCCCCCCCCCCGGGTTCCCCCCCCCCCCCCCCTTCCCAGTACATGAGCCCCTGTGTTTCCCCAATGGCTGTAATCAGTTCAGCTGCTACCCATGTGCTCGGCGTACCAGCCATTTTCCCCGTGAGTGTTTTCCTGTGTATTTTTTTGTCAACCCTTGCTGTTTCTGGATTTGAGCTCTGGCTCATTTTTTTCCCTTTGCCTGTTGTTGTGGATTCCCCAAGTGCTGGTCTGTTTTTGTGAGAATAAATCTCAGATTTCTTGTACTGTTTGTACCCTGACGGTAGAGCTGTGTGTCTCTTGGTTCAGTCTGACACTGTTGTCTGGAGGCTTGTATGTTATGACCCATGGCACTTATTTTATCCCCACAATGTAAACACGCTCCTGGATTTTAGTCGTCATCGCCACCAGAAGTTAAGGCCAAAACTACACCAATCAGACCCAAGTATGAGACGGAAATGTCGGTTTAATAGGTACAGCCCCTGTCACCCGTCCTCTCTACTGCTGCAAGTCCGTGCGGATTGTCAAGCGTTGTGGGGAAATAAGGTGACACGGAAGTGAGCCTAAGAAAGCTCCAGTCGCAGTCGAGTGGGCATGTTTTAATGAAGTGGGTGTCAAGTCTTCTTCGAACACACTTTCGCGGCACATGTGACATCCCGGGCTCCTCGGCTCTCGTCACTTTGCAGGCTAAGAGCACCTGCCAGTGTGGCCGTCTCCTTTTTTCCTCTCACGGCCGGGTGAAAGGCGAGCAATTAAATCCAACTGGAGCCCGCAGCTATGCTGGAACACGGGCCCCAGGGGGCCCCCCGGCGGTCCGGACGTTTAATCATCATCTGACCTAGTTGCCGGTTCTGATAAATGGGCTTGGGGAGGGAAAGCGTAGGCCAGTCATTAATCTACAGTCAGATGGGGACAAGCGCACACGGCCGCCGCCGAGTTAATTGGCCACTTATTTTAGCACGAGCGCGAGGCTAAGGCGAGATGGAGATGGATGTTCCTCTGTTCATCCATAATACAGCCCTCCGGGGTGCAAATACAAGCAAAACAAACAGTACAGGAGGAGGAGGTGAAGATGAGAGCGCGAGAGTGGGGTGCGTCTCGGAGGACGTCCGAGGGCTTTCCGAAAAATCCATGGGTCATGAAAATACAGTCCAAGGCAGTTTAAAACGGTTCGACTTGAACTCCGGTGAACAGTGTTTTTTTTTTTTTTTTGCCAATAATAATGACCTCTGATTGGTTCTTTTGCAGTGGTCATTCGTTGTCTGCTGGCTCTTTTATCAGATGTATGATGAGATATGTTTAGACTAGGTTCTACACATCGCTATGTTGGGAAGAAACAAAGCTGAATTCCAAGAATGTGCTCCGGCCTCTTATCTGCCTTATCTCCTCGGTGGCGGTGTGTCCTCTCTGGCAGGCTGCGGAGATCAGGTTGTGGTGAGGGTCAGCAGTCGTCCAGGTGGCTGCCCGCGTGATGGATGATGGGAACAGGCGGGGCTGAGCCGGTCGTGATAAGGACCATATCTTGACAGGGGCTTCCTCTCCCGGCCCGAGTGCAGTCACACAGCGTCGACAGAGAGAGATAAATGTGCAGTTGGATGGATGGATGGATGAGGGGGAGACGGACATAGGGGGCGTTTTATGGAACAAGGCACAACCTGTCCTGCCGTGTTATCAGTTCACCTACTGACCCCTACACCTTTTTTTTTTCTCTCAGCCTGAAAACCAGAGGTTCACTTGGTCGGTTTGTGTCTGTGCACTCAGTTGGCCCATATCTTGGATTGAACTATCTCAACAGCTATTGAATGGAGTGCCAATTGTCCAGACCTTCCTGGTCCTCAGAAAATGTTTTCTTTTTGACTTTTCAAGTGACACGTTTATCAGCCTCTGCTGTAGGCTACTTGTTTTGGGTGCCATGGTGAACCCATGTTGTCATTCTAACATGTTGCTGTGAACCTGGTATATATGTAATCTGAGTATACTTTATACATTATCTTGAAACATGTATTCACCTTAAAACGACATGATCTGCTATACGGGGACTTGCTTTTTGTACCCATAATGACTTTAGTAGCACCTCGACCACTCGCGCAACACTGAGCTGAGGGCCCAAGGTGTGACCTGTGATCTGTGGGCGCCAACAGGTAGAGGAATCCACCAAAGTCCCATCGATCACCCTGACGGATCACATGAGATCAGAGACCCGAACATAGCTGCCTTAAGTTCTCAGATACTGGGTCTGTGTCAACAGGTGAATGTGTCGAATTCATTTTTTTTTTTTTTTTAATCTTTGCACCGTGCCTTTCTTGTCACGCTTATGTCTGTGCATATATGTTTATTGTCTCTTAATGTTGACCATAGCTTACCATCACGCCTTGGTGAATACGAGGAATTGGACTTAGCACCGGCAGTCTGATCAATATGATCAATAAGGGCATCACTGCGCTGTGCAACCTAATTCCAGCTAATTGGGACTTTTCACACATATCTCCGTGGCAGAATGCCCTCCCTAATGAGCGCGGCCGCTTTCATTCTCTGATCCGCGGCCAACAGCGGGAGACTGGCCCGGCTGACCTGCTGGGTCCCCGGTGGTGAGTGCTGAGCCGGACACAGCTCCTGGTTGAACCGCACTGAATGGCTGCTCATCCCCTGCTCTCCGCAGGAGCCCTCGCTCCTCCGAGAACCAGGCCTGACCCCTCGGGAGGGGAGCAAGCCAGGGTCAGCACCCGCAGTCAACAAATCTAGACCGGCCTTCACACCGGCGCTGTGCCCTCCGACCAGCGGCCTCCCCTGACCTGACCCCGCTCAAGCCTGGCGGGGCTTCCTGTGGTGAGTCAGGGGGTCAGTCTCCTGATGGGTCATTGTAGCAGCGGCTGACCAATGACAAAAGGGCTCGCAGTCGGGCCGAGGGGGCGGCAGGAGCCATGAAAGTGAGGGGAGAGCGGCACCCCTGCCGTTGCGGTCTAATTTAGCAGGATGCCGGTACGTCAGTGACAGACGCCGGACCAACAATGGCTCAGTACTGGTAAACAACAATGTTTGTGCAAGGTCTCTTTCTTGGGGCCAATCTAGTGTGCACAAAGCCCATCTGGCATCAATAAGATGTCCTGAGATGCCATTCAGCACATCGGTCTTCATTTTGCCTGGACTTTCAACAGCGGTCCTCTCTGGATGCTCGATACCCTGTGTGGCCTAACACTTATGTAGTGACGGATGCTATAGATCTAAAGTTTTAGAAGTGAAGTGAGCAAATGTGAAATCTATAGATCTATAGATCGTATCTTTTAGATTAGAATTAGAGTGAGAGTAGATGTTGTTGCGCATGGAAGTGTGAAAACACTTGGCAGACGTGATTCTTTATTCAGAGCTGCCGTTTTTTGGCTTTAAGGTAAATCAGAAAAGGACAAATCACCAGAATCCAGTCGAAGGATGCACTGAGAACGTATTTTACAACAGAAAGACGTTTTTAAGAAGCTCTGCGTCTATATTTTCGCTGCCATAGTCTCATGTAGAAATGTGTGATGAAAGGAAATCCCTTAAAGCAACAGTTACAGCAGATACTTTTAGAAATATGCATCTGTTACTTGCCAACATTGATAGATGTGAAGATTAATATCAGTTTTATATCTGCCCACTATGTATGAAAACAAGGATGCGGTTTGCCTATTTTGCATAAAAACTGGAAGGAGTGGGAGGCGGTGCTTGTTTAGGGGGACAAATGTGCATGTTACTGTGGAGCCAAATAGCAGAACAGTTGGAACATTTTCCTAAATACACTGAGAATGCGTAAAAGCGTCGCCATTAAAGCTCGATGCTTGCGCACATGACTCATGTTCTTTATGTGGAGGAGAGTGTGGGAGGAAGTTCGAAACGAGTTGGTCAGTGAGTATTTTGTTCCCAGTAATGGGGCTGGGGTGAATAATCAGAGGGCTAATGAATAAGAGCGATACACTTCGAGCGTGAGAGTGGAGGAAGTCAGCACAGCAAGTGGCAGTTAGAAGCCAGGACTCTCGATCTGGGACGGGAAGTCGGATTGTTTGTGACCAGCACGTGTGATCCACAACCCAGCATGCTCCGCTCTCCTGAGGGAGGTCAGGCAGGAAGTGGCCAGGCGTGGGCTGTGACCCCTGAGTAATGAGTGAGGACCCTCAGGGGGAATTGCTGCCTGCTGCCACGTACTCCGCATGCACGCGCGCACACACCACATATGGAGTGGATTCGCCACAGAGGCGATGATGAACCTACTGCAGCGTTGGACTCGGTTAAAATCAACTATTTCAATTACTCTATTCAATGCTAATGATGTTTGTGAACGGTCTATTTTTGGAAAATGAGGCATACATGTCGGAAGGCAGATTTCAAATGCACCTTGAATTAACTCGTAAAGTCATGAAGAAAACCAAGAAGGCTGCCCTCTGCTTTGTGAGTGTGCGTGTGTGCGTGCGTGTGTGCGTGTGTGCGTGTGCGCGTGTGCGCGTGTGCGCGTGTGCGCGCGTGTGTGTGTGTGTGTGTGTGTGTTTGTGTCCTTCTGTTGGTGCAGTCGAACATTCACTTTGGCAAATTGCTCTCTTCCCATGCCTCTTGCCCTTTCTCTGGCATTCAGCTTGTTAAGCTCTGCCATTGTCTGCGCTGTGTTTGTGTGCCTGTGTGTGTATGTGCATGTCGGGGGCCATATTTGTTAATGTGTCTGATGCAAACTTAATTGTGTATCTAAAGTGTTCGTGTGGGTCCGTGAGCGGCCTGCCTGGGTCTCAGACAGTGGGCTAATAAAGGATAATTCTGAGGGGATGTGTGTATGCGTGTGTGTGTGTTCGTCTTGTTGTGTGTGTTTGTTCAGCTTGTTAAGCTCTGCCATTGTCTGCGCTGTGTTTGTGTGCCTGTGTGTGTATGTGCATGTCGGGGGCCATATTTGTTAATGTGTCTGATGCAAACTTAATTGTGTATCTAAAGTGTTCGTGTGGGTCCGTGAGCGGCCTGCCTGGGTCTCAGACAGTGGGCTAATAAAGGATAATTCTGAGGGCGCGTGTGTGTGTGTGTGTGTGTGTTCGTCTTGTTGTGTGTGTGTGTGTGTGTGTGTGTGTGTGTGTGTGTGTGTGTGTGTGTGTGGCGATGGGGGGTGAGTTGTCAGCGGGGCAACCGGCCAGGTTCCCAGGACACCCTCAGCAGACCACTTGAGATGGAGAGAAAGAGTAGAGCGAGCCAGGGAAGAGGAGGAGGAGGTGTAGGAGGAGGAGGAGGAGGAGGAGAGATGGAAGAAGGGCGAGACGTTCCAAAATGAAAACAAAAAAACCTGCGGCCACAAGTCAGCGAGGGAGGCATTCATAGCCCACTCAGGTAGCCGGGCCAGAGAGAAGCCAAATTGTCCTTTGTGACACAGGAGCCATTCGGTGGGAACAGGATGCTGTCTGCGGGATGTCCCAGACCCCTCGGCGCTGCATTGTAGTTTGTGCGTGTGTGTTTTAGTGCGTGTGCGTGCATGTCTGGCCCAGTGTTGACTTTCAGCAGAGATTGACGAGGAAGGACTTGGCTCTCTCCCCTGTCACACGTCTGACGGTGAACGAGCGCTCCATAGACAAACTCAATTAGTCAGCGTGGAGATTTGAAGGAGGTGTCTGGCGCGACAATAGATCCCCTATTTTGACATATGGCCGTGGTGAATGTATGAACATATCTCTTTGTGGCGGTGCGGAGTCCGTGGCAGACAGGTTAGAGGCAGTCTGAGGCCGAGAGACGAGAAAGAGCGATGGAGAGAAAGCCGGGAGCTGGCAGAATGGGAAATCCAGTGATAATACCAGCGACAGCCAAGGAGACTGATTGTTAACGTACACAACACAGGGTTCTCTGCGGTCTCGCTGTCATCCATCATTCAAGGGTCAGGTCGCCCAAATCATAATATAACGTTTGCCCACTTACTCCTGCAGGCTTCTGCCCATGCAGACGGTTTGGGTTTGAAACGAGGCTGTGTGGATTTCCACAGTCCACAGTGAAGTCCAACAGTGGCAGAATTTCTGACTAGGCAGCAGTGTCTTAATCTGGTTCTGTGGGATAATCCGCAGACCGGACGTCACACTGTACCTTTCAGGAGACGCCAGCGAGTTTGTCAAAGACGATGAGTTAACAAGTTGCACCACAAAGTCTCGCATTATTCCACCTTTTGTTGAAGGATGATTATGTCGTATGTTAAGTTCAGCGATTGAGAGTAACTTCGTTTAAGTAAATTCATTTTCAAAATATATATTTGAATATGTTGTTATTTATTAGGATGAAATGTTTTTTTTGTTTTTTTTAGGATGTTATTTATTATAACTTGTATTTCCCATGTTCATATGTACATATGTGAACGTGCACATGGCTGAATGTTGAACATGTTGCAGGATTTACACATTTCCATGCACACTATGTACAGTATGCATATATATGTGTGTGTGTGTGTGTGTGTGTGTGTGTGTGTGTGGTTACAGCTGGTGATTTCCCGGGGTCATATTTAATCCTATGCCGTAGTCAGCTCTGTGTCTCGTGCGTTCTCTGCGGCTCCCCTGAACGCGGTGATGAATGTTGCTGGAAGTCTGCGGTGGCACACGCTCAGTTAAACGTAAGGCCTTCCCCTCATCTCGGGACCGTAGTTTCATAAAGCATATTGCGCCCCGCACGACCCTGGTATCACAGAGTCTGCTGGTTCATATTTCAAAGTCCAGGCGCTGAAAGCCGCTCCGTGCTGGGAGAAGAGCCGGCATGTCCCGCACAAAAGAATGAATTTATGTCAGCTGAAATCAGTGGAAGAGGAGGCTGATGAAGGGGGAGGCGGTTGTGTGCGTGCGTGTGTGTGTGTTCATCCCCATGACGACGAGGATGAAAACACGTACTTCCTTGCACAGTGAGCCCATATAAGGGGGCCGGCGGGGCCGAGGCCCGCTTAACAATACCTTTAATGTCATAGCTCAGTGACTGCTCTTTGTGAGCCGGGCGGCGCACTGCGACCCACACAAAAACTCAAAGGCAAAATGGATTAGAATACGAGAGAAAAGATGACTGAATCAAACCCAGTGGATTGGAGGAGATTATCTGAAGGGATTATGGGAAAAATGACACACTAATTACTTTGTGTCGTGGTAGGGGATCGGTTTTAAAGTTTAAACTCGGGGGACATTTGGTGTGTACAACTTTTGACCAAATTTCCTTTTTCTCTGTATGAAAAAAAAAAAAAGAGCTTAGAATCATTAGAGAATTAGTGGACTGATTAATCAGCAACTAGTTTTATTATTGAATAATGCCTTGAAGGCAAAACATCTCCTATATCCTGCTGTCAGTAAAGGATATTTGCTGAATGTTTGTCTCATACCATTGTGAATTGAATATATACACAGTATATATATATATTTTTTTTTTAAATACGACATTTTTCAAATCAAACTATTAAAAAACAAGTACACCGCGTTAAAAGTAAAAAAAAAAAAAGAAGTTAATAATGATAACCCGTTAAATGTCAGCCATAGAAGAAAAGGAATTTATTAAACCTTATAGTGTATAGTCGGAGCATATCAGGTAAAGAGTTTCATCTCTTCCAAGCATGCACATCTCAGCATTAAACTTAATTTGAATTAGGTTTACTTCGATGCCCGCTGTTGACATGCGGTGACACCTGTAAATGGAATCAATAAAATGTACTTTTCACCCGCTTCATTTTGAACAAAGGATCCTTCTGCGCTGTGTTCAGGAATGAAAACTTCCACATCTTGATTCACCCTTTTTAAAGGGAGAAAGCTACTAAATGCATGCCTCTTTAAGACCAAGTCAAACATCACAGAGTTTCATCCAGTTTTGGATCTGGCTCTAATTCCCACTCCATCTAAGGGAGTCCCGACTGTTGTGTTTGGGAGGAATCTAAACTTAACGCAAACACTAGGAGAAAACAACAGCAGGCCACTTAGACCTCCAAGTCTGACTTTGTGACTTCCACTCCTGCTCGACGAAAGCGCCTCTCTCACTGTTAATGATTTGACCAAACCGGAGTCGAGGAGCTTTAGACTGTCTTGTCTGGAGTTTGCTCTGCTCTCCAGGTCTCCAATTAGCCTAAAAAGACCCCAGGAAGGGTAGCGGAGACAATGGAGGAGAAAAGAGAGCGGGAGGCCAAGAGAAAAACAAAACACAACAATCAACAAGACCTCCTGGCGTCCTGGTGGGGGGAGGACACACACGCACGCACACACACACACACACACACCCACACACAGGCCTCCTCCCGTCCCACACAAATGCTGCGGTGTTTTTCGGCGCTCAGGCCGTCACTGTGGAAACCTGGAGCTTCTCTCCACTCATTCCATTCGCTCACTTCCCTTCCTCCCGCATTGCCGTTTTCTCTCATTGCACACACACATTGACATCCCCCCGCGGTCCCCACCTCCTCCCGCCCCTCCATTCACGCACTCCCCTCTTCCTGGGCTAAAACAAAGCGCCGAGCTGAAAGGGCTCTGAGGTAGGTAAATGTATTCAGTGACACCGGCCGGATGATTCCATTCTGCGCCAGCCCTGTAACATTTGTTTCAGGCCTTGTCTGAGGGCAGGGACAGCGTGTTGGGCCTTTTGTCCCACGTGCCCTCTGCACAGCCCTGCAGTTAATGGTGGCCTTGTCCCGGGCTGCTGGACCAGAAACCTGCAGCCCCGCGGGACGGACAGACACGGTGACACGGGAAATGGGAGAAACAGTAGATGGCGAGGGGTAGGATGGGGGTGTAGGAGCTGCCCAGCTGGTGCAAAAAGCAAAAAAAAAAAAATCCAGTTTTCCACAAGTGAGCATCTGCGCTGCGGAAAGCTCCAAAACAATGAAGACGAGTGCACCTCACGGGGGAAATGAAAGCATGAAATGCTCATGCACAATTTGACAAATGAGTCAAATTTATTTTTTCGCGATTTTTCGTTTTCGTGCGCCCGCCAAAGGATTCCCATGCCTCTCCGTCGCTTTGTTTCCCTTCCCTTCTGATGAACTTGATCACAGGGAGCTGGAGGCAGGCTTCCTGCTGCTGTCCGTCTGAAGAGGGCCCCCCTAGCATTTAGCCGTGAGGGTCCCCACTCTTTCACCGCCGGCTGCTTGAGAGAGCATCTTCACATCCTGTTTTGTGCGTCTCCTTTGCTGGGAGAGGAGTGGGCATTTGGTCGGAGAACTATGCCACACTTGACTCCGGTAATCTTCTGAGCGGCGTGAGCGCTGGGCCCTCTGTCTGAGCCGAGAGGAGCGCATTGCCGCGTGGCTTTTTGATTGATGTTGCCCGCTGCAGAATCGTGACAAAACCTTGTTGATGGACATCAATTTCATCAGTTGCTGTTGCATTTGCAAAAAATATATATATATTCCTGCTTTGAGCTGCGACTCTGCAGCTCCACTGATTTACAGTTTCTCTCACAAGTACCTACTCCATGTAAAAACGTGATATTATTTGATTAGAATAGCCATGGGAAACTCCAAGAATAATAAAAAGACTGATAAATAAGTTGCACATTTCTGCACACTACACACAGGCCATTGTTGCTTGGGTAGGGAACTAAACTTGGATGAAAGTAGTTTGGAAATGTTTCCTGTTATCCACGCTGAGTTTTCGGCTCCATGAATTCAGTGCCGCATTGAAATGTCCATCTGCTTTTGGGCTCCCAATCCCAGGATTCCCACCAGAGTATTTGAGTCTCTGTGTGCGCGCGTGCATGCGCGCACGCGCGTGTGTTCATAACACCCAAAACTCAAATCCACCCCACTCTCAGTGTTTTCGGCAACAAAATCAGCTCTTGTATTGGGGGCCGCCACTACAAACTGTGTATGAGGGGATTAGGGGCTCCTTGACCGCTCCTTCAAACACACACCCAGCATGGCTGCCTCGATTATGACCATTAGATGCCCTGAAAATGAGACTGGGATGAAAGGAGGGCATAGTGAGGGCTTTTCCCAGGGGCCGTTTTGACCACACGTCCAGTAAAAATGAATCTATAATCCCAAACCCTACAAAAGCCAGAGTGTTGGGGTACCTTGCTGAGAGAGGCTTTGTGTTTCTATTGCCTGGGAGTGCTATAATAATGATTAGGGACTTTAAAGGCTAGATTAAAGAAGGCACAAGGGCAGCTTAGTCTGCGGAGTAATTTCAGGGCAGTTGAGCGGGTTTCTTAATGGGAAAATTCCTCCGAACAACAGTGAAAAGGACACAGGACTCCGTCCAGCTCGGGGTGGCTGTCCTCAGATCCGGCTGGCACTTTGAGTGAGAAAACAACGGTACACACTAAATATACTGATTGATGCATACGGCATTACTCAGCCCACGCACGCACCACACACTGGCCAGTGGAGCTGCAGGCAGTGCGAGGTGATCCGGTATTATCCAGGCTGCCTTTACTCGGCAGGTGAAAGCGCTGTGGGGCAGAGGGGCTTAACGTAGCTGCTGTGTGTTCGGCCGAGGAGGCGCAGGGAGGAGGGGAGAGGCCGAGAGGCCGAGAGGCCGGCCGCATCTCAAATAACTGACACTCCGTAGAGGCAGCGCGCGCAGGCCAAGGTGTGTCAACGCTGCAGGTCCACAATTTCCTGAAGGGTACGCCGTGCCGGGCTCAAGGGCTTCGGAGAGCAATAGTGTTGCGGTTGAAAATGTTGTTACACCTGGGTGGGGGGTTGGGGCTGATAATGGTGCAGCGCATCGAGTGCTGCCACACGTGGCCATGCTGTTCCAAAATTTCGATTGTTTTCTTAAAAGTCAATTTCTTACCGGCAAATCTGTTAGGTCGTGTTTTACTTTCAGGAATTGTTGACAGCATGACGTTTTTATTTCAATTTTGAATACACAACCGCGTGGGACATTATGCTGATATTGCGGTTTAAGATGGGGCAGCTCAGATTGGCCCTGTGGTGTTGATGACTCCGTTTAGGTTGGCTGTTATTGTTTGAGCATTAGGAGCTCATTGGATGCCTTCCCTGTTAATTCACCTTTTCTTTATGTTCAAAAGTAGTTGAGATACTACTTTATCAAACAAACAAAAGATTGTGGTTACATTCCCTACTAGTGTGAAAAGGCCGCATATATACGGCATCAGAGATGTCTGGTATCAGGTCCACTGACCAATACAACAACAAAAAAAAACAACTCCTTCCACCGGGAGGCAAGGAATGCTGAAATGAAAAACATCCCTTCTTTAAACCATGAAACTACCGCAGCCCCCTTGAACACAAATTGGAGGCACATTTCTCTGGTACATTTTACTGCCAAGTTTATCCCACCCCACCATCAGCCCAGGATTCCCCTCCAATATCTCTTAACTCCCGACTGGAGCTGATAACAAAGCTGTACGGGATGCCAACAAAGCCCCGGGAGATCCTGAAATATCTCACTACCACCTCCTTCTCCCCCCCTCAGGCCGAATGACTCCCTCCCCTGTCAGAATCCCTCGTCTGCTCGTCTCAGGACAGACAATGCGTGCCGCGGAGAACGCGAGACTCTGTGCGGATGGGCCCTCGGGGACATGTGCTCATCACCTGGGTTTAGGATAATGGAGGACCTGCCGGGAGACGGGAGGGTAACTCAAGAATGGAAAGGAGAGAGGAGATGAACCATCCGGAGAGTCGGTGTCAGGGAAAATATGAGCTGGGATCATTCCGCCCTGCACGTGGCTCCCACACTCAGGTGTGTTTCCCCCTCCTGTGGGAGTGTGCACCGAGTGTGCCAGAGTCTGGGCTGAATTTGCATAAACACTTTCCAGTTTATCAACATGATTATAATTTATGCTTCGACTTTCACCTAAATCTTTTTGAGTTTTTTTTTGTTCTCCTCCCATTAGTAAATCCAGTCCATATGGCATACTGGATCATTCATTATCTATCAGCTTTAATCAAAATCTCTTTCCCATATGAATGTCACATTAGTTGATTCCCCTGTATGTCTGCCATCAGGGCTAATGTGATTTGTCACAATCCCGAGTAACCAATAACGACTTTTAACTCATTGTTTCATTCATTCTTCACGAACGGAAACTATCTGTTTAAAAAAAGAAAAAACAGCAAGAGATTATAAGTAAGAACTAATTAAAACCTGTTTCTGTAATAATTCAATCGCCACATCTTAAAGCAGGTATATCCAGTATGCAGTTTGAATGTTTCTACCTGTGCGTTTTATTTTAATTTATGGAAAAAAAAATCTATAACCAAAACCACGAGTTTTCGTTCCACTTTCCATGCATTTCTTCCGTAAATCCTGTCATATTCGTGATTACAACTGATTCTGGTCACTGTGGACCTGTTCACCTGTCGATGCAGTTCTTTCTGTCACCACAGGAGGGAGGTGTTGGGTGTGAAAGTTCACCGAAATGCTCCATGAAACTTGAGGTGCCCCCCCCCCCCCCCCCCCCCCTTGGGGGGGCCCCCCCCCCCCCCCCCCTCCAGGGCTGAGCAGTGTGCATGCATGCAAAAGAATAATACCCAGCCCCAGACATTAAATACTGTTCATATCACCCAGCAGTCAGAGTGCAAGCAATAAACACACAAACTGCTCCCACCTACAAAGTAAAACATCCAAGTTGACATTTCAGCTCTAAAATAAGCATTGTGTTGACTTGGTCATTATCTACTTTGCTTATATTGTGTCAAAGAGTGTTTTTTTCTGTTAGTTTGTGGTTTGTAAGTCCAGTCAAACGTTCCTCTTAAATGTTTCGAGCAAACCTGCTTTGTTTGTTGGAGCCCGTTTAAAACTCCAAACGCTCTTGGCTGTTTGCTCTCACCGTTGCATTCACTCCACTCCGTCCAAAAAAGTACATTTTGTCATTAGTTGTGTTTGCTATTCATTTACGTTAATGTACATATTTGAGTGCATCCTGACGCCTCTGCGTCTTTTTTATTTTTTTTTCCACTGTCAATTTACAGATGGGAATCATTATCATCGTCGTCCGAATGCGCTCCTCCGCTGAGTGAGGCATCCTCCAGAAGTCATGGAGACCGTGTTTGCTCCGAGGATTACATAACCACGTCCAGAGGCCTGCCAGACAGAGCCAGGGGCGGTCTACCAGCAGCGCCACCCAAGGTAAGAACCTCCTCTGGTGGGTGGATCATGGTAGGCTTCGGGGGCTCCGTGGTGTGCGCCCCGTCCCTGTGGCACTCGTTCTTCCGGGGACTGCGTGGACTCGGATGGGACAAGTAAACAAAACCGGGGTGAAGCCATGCGGGCACCCTATTCTCATGGATCCCCCGGCCCAGTGGATTAGGCTAATGCCGGCCCGTGAGAGGGGGTGTTGCGGTGCGGCCTTCCCTGACAGGAGGTGATGGATTAGGGCTTTGTCGAGGCCCATGTCGGCCTGAGGGGAACCAGCGATGAGGGAGAGACGGAGGCAAAGGGGGAGATCAGGTCCTGGGGGGCAGCCCAATCCCAGGATCAGTGACATGTTGACAAGGGATTAGTCCGTTTGCTGCGTTGCTTCGAGAGATGAAGTCTTATCGGGAGAGGTAGAAAGCGTACACGCACGCCACCGATGGCGCCATCCGATGCCTTGAGCTGATGGCATGCGAGCAGCAGTGACTGATGATCTGGTGGCACAGGTGGCTGTTGCGGCATGTGAAGTATCGGCTGGATGACACCACCGAAGGCACCATATGTGTGTGCCATAAAGATCTGCACACGATTCTCCACGCTACATAATGTGCTCTGACCACGGAAGGAAAGGCCCGTTACCATGTCCACCGACGATTGCTCCCCTTTCTCTCTTTCAAAAATCGTCAAAACTCAGCAGCCGTGCGTGACCGTTGAGGAGGAAAACCTCCATCACTTTGACATCAGCGCCACAGAATAGGCGAACGGCTGATTTAACAAAGAGCCGTAAATCGGCACGCGCGTGGAGCTCGAGTGAACGATGGCAAAGTGGCAGTGGCGGCATGCATGATATATCTGATATCTCGCAGTTGCCTCCTTCGTCAGAATGTGAAAAGCAGATTGTCTGTTCTTTTTTCTTTTTTTTTTTTTTTTTTCTTTTTTAATGGGTTCCCTCTGACACGCGACACATTGTGGACCCTCCCTTGGCTGTGATTTTACTTTGTGCTCCCGTTTATTTCTGCAAACCTCCCACACTCCTCGGCTCGTGCGAGACGCCAGCCCGAGTGTGCCGTTGGTTTACTTTTCCATTTGGGACGACCGGTAAAAGGGAGGTGACTAAGCCTTTGAACACCCTAAGGAAAAAAAAAAAAACCCCAGGAGCAACATTTGGAGATATGCATGTCAGTCCACGATTGTTAGAAACAAATGACCACACAATTGGCGACACCAACCACCGGCTTTGTCTACCACATCTGGGTCGTGTCTGAGGCTGCGCAATGTGAGGGGGGTTGTGCTCGGGGGTGTCGTGATAAATCATACAGCATGACTTTGTTCGCAGCGAGAGCTTTGGATCGTCTTGATTTCGAATGTTAAATAATACTCCATGAAATGTGTCATTCGTCTACGCAGTTTAGTGCCTGCAATACATGTCTCGCAAAGTGCATTCGTGTTGAGGTTACACTTTGTTCATCTGAAACACAAATCCATATTCAGAAGATGATGGATGGGGGGGATGGGGGGGAGGGGGGCGAGAAAAAGTGAGACGTGACTGACATGTGGCAGGGAGGCACTGATGGGTCTCTTGACGAACTTGTCGCCTCACCACGCTCCATGTGTCAGGGCCCGGCACTCTGGCGGTGTCAGGCGTGGGTGGCCTCCTGACACGCGTTTGAATGTGTGTGTCACGTCCGTCTGGGCTGAAACCGCTCCTGAACACACACGCCCACATAATGACGCTGACACGGTGCCATCAGGCCCGCCAGCGAGCCCAGACAGAGTCCCTGACAAACACAACCTTTATCTCTTCCCCCCCTCGGGGTTTGTCTCGGCCTCTCAAGCCTCTGCATGCTCTTCCTCTCGCGGAGCCTATCACTCACTGGTACGACCACAACCATTGACTCGCGATTTAAGACCGAGGGATTATGGTTATTGTAATTACAGCCACGGAAAAAGCGGAATGAGGGTCCGGCTCTTGGACTCGGTTCATTTGAAAGCCAACCCCGTGCTGTAAATTGTGAAGTGCGGAGCGTCCCACACAGGCGTCACTCGTGGAGTCCACTCTGTAATTGCCTGCTAGCTGGAGCTGCTGTGTCATTTTTGAAGTGGCTCCGAGGCTGCGGCCGTGCCGGCGGAATCAGGGAATCCAGATTGAACGCCCGCTCCCGACTTTCCACCGCGCTTCCGGCTTTCTCTTTCTGCTGTTTTGGGGAACCTTTTTATTTGCGTCGTACATCATTTAAGGGATTCTGAGGGGGCAAACTTCCGGCTGCCTGCATTGTGGGGTAGAATTCAAAACTGTATATGCGCCCGTGGGACAGGTACTCGGCACACGGGCCCATTTTTCTTTTTCTCCTCTTTCCTGCAGCAAGAAAAAAAAAGCACTACTAAGATTCCATTAATGCAGTGTTACATTTGGAGCGATGTCATTCATATTCACTGTGGAGGGCCATGTGTCTTCACATAACAGATGTCAGTCCATTTGCCGACACGCCACATATTCATTCCAGTGCATTCCTGCAGGTGTGTGTTTGTAGGCAGCGATCACCCCGTGATTCACCCACTCAGCATAAAGAGTAGGCGGAGGAGGAGGAGGAGGAGGAGAGGGGCCGAGTCTTTAGTGACAAAGGCCCCCCTCTTGCTGTTCTCTGTGGGTGTGTGTGGCCCCCCTCTTGCTGTTCTCTGTGGGTGTGTGTGTGGGGGGGGGGGGGGGGGGGGGGCAGTTGCAGGCATTCAGCCCCTGGCAAGACCCCCCAAAGACGCCCCCGCATTCTGGGGATGACTACCTGCCCAGGAGCCCTCTCTCTGCCCATCTGTCCCCTCCAGAGGCCGCAGGAGAGTCCCTCCTCTTCCCTCCTTCACCACAGAGCTCCTGGAGAGCACACACCCACACATACCCCCACCCACACACACACCCCCACACACACACACACACACACACACACCCACACACACACACACACACACACCCACACACACCCACACACACCCACACACACCCACACACACAGTGACCAATTGCTGATTGCTGACTCAGATCTGCATCAGGCTGACAGTGCAAACGGAGCAAGGCAGGGGGTAGCGTGTGGGTGTAGGGGGAAATGGGGTGCTGTTGAACTGTTGGAGAATGAGTCGGTGTGCGTTTGTGTGTGTGTGTGTGTGGGTGTGTGTGGGTGTGTGTGTGTGTGAGGGAGTTACCCATGGGTGATTGAGCATTCATTGATGTTGATGGATGTGGGTGTGTGGGTGTGAGGAGATGGACACATGTGTAGGAGGTGGTGGGTGTGCGTGTTGGTTTGTGTGTGGGAGGAATTCAGTGGGTGGATGTGGGTGTTTTTGCTGGGCAGGTGGTGGTAAACGTATTGTTTACTTTGGTCAACGTTTGTGATACACTTGTATACATTTACATATGATGATTTCAGATTCTGAACATCTTAGTCGTGCCGTTAATGCTTTACTATTAACTTATCACAAAGGGGAATCAATCTGAAGATGTAGAGAAATGTACATCACAGCTCACTGTGAGCTTGTTGTGGAGGTTTGAATGTGTCTTTTAGTGGCTGCAAGCAGATGGAGTTTATGACGGAAAGAATGCATTTTTTATGAATCTGACGTAGGACTATAGGACTTTTTGACTAAAGATCCACTTACAATTGACATTACTATGCAGGATATAGTGTAGTGTAACATACTGTAGGCCATGTCATTTTAATACCTGCTTTTTAATGTTTTTTTTTTTTTCAAATTTAGTGTGCAGCTCCGGGATATTTTTGCTCATGGTTTCATAAAAAAAAAAAAAAAAAATGTGATGCCAACGTGTGGGTGTGCTTTCTCAACAGCACGGCCTTGTTTCATGCAGCGAGGCAGCAGTGTGTAGCCTCACGCCCATGAGCAGGGTGATGGCAACGGGAGCAGTGTGACCTTCATCCCGACATGCTCAGCCCATTAGTCCAATTTACTCAACTGTCAAAGCCCAAACTCACACCCTCGTCCATTCTCAGAGCAGCAGGTTAAAAGAAAGAGAGGTGCTCTGCATTCCTCTCATCCTCCGGGGTTTTTAAGCCTCGTGGTCTTCGCACAGAAACTTGCCGAATAAACCTTCCACCGTTTTTTTTTGTTTTTTTTCCAGCAGCGGGAAATCAAACCTCATACCCCCCCCCCCCCCCCCTCCCTCCCTCCCTCGGTGGGAGGATGACTGCAGATGAGTTAGCTAAACACTTTCTGGCAAGCAGGCAGCCCGCCGGCTGCACACACGAGGCCCGCAGGCGTGGGAAAGACCTGACTCTGATAATAAGCAGCATTTGGCCCCTCTAACCTCTGCAGGCTTTGGCTGGGGCTCGTCCTCTCTTTCTTCCCCCGCTTGTTTTCTCTCTCCTTTTCTCTCCGCGAGTGGAAGAGTCGCAGGGGAGAGGGTCAGCCGGGGAGAGGCCCACAGCTGTGGCCGCGAGGTCCCGGCGTGTTTATTTGGGCAAGCCCAACCAAAATAAGCTCCAGCCGGGCATTGCTCCCGAGGACCGGGGGCCGCCGCGGCTGCGGCGCGTTTCATCCCTGCAATGGTGGAAAGTGCTCCGGCTGGGGAGGGAGCTGGGGCCGGCGCGGCGCATTGCCGAACAGCTGCCTGGTCCGTGGGGGAGGAAGTGCGCGGCAGATGTGGACAGGATAGATGGCTCGTGCTCCCACACCTACTCCTGTTGTACAGTTGTTCGTGCATGCTCGGCGGTCAGTGAATGAGTTCCTTTGTGTCGAGAGCTCGCCCCCGCCCAACGGAAACGCCACAGGGCGGAGACGCTGAATGAGGGCAGTATTTGCTATTTACCTTAAATCAATGACATAAACTTTGAACCATGTGAACATATGGAAGCGTCGAAATCCTCTCAAGGACGACAACGGCAGACGCGTGTCTCACGTGTGTCGTAGCTCTCTTGGGGCACTAATATTCTTGTGCCGTGATTGCTGGAGGGACGTGGGAATGCGGGATTCCCTGGTATATTCTTGATATAAAAACAAACCATCGGTTTTATTGGACTCGGCAGATTAAACAAACTGCTTAGTGTAATTATAGGTGCTGTTTGGCGCTGAGTAAATGGCTGGTATGTAAAATAAGCCACATTTCAAAAGGGGCCATAAAATGCAAAGGGTCACAACAATGCCTTTGATTCACTGAGCCGCTATCACTCAGGTGATCTTTACTGGGCTTTAACAACCCTTTTGTGTGCGGAATATCAACATCCCCATCCTGCTTTACTCATCCCCCTGTCACACACTGACCCCCCCCCCATTAGAAGGGTCACCCAACCCTGTGCAAAGGTGCGCAGGTGTGCCCCCAGGCCCCACGTGGCTCCATGACTGACGGCTGCCCGCCCACCGCTCCCTCCAGCTGCCAATCAGTCCTTTCCCGCCCCGGCCTGCCTTCTCCCCGCTACTGCTCCGCTCATCTGTTGCGGGCCGTAAAGCTGACAGATAATTAGCTGTCCTGCCTATCTCGTTCGCCCCACCCTTTCCACCCACTCCGTCAATGTTGCCGAGGTCACCGTTCAGCTGTTTATCTGCAGTTTGCCCCGACGCATACCCTGCCCACACCCAAGGCCTTCCCCGCACCTTAACACGCCTTGTCCCGTTGACCTCCACACAACCCCTGCAGGACTCAACACTTCCAGCTCCTTCCTTCATCAACAACCCCATCCAGCACCGGTGGGTCAGTCAGCGGCCGGGGTAAAAAGCCCTGCTCGTGTTTGCCTAGTGAGGCCCCGCCTGGCTCTGACAGTGAGGAAACAGCGTGGGGGCCACAAAGAGGGACACGTGTCAGCTGGGCCGACGGACAAAGCAGGTGCTGTGGCCGAGGCCTGAGGAGGGGCAGCTGTCCGTCCGTCAGACCTGCTGCTCCCAATCACCGACCGCCTCGCACGTGGCCACTACGTCAGGGCCTGATTGATTGACAGCCAGGGTGGTGCCGTTGGAGTTGTGGTGCTGGAGAGGACTGACCACAGTTTCACTGGTGTTAAAAGATCCACCTTTCAAAATCTGTCACTTGGAGTTTGGGCCTTGTGTCTTTATCATTCCTCCATCATTATCATTCCAAGTGTGTAACTGTAACAAACAACAGATGCCAGCATACAGTATCTCCCATATCTGTTAGCTCTTATCTGCCTTTAGTTTGTGCTACTTGCAGAATGCTCCATGCAAATCTCTCCCTTCAGGGGGCCCCGATTCTTAAACATTACCCCCCACCTCCTCTAAAATTAAAATGCAGAAATGCGGACTTCCCCATGAGAATCCTCTACATAATTTGCTGTCCTCTCCTACCCCTAACCCCTATTCCCTAAAGCATCTCTCTGAGATCTGACAGCAAGTGGGTGACTTCTGACAGGTTGCATTGATCCCCTGGCTGGGCAAGAAGGCAGCTTGACAATAGAGAACATGTGTCCGTTTCAGGACAAGCCTTAACTTGTCTGACACCCTCATTTGGGATGCGCCCACAGAAAAGCCTTGCCAGGGTTAAAAGAAAATGATTTCATCTTCTGAGACAGAAATTAGTTCTCTCTTGAATTTTATTTGTCTGGCTTATTTGAAGAACAGCAGACAGGGTTGTATTTTCCTTTTTTTTAATATACATATATATCTAAATAATGAATAGAAACATCCTCCTTTGATTCGACTGTCCACAGTGTTCACTCTCTGCTCGGTGTGTTAGATCCAGGGCTTTTTTGGGGTTCCTTTTAAGCGGCAGACGGGGGAGAAATGTCTTATTGTCTGTATGTGATTAGGTAGTTCTGTTCCACTGCCGTTTCTTCCATGTGAAGATTAAATAAGAGCTAGCCCACTTCTGAAAGGTCTTTGATAGACGATATGAATAGCTCGATCCTTTTATACGGCTTTAAAATGTCTCTTTCTGATTAATAACTGGGATCACGGTAGGGACATGGATAAAATATGGTTTAGTTTAATTTGGCTCTAATGCTCAAGCCTTTACAGGGACTGTGGCATTATTACATATTAGAGATTGACGTTTTTTCATACTGCGTCGTGCACTAAGAGTGGAGCTGATTTTTTGCGTCTATTTATATCTGTGATATGAACTTCGGAAAACAATGTTCAGTAAATCGGGGTCGGAAGAACCCCGGCAATAGATCGCCTGGGTCAGACGCGTTCATGACAGCAGGGTTAAATGGATCACACCTACTCGTGTGAGTGTCGACGTCTGTTGAGTACTCGCTCAAATAGCCACTCGCTGCTGGAGGATGAAAAGTGAGGAAGTCATCCTCAACGTTCACTTCCAGACTGCGTGTGTCCAGACACTCGGTTCAAAGCGTGACTGTGTCACCTGTTCAGGGCAACAGCCCTTCATCTTAATCGACTGTGGTTCCTCGAATCTGGCGTTTGGATAAATGATGACTGTTATGAAAGACTGTATTACAGAACACGGGGTGTTTCAAGACAATCTGGGGGGCCCCGGCAAAAAATGAAAGAAGTAAAGTAAAACAAAAAATAAAAACAGCACGCAAGTAGCATGGGGCCCCCTGTAGGGGGGTTCCCGACGTGTCATTGCAGTGTCTTTTACATGGCAAGACATTTAAGGGGGTTTCAGGTTTTAGTTGCTGTGGATCAATGTAAACAGCCTTCTTTGGGGCCCCCCTTCTAGCTCGGGGCCCTAGGCAATTGCCAAGTTGGCCTGCCCCATTGAGACGTGGCTGTCCTTATGTTGCCAGTTTGAGTTTTGAGAAGTGTTAAAAAGAAAACCCCACTTTCATGATAGAGTGAGTTGAGGACGGAAATAACCAGAAGTGAAGGGGCCTCCGGTCACTAATTTGTGGTACGAGTCTTAATGCAATGACTTTCCATGAAGGTAATAAATCTATGACACAAAAACAATTAGCAGATACTGCTGTCATAGCCCTTTTGGCGAAATAAATGTCCTATCAGTTTAGTACTGGAGTATTTTTTTTCTTTTGTCATTAGAATTATTTTTCAAATTTGGTTTTATGGCATGACAAACCAGTGATTGCAAAACACTCGTTCATGTGCTACCTTATCCGTCCCTCCCAGGTGAAGTCTTTTGCTTGAGTCATTTTTTGATGATAAATCCAGTATGTCATTACATTTACGCCCCCTCATACCTTTGCATATGTGAGAAAACTGAACTGAACATTTTTGACTTGTAAATCTATCAATAGTTCAAATTGACCCAAATTCTTCCAGATCATCGGCAGATGTTCAGTTCCTCCACGGTTGCAGCTGCAGTCATTTAGTGATTCCCATGGCGATAATGGCAATTCCCTTTTGTTTCACCCCGGTCAATTTAGAATCTCATCGATTAGATTCGCTTTTTTGTATACTCCTTGGCTCTCAGATGTACGCGTCCACTTTGACAATGCTCTTTTTATGGAGATATGCAACAAAACACCATTTCGACTCATCCCGTCTTTAAGGAGCCCACAGTTAATTGACGACATCCCTCCCTGCGTCAGTCACGACACCACAGACTGAAGCGTGGTGAGTCTTCACTGTGTGTGAAAATGACGGCGAGTGTTGTAGTGAGAAGAAGAACACGGGTGGCGAGAGAGTGTCCTTCATTCTTGTATTCCGATTAGTGAATCACAGCTCGGCTGAGGAACATCAGTTACAGTTTCATTCTGTTTCTGTTGTTTGCCATTTTCACACTCTCAAACGATAATGCCTTTTCCAGCTTTTCTGATGTGAACTGAATGGGAAATTGTAATTGTACTTTGTAGTATGGCTGTGATGTTTTTTTAGCGTCATCCGTGTAAATGACATGTCATTAAAAAGCACATATCTACTGGTCTGTAGTTTAAAATACAATCTTTAAACGAAAAGATATGCACTATGCTGGCCTGTTGATATATCGGGCGGGTTCAAAAGCATTCTCGCCGGTACTTACTTGCAGTCGGAGTGAACAAACTTCATTTACTCGGCAAGCGGCCCTCATTTGCCAAATCAATGTTTCCCCTCCATTACATCTGTGAACTCTGATAACGCAACACATTAACCAGTCATTGTCTGATGTTCAGTGCCATTCAGAGCCTGGGGTCACGGGCAGAAATCAATAGGTCGTTCTCTTGTTTCAATGAGCCAGCCTCTATCTCCGTGTGCAGAGGCCTCTGCTTCCTCGGGGACACTGTGGATCATCCAGAAACATGTTTTCCAGGCTCTTCTTCACAAAAACAGGGATGAAAGTGAGAAATGTATAGATTTTTTTTTTTTTATGACTCGTATTAGAATGAATGAATGACACATTTTTTGTATAGGGTACTACAGTATAGGGAAGCCTATTTCACATATAAATAACCCACCGTATTGTTGTAAAGAGGAGTCCTAATTATACCGCCTTCCTTTTTTTACACCAAATTAAATCAGCATAGTGTTGCCCCGGTGTCTGATATTGAATACCTTGCTGATGTTACACAATCAGACCTGTAACTCAACATCGTCCTGTCCTTCGATGTCAGCTTTTCTTTTTAATTATGCATTAAGCCAGCTACTGTATGTGACTATGTCTGATGTAGCAACAATCTATCCTATTCAATGTCTATTTTTTTTTACTGAATATCCCCAAAGGTGCAACATTCCCGCTTTGAACAGGTTGTGTAAAAGGGGTTTTAGATTCTGTCTGTTGTCGGACAAATGTCCAACACAGAGGTCCAGTATTTCAAGCTCACCTGTGAGATATCACCTTGGCATTTTAGGCACTCCTATTTACAAAAGGTGACTTTTGGGAAAGTCATCTTGGCCCACAAGGATATTATAGTCCAGCGCTTCTTCCCATGATCCCCTTAAAGTCGGGCAGATGGCAGGCATCACACTACCACTTCCTGCGTTCGTTCAGGGGTGACGAGCTGGCACTCGGGGACATTCTCCACCTCCTCTGTACCGTGGACGGACACAGGGCTGCTCACTTTTCCTACACAGTAACGTGCACCTGAACTCTCCCACTTCGGGTTTGTGACCATCGGGGCTTTGAGATGGGCCACGCCGGGTCAGCCCCTCTACATTTCATGTCTGACCCGGAGGGGCACGGTGAATGGCTTCCCCTGTCTGCAATTCCTCTGTGGGGGAAAAACACACGTACTCATTACAACAGGCTCTCTTGTTGTTGCTCTGCGTGAAGGCATTCCCACCTGTGACTGGGTCTGCGAGGCGGTTGGAGGGATGTGTGAAATATCAGTCTGAGAGGTCTGGAGGCCGGGCGGCAGCAGCTCGGAGAGACAGAGCGAGTGGGCCAGCTGTAGATCTAATATCACCTATGGGCCTGCTGGCTGGGAAGGCCTGCCTAATATGACACACATGTGCTACATCCTGTCTGAGCTGCTGCCTGGCTTTGTGGCGCTGAGCAGAGGCATGGAAGAAGTGAGGTGCGTGTGTGTTTGTGTGTGTGTGTGTGTGTGTGTGTGTGTGTGTGTGTGTGGGGACAACTGGAAAGCGCTCTCGCCATATAATGATCTTCCCGACCTGTGAGCGTTTATGGAAGTCATATATCGCTAGCTCTCACTGATCAGAGGATCTTACCGCTGTCGTACAACGACCAAAGCACTGATTGGTGTGGCGCTCTTCTGTAATTATGCGATGTAGGAAGACACTGAGAAAGCAGGATTGCGTGCTTTAATGACTGTTTTCCCTTTAAAGCCAAGGGTTTTAGTTAAAGTGCAAGAAGTGTGGGTGTTTTTTGCCAGCGGCAACCAACCTGACAGCAAACAGACTTTGTGTACAAGTTGGGTGTGTTGGTATGTGTGAGTGAAGCGCGAGGCCTTGCCATTATCATACACTTTATCTTTAATTAACTCCCCAGTGGTTACTGATTGACCCTGTTACACCTGGGCGGATATGCCAGAGCTTTTAGCAGCCCCATCGAGGGAGAACAGCTCTTTTGATTTAAATCCACCTTGAGACTCCAACTTAACCATCGGGTAAGAAGAGTTTATAATGCGACCCTGGCTGACACCGGCGAGCTGAGATTTTTCCGGAAGTGGAACAGTGTTGAGAGCACATTAGTGCATCCTTACTGAGTCTTACTGGATAATACCAGTCTGACTACCTGGGATTGTATCCACATCCCTCCCCCAGCTACCAAATGATCCATGCTTTGATGGCTTACAATTAATTACTAATTTGCAGAGTCTATAACTTCAGCTTCAACTCCTGCTTAAGCTATATGCTGGTATGTGGAGCCAATTTAAGGCAATCATCAAGTAATATTCGCGATAATTGGCAAATGTTACTCGGCCAATTAGGAAAATAAGGTGCGAAGAGTCAGGGGCCCACTTGGATGATAAATCCTTCAAATAACATGCACATAATAAGGATCTTTCACAGTGAGCACTTTTAATTAGTGTGTTCTCTTTCGTATTATGTCTTCTCCTCTTATACGATACTAAATTATTAAAGGGATCACGATTCGGTGCTTGGTTAGGGAACTGCACCATTGTGCCTGGGAGACTGATTACTGGAGGCTCTGCACGGGCTTTTGGGAGCCACATGCCTGGCGTGTTCAGAATGCTGGTCTCCTGAGGAGAGGTTAAGGAGAGGAGTCAGCGCCTCCCTGGAAGCCGCGGACCTGCTCTCTGCACCCATGTCATCCATCCTCGAGCCTAATCGAGTTATCATATCAACAAATCTCCCACCAGGGGCCCCCGCGGCTGACACTTTTAGAAAGACACCCACGGAGGGGCAACAAATTTTGAGCAGCAGGGCGTTGCTAAGGGAAGAGCTGGGGCACCTGTAAAGGTCTCCGCCGCTGCCCACGGAGAGGGCACTCCCGCTGGGCATCACACTGCTCTCTGGCCTCTGGTCAGGCATGTAGCAAAAGAGCAGGGACGCCGGAGCCATAGTTATTGCGGCCGACAATAGGCTGCGGCTACAATGGGAGCACTATATCACCCAGAATGTCAATACATTTAAAAGCAACCCACAAACAATTAGCTGAAAGGGCAGCAAGGTTTCATGGCCACAGGCTCCGGCTCGGCAGGACCAACGCAGACAAACTGTCCACCCACGTGCGGATGGCAGCTGGTGATTCTGCCCAGAGAATACGTTCACAGACTCCCGTGGATAACCGCCTGACCTTTAAGTGTGCCCCGGAAAAAATAAACCACATGCTGGGCCATTCCTCTAGTCACGGGATAGTTTATGACTCCTTGAATGTGGGAGATGTCGCCCAATAATTTTGTCTTTGTGGCCATGCAGAGTTTTGTCGTTGTTCACTCCAAGGTATACATTGTTGGCAATATGAACCAGCCAGCTGCTTAGCCCGGTGGCTTATGACGTTGATCCAAAATCTTTACTCTGAGTGATGATCCAAAGTAAATCTATACGCAGTTTACGATGATAATTTCCAACTTCAGAATATAGGTTTTCTTACCAAACTCCTCAATGACGCTCGCTGGGTTTTGTTTTTTTTTATAGATGAGGCTAATTGAGTCATCAGCAATAGCTGGATGTCAAGATAATGTGTCTTGATGTTTGTAAGATTATATAAAGAGGCTTTGTTTGCATCTTCTACGTAGCTGTAAAATCATCCAACATTAAAAACAAATGCCATCTTTCATTTCAGCAAGTGGGTATGAGGTCCATCTGTTCACAATAGCCTAACGAGAACAAAACGCCCCTCAGGGCAATCAGAGCTCGCCTGCCTTCCATGAAAACTTGTGAGGCTCTTAACTTACTTCTGAAGTGTTCCAGTTTGATGGAATCACTTAAGTAGGTTGGCAGGCGATAAACAGTTCTCGACGGGACGACAGATCAAGCTCTTCTTTTCTACTTTTGGCAACAGATAGTTTTTTAGACCACATTTCTAAAGATGTGTGCTGGCCCAGGTTTTGTTCATTAGCAGAAGGTTCCAGGGGAACCATATGCAAAGGGGGGGGGAAAAAACGTTGACTAAAAGCCCTCTGATTTGTGAAACAAAATGTATCTAAAAAGAATCTCCAATAGTTGGCAGCTCAAATCCAGAAGTTGACCACTAGTGCAAAACTTGAACATATTGTGCCTTTGAAGAAACATAAAGACAAACTCAGGCCAGATTTAAGTGCAGCCTCTTGGCATTCTCTCCAACCGCCATATCTATAAATCATTCCACTGACCACCGCCGACCAGCTCGGCCCATTGGCCAGAGCCAAGCCTGTGTCCGGACAAGGCCCTGACCCATGAACCTTGGCCGGAGCCCCTGGGCCAATGGGGCGAGGCCCGCCAGAGCTGCGACCCCAACAGCCAGGGCTACCTGCTGCTCTGGCATAATGCAATTGGACACAGCCATCAGAATGATGGAGCACAGGGAATTCTCCACGCTGACCACTCCAATGGCTGCTGACCACTGCGGCCAACACTATCAGCCCCTGCAGGAAATAAGAAAAATGGCCCTTTTGGTATTATGTCACAGATGCCTTTTTGTGTTGGCTGCTTCACATCCATAAGTGTTTTAGGTGCTACACTTTGGGCCTCTTTCGAGGGGGCGTGGTAAAGAGGGTTCTGTTTTTCGGGGACTTTGCTTTCGAGCAAGCTTTTGGCTTTGTCCCAGGAGTGAGAAAAGTCCTAAATGAAAAGCCACTCTTAAAGCCTTCGGGGAAGTTCGAGGAATATAGAATCTGGTTTATTATGTATGACCTCCTCTTACTTAGTATGCAAATACTGTGTTTAAATACATGAAATGTTCAATACGTAGTTTACATAAGATGTAAAACTTCGGAGCTTGCCCCAGGTCCTAACAGCTCATTCACACTGTTCTAACATTTATTAGGTTGGCCCAAGCTCAGGCTCCTGCTGACATTTCCTTCCTCTGTCTCCACCTCTGTTTGGTTAATGGCACGAGGTTCACACTGGCAGCATAATTACTAACATTAGGCCAAACTGAGAAAGACTCTGCAGGATGCTAACCCCATGAGGCCTGAACTCCCGATTGCCTATCAAGAGAAAAGGTGTGTCAGTGATTCCCTGCCTGGCTCTGTGTAAATTGGAGGCATGACTGTGTAATAATACAGGTGTGACACCCCCTCCGCTCCCCCCCAAAAAACAGGGGGGTCCCCCCCCCCCCCCCCCCCCCCCCCCCCCGAGCTAACACACACCTGAGGGACCCCCTCCAAATCAACAAAATTAGTATTCGCCATGCCCCGCAGAGTGCAAACAAATGCATCTGACTGTCAGGGAGCTTAGGCAAATGACTTGTTTGGGGAGCGGGATGAGTCTCTCTGGGTTTACAGAAAGGCTGAATAAAATACAGCTGGCGGCGTTTGCATTACAGAGCATGAGTAAAATAAGCACCTGGATACAACTCACCTGAACTGAGGGAAGATATCTTATTTGGAGAAGGAATAAGCGTTTCCTACCATCATCGGGGTCATACATCTCATTTTGGAGGAAGATGTATGGAGAGAGTTATATTGTGGTGGAAATCTATTGACAATAGAGTATGTGTGTGTATCACTAGTTTGCGTGAAAGCAACTGCAACTTTTTTTATATATATATATTTATATAAGAATTATGCTGTCATACGCTGTTGCCTTAATATGCTAAACTTGTTGTGGTCCTGTTTTTATTCCTGAATTATTTTGTTTTTTCTTTCAAACAAATGGGCCCAATTCAGTGGGTGTGTATCGGTACAAAATTACATACATTATAAAGTGGAAGTTTATTTTCATATTTATGTCATTCAAAACTCAGGAAGTCCTCACTCTCCGGTCCATCATTACAAAACGGATGATAGCATGAGATGGCCAGTTCCGTGAGTTGAATAAGAGTTCTCTCAAAGTTCTGAAAGCTGCTTACAAGAAAACATGGTTTTGAGCTCTCAACTCTACATGCTTTAAATGTATTAAATATTGTAGCTCCTGACATTGCTTCTTCCTACAAACTGCAATTTTGTCATCATGGAGTTATGTTATTTTGATTCATTTCCGTTATGTTATTTACAATTTTTTTGAAAGACTGAATTGAAGTCAGAGGTCAGTTTCCTCTGGCAGAAAAAAAAAGTGGAATCCAATAAAGTCCAAAGTTTGACCTCACTATGAAATTAGCCATTGTTGGGATTTTTAAACCCTAGGGCTGTCTTCAAAGCATATTCAATGTGGGCCAGTAGATCCCATTACTCATCTCTGGAGAAGTTTCGTTTGGGGCCCTGACACTGTGAAAGGGGCCGTAGGCCTGGTACAATGTCCTCTGTCTTTTTTGCGATGGGCCAGGGTCTCCAAGCTGCACCGAGAGAGGAAGAGAGAGGGACGTGGGCGTGGTATTATGTCCTAATAGGCCAAGCTGGACAGACAAACCGATAGCAGCATCTGCCTGCTTTGTCACCAGGGGAGAATTTAGTGGAAGAGCAGAGCGCCAAACCTTCATCCTCACCAGAAGAGGACAGAGATGGATGGTTCAGAGGTCGCAGTGTTCTTCTGGCCACCGGGTCCACCTTCTTATCTCTGGACCTCACTGGCCAATCGATTGGTTGTGGTAGTCATCAACTAAACCCAGGTCACCGCTTTCTTCTCCGGCCCTGACCCGTGGGCAGAGCATAGTCGGCCTTCTTGGATGTGCCACTTTGCGGAGATGCGTGGATGTTTGAGCAAATCCGTTACCTCAGTGTAGTAAGTTAAACATTTCACCGGGATCTTGAACTAAATTGTTGTGCAAATATCAGTGTGCACACTTGCTACTATTTGTTACAAAACACCTCCTTTTGTTGATTGTGTGGAAGAAGAACAAACACTGAATGAAACAATGACATTTTGGAATCATATTAAAGCTTTCATGAAAAAAGACCGACACAGTTAACCAATTCATTGCCTGAAATTTTTTTTATCTGTGCCTGAGTCTGAGGACGGTCGAGGCCCTTTTTTTCTCTGTTTCCAGGATGGACACTGGGCCAACCAGTCTGTCTTGCTTTGTTGCTCACCCCTGTGTGTTCATAATCAATGCAAGTGAGGTAAACTTTAGGAATTTCAATGTTTACAATGTATACTTACACTGAAGTTTCTCAAATTCTGAGATGACAATTTTTTGACTGTTTGCCACAACCACTTGTGACTCCGCTCCAAATATTCCAACATAAAGCATGGCTCTAAAAGAAAGTAGGATGTTAAAGAAAAAAAAAAAGTCCCCTCATTCAGGTAGCTGAAACTATGAAACGCATCTGTGAGAGCAGCTATAGTGTTAAAGATACATGGCTCGAGGGGCTGCAGACAGAAATCACGGTGCCCTGCAGGGTAGCTATTAGGGCACAAGACGAGGGGAGCCAAGAGGATGTCTGCACTCCGGGGATCTAATCCGGTACCATGGGCTTTGCTTTGAGAAAAGACCAGTTCCGCAGTTCCCTGAGCTCCCTCGGAATCCGACAGGTGGTTCACCAACAATTAGCTGTCCCCACGGTTTGGCTACTTTTGTGGCTAAATTAAGCCTATAGGAGCATTAACTCTGTTCACATTAGCTCAAATGGAAAAGTCAGCAGGGGCACCTTTTTCGGCTTGGTTAACTTTATTGTTTCTTTTTTTATTGTTCGGGATGTTAATAAAATCCAAATCCTGAGTTGATCCCGGGGATCTTTTCATACAACGTCAACAAACAAAAAAGAAGATTGAAAAACTCTGCATGTGTCAACAAATTTCTTAACTGGCATAGTCGGTCAGAAGGGGGGTTGGTGAAGGTCTCTGGCCACAGTTGTTATTGTAGTGATGCGAGGGGCCACTGAGTTTGACTCCATCCTTCCACAGTTTACTGTTTCTCATCCTTGGGCCCCCTCTGATCTCAGTTCTTTGGTCTACGAGCATCTGCTCGCCGCTCCTCTGAGTGGAGTCTTTGCACCCTCACCTTTTAATCTTGGTTCTTGAGGCAGCCAGCTTCTTATCGGAAAGCTTTGAGCTGCTGCATGAGAGTGAAATTAATTGTGTGCTAAGCAGAGTGGAATTAATGGCTTGCACTGAAACCTGTGGCCACGGCAGACTTAGCCCTCCGCCGATCCCCCTGATCCTGCTTGTTACAGGAGCTTGGCCATTGTAGATGGTGAGATGATTGTGTGGTTTCAGCCTCTTGTCTCTGTCCCTTTTGTCTTTTGGGGGAGCACAGGGATCTCTCCTTTTGTCCGCCACCATGTTCCTTTCAGGCAGTATCACAGATGGCCCCTTTAATTCACTCAGGACATTGGGGTGATCCTACCCCCCAGGAGGCTACTGTAAACACACACACACTCCCACCCACACACCCAAAATAGTATATTTACATTTATTTGTATGTATTTACATACATTTTGAACATTTTGACTTTGAGTCAGGAGCTCCATGAACCTGGCAAGTGCAATATTAGTTATTTCTCACAGCCATGTGTATATTTAGAATCTTTTATATTGGCTGTAGGCAAATACCAAACATGCCATTTCAGTTCACTTTATTTCCGTTAAACAACCACCATCAGGCTTGCAATCGAAGTTTCAACCAAAATGTGTGAGGCAGGTTAACAAATGCATCAGGTGGGGGAATACCCAGCATGTGTTGTCTAGCCATCTGCCCACTCTAAAGATGCTGACTCACTGAGGTCTTCAAATAGAACCACTATATGGTCAAACAATTACCCTAAACAGCTTGGTAATGGTTTTATGGTGTCTAGAATGATGGCCTGCAAAATAAAACTACAGGATGCCCACAAAAACCTTACATGGCTGTAAATATGTATTAACCAGAAAATGGGCCTTGTGTGGGATCATTTAGATGGGACAAAGACTGGCCTTTGGACAAAGGGGCAAGATGCAGTAAGAAAGGGGGGATTCTACTTAGCTAATGAGTTGCTCCATACAAATGTAAAGAGGTGGGTCTTTAGCAGAAGCGGTTGCCCCGCAGGTTTGGACCGATAGACTGTAAAGTGTGGAGGTCTGGCCACTGTGCCCACTGTCAATTGTAGTCATGCAAATTCCACCAGGCCCCCAGTCCTGGGCTTTTATTGGCATGAGGGGGACAAAGTCATTATTGGAGGGAAACTCCTGGATAGACGAGAGCCGGAAAAGGCTTTGTTAAGCGTTCGTTCTTTGGGAATCTCAAAGCAAATCGACCTCCTCCGGCCACAAATAAAAAATAAAACTTCCAACACAAGCAATGGAGGGCCAGCCACTTTTCCTTAGGGTCCTTCAGTGTCAAGGGCCTGGTCAGAGAGCACCCACTCTGCCTCGTGAGAGGTGGTCAGCCTTCAAGAGGAATTGACAGAAAAACCCTTGTGTCAAATGAGCATCATGTAAGGAGATTGACAAGAAAACACACAATCAAGCGCTTTTTCTTTTTGCAAATTTCATGAGGTGTCTTGAGAGTGTAAGGACGTCTCGGAAGTAAGGAACAAAACAAAATTGATGCAATTTCACCAGCAGTCAATGCAATGAAAATGCCAGTGTAGCACAGGAAAAAAACACGCAAAACAAAACCTCATAGCATCTGTCAATTAAGATTATGCTTTCCACTGGTTCCTAAAATGCAACGTAAAGCATGGCAATTAAATAGAGGAGCTGCTTGTGCTATATAGCAAGCTTCAGGCCAGTCCCTTCACTGTCACATCTAAATGGCCGTATTAGGGGGATATCAGTGTTTTTGTGTTGAGGAAGATGGTGACTTGGAGATTAAAGTGGCGATTGAAATGTAAAACGGCTATTGCAATTACCCATAACCTCAGCGCGAACCTTGCTTGAAACAATGCAGCGAGTTTCAAAGGCTGAGAGGCAGGCACGTCCCTGAGAGGCACAGCTAGATAACAAGAAGGCATCATTATCGGTAAACGAAGGAAAAAAGCGATATATTCTCACAGTCATATGATCAACAGAGCGCCCCCCTGAGTTAAGCACCTTTTAAAATCTTTCTTTCATCCGCCAATGAAATAATTTAAGATAGAGTAGGAGGGCAGGTCAGTGTTGTTTCCCTGCTTGTGATGTATTCATTCAAATAGTGTGGAATCAGACTTGTTTGGTAAACAGACAGCTGGAAGGAGATTAAGTCAAAGTATAACTTGCTTATAGCACGCCATGTCCAATGTGTTAACTGGTTTCGGTTTGTGGGGTCTGAAGCCCTTTGTAGCTGGACCTTCAACGTTCAGCCACAGACAGAGACGGATTCAACAGATATTTGCATGTAAATGTCTCCCATACAATCCAGTACAGAGAACCTATGTGGGATCAGAGCAAATGGTATCTTTTATAGGCATATGTTCCTTTTTTTTTCTTACCAGGGAGGTCTTTTAACCATTGGGGGGGGAAAGTGCACTGTTTCAGCCTGGATGTTGGAGGTGTGTGTGGGGGGCTATAACACACAGTACCACACACGCATATACACTTAGGACCTCGTTTCGCCCTCCCCCAGATGGATAGGTTTCTTCTCCGCTTTGCTATTAGCTGCCTTCACCCTGATTTCAGCCTTTACACACTGTGTATCAGCTCAGAGGCCTCAGCTTAGCCCCGAACCCACTTGAGAGCGACCTCGCTCCCTCCTTAAATCTGCTTTGCCGGCAGCCCCCAGTATGAAGGACAGATGTGGGACATGAGCCAATCTGGTCCCGGAGATCTTTGCCATCTCCATCCTCTCTGTCAACACACTTCTTTCTCCGCCACTCTGTCACTCTCACAATAAGAGGGAGAGACCTTTTGTTTGGGAAGACTTTGGATGGAGATGGTTAACTCTGTCCAACACGGATTGAGGTTGGTGGATGTCAAAGGGGGCTGTTTGATGTTTGATCGACTGTTGCCGTTTGTTCTTCAAAGGCCTGACTGTTGAGGCCTTGAGTTGTTGTGTCTTAACAAATATTCTTAAGATTTGTGTTTACATGTATTTGCATACTGGCCTGAAGAGGAGCTTTCATGGTGTAGACTCTGGTCTCTTTACGTCTGTGGATTGAGTTGTTCAGCCTGTTGATCCACAGATGATGTGACGTAGCTCTTCAACTCGGAGTACATATAGAAAAATAATCTTGCTATGACAACTGTACTAGTTTGGTTTTTAAATAGGGTTGAAATAGAATAGAATAAAAATTGGAAGAATTGGTATGCAAAATATATAGTAAATACTGTATATTTTTGCAAAAATCAAGGGATCTTTGGGAAGACTGAATGTTAAATGAAACGTGTCGTTTTATGACGCTCTTGATACACACTTTTGACATCCACACTAATACATTTAACCACTGCTACTTTAAGGCTTGGCATCCACACTTCTGCAAACACTGTTGGCACAACTACACTACCAATTCAGTCAGTAACAGTGCCACCTCACCATTGGTCCGAGAAAACAAATCCCTTCAATTCACTTTTGCTGCTCCTCGTTCATAGTATTTTCTGCATCTAAGCAAACGACTTCATATAGACAATCTTTGTCTGCTTTATGCTTACACCGGCACACACATATGACGCACGAGCACGCGATTGTTCATGCGATATACAGTACATTGTCGCGTGTGTTGTCATGCACAGATCATTTCTGAGATACAGAGCTAAAAAAAAAACAGAGATGATTTTATTATTCAAATGCCGCTGCAGAGATAAAATCTATTAGTGTGGCTGGAGCCTGTATCTGCCCTAACTAGACAGGGGTGAGCAAACAATGTCTCGGCGGAGAAAATGGGTGGTGCTGTTTGGAAAAGGAAGCTGTGACTCAAAGCACTGCCTTTAGCCCCGAGGTGTGAAACACATCAACAGGCCCAGTCACATGCTATCTTATGCGTATGGAAACTCCACAATGAAGCAGCAGGAGAATCCATTCACTCCGTCCTCTTATTCGGCCACCTCACACGGCGGCGACGCGTCAGCTGACCGACGTCTCATGGTAACATGACGGCCAGAGGTTTCTTCTCTGTGATAACGTCTGCGATAATGAGCGAGGAGATGATGAGCCAAGTCCTGTGACCCATGGAGAGACTTTATGGTCTTCCCCTGGCTACGTTCCAGTTCGAGGCTCAATGAATGGTGGCCAGAGGCAATAAGCTGCGGTCATGTGGCTGGGTGTTGTGATGCAGGCAGACATCTGGCGGGGGGTGGGGGGCTAAGATGACACCGAGGAAGTCATATTCCCCACACGGCCCACGGAAACCATGACTGGCTACCGCTGGGTATTGTGTGCGCGGTGCGTCTGTGCGTGTGTGTGATTCCTTGCAGAGCGGCATGTTGCGTTTCATTTTATATGCACTCCAAAGTAGTTCAAATAGAAATAAAAAACGGATAATATTTAAACATCATGACTCCTTTAGTATACATTTGTGACGTACTCTAGCATGGAGAGAACTCATTCAAAACTTGAACCCAACAGGGGATCATTTTGAGTTTGATTTGATGGTAGTGGTGAACAAGAATGAAACTCTGACCAGTGTTGCCAACCTTTACAATTTGTAATAGTTCCACTTACTTTTCACGAGAGCTCTTCCTCAGAAGTTGTAATTTTGGAATCTAAGCAAACAAATTCAACAAGACAACCTGCTCCCTATTTACACCAGCCCATGCATGACCAGTGTACGTAAATGGTCATTTGATGTGTGTTTTCAGGATCGGGAGTTGGCCACTCACATATGAAGAACGCAACAGGATTTTGTGCGGTCTTGTGTGACTATAATTCATGTGGCTTTGTTTTGTTTTTTTTAAACAAGGTTTTTTTTTGTTTTTACAGATGAGGTCAAGTGTAGTTTTGTGTGACTTTTTTTATGCATAGCTCTTTAGCAGGGACAAAAAAAATCGGAGTTTAGTAGAGCTGATACTCATCGTGGTTATAGGTGGTCATAAAGCAGATGATAAGTACGCCTTTAAAATGTGTCCCATCCATACTATTGATGTAATGGCTGTTTAATGTCTGTGTCCACTCATAGTTTAGTGTGTAAGTGGCTGCTGATTGCCAAACGTGGGCCAGGTCTGCTCCCCAAGGAACTTGTCTAAAGGCTGCTGTGAAACAGGGCCATGACCCAGCTGTGCATACACCACCCATGCTTTCATTTCTCCGGGCGCTGCTCCCTCCCTGCCTCCCTTCATCCCTTTCTTTGTTCTGTCGTTATTTTATGAAGCGGTGAGATGACGGCCGTTTTGGGTGAGAGGAGGCCAGGACAGAAGGGGAGCGGAGTGTGCCGTCCATCAGTCGGCTCGGCCCTCGCTGTCTCATAATGATGATATCACTGGAGCCAGACGTGCAGCTCACACACGCTCGCTGACACACACACACACACACACACACACACACACACACACACACACACCTCGTGTCGCCTCGCCTCAGGCTGCTTGTCTACCAGGCTGCGCAGGTGACTCACAGTGGCCCTGATGGAGTGTGTCACCGTGGAGTCTGGTGTCTGCCCAACTCCGGGTGTGTGTGGCGTCTGTGTGTGTGTGTGTGTGTGTGTGTGTGTGTGTGTGTGTACGTTTGTGTGCGCAAGTGCAGCCATCGCCTAGGTGAAACGGAGCGTGATTTACTAAGTGACCTGCTGGAGCGCACCTCTCTCATGAACTCATCTGTGACTCAACTAATAGCTAAACCTGCCACAGATTTAGCTGTTCCCTCATCCCCTCATGAACCTTTTGCAGGTTTATTGAAGCACGACAGCGTCTGCATCACTCACCTGGTGTCTAGAAAGGAGTGGGTGCTGTGTGTGTGTGTGTGCGCGCCTGTGCGTGCGTGCGTGCACGTGCACACAGTTTATGTTGCCATTTGGAGACCTCACTCAGTGAAATCCTGTAGTGTGAACATCCTTTGATGGAAGTTTAAGCCAGCACCTATGAAGGATCTCTAATAGTCTGGAGCCCTCAGCCCAGGAGCTTACTAATGAGTGATCCATCAGTTTTACAGTCATCTGGTTGACAAGGCATTCGTATGACTGGAGCTCCCCATGAGCGGTATGTGTTTCAGTGCTTCAGGCAACGGAATGGCAGTGACGTTAGATTTAATTGCGACACACAGAAGCATATTTCACTTTATGGCCTGATATCAAAGGCGTGTGCGCGGGCGCGTGCATTAAATGTCCGGTTAGACTTGCGAAGGGTCAAAGTTCTGTCCTATTGTCGAGTGTCGGTGAACCTGCCTGTCTGCTGTTGGATTATGTTTATAGTCCTTATCAGGCTTCACAGCAGCCAGACACACACGTACACACACGCACACTCTAAACATACAAGCATCTGCCCTCTTGATTGCTTTAGTGGCAGAAACTGCACATAAACCAAACAAACCTTTGTGCGCACACATACGCACACACACACACTTCCTTTGGCCCTCCAGTCTTTTCCCACACTGATAGAGATCAGGAGCATGCCATAAAGCACAGTCCTGGATCACAGGACACAACAGAGGCCCTCCTCTCCTCTCTCAGCCCACTTAGATCACTCACAGCTCACACGGTTGATAAGATGACCGCGGTGCCTCCTCCCTTACCCCTCCCCTGCTTCTCCTCGTGCACTCCTTCTGCTGTCTCCTCTGCTGTTAAATTATGGAGTATTACCACTTTCAAAGTCTATCATGTCAGTTCACCTTTAACAGCGCAGGAACCGTCCCAATTCATCTTATCTTGTTAAGTCAGTCGCCTCGTTTGATATTGCACCGGTCATTTCGGACCATATAAAACGGCGCATCACCAGCTATAACTCCTCTTTCCTTGACCTCATCGCCAGATAACCGGCGCGACCTCAGTCCTGATGCCAACGTTTCTGTCCGTGCTGACGTCAGCAGCCTCACCCAAGGAGATTTGAAGTTGAAATATCTCAGCTATTTCTATGATGTCATGATTTAAGGTTCAAATAATGGGTGGCAGCGGTAAATGGGAATGTTTCAACTCTGTTCTGTAGGTTATTCACTGTCGTTTGAGCATGTCCAGCCCTCTGCCAGTTGTAAATCGTTGGCCCTCACTTGACCCTCGTAGCGCTATAAAGCCACGTTTACGTCTGACAAGACAACTTGGCGCGTTTTGACACAGCCTGCAGTGCAAGTTTGCAGCCCCTTTAAAAACAACGATTTTTAGTGTTTGTTTTGTGCTCTGAAATTGGTCTAACTCGGTCTTGTAAATATAGTTATATCACGTTACTCAAACATGTACACGTTTGACATTGGGGAGGAAATGCTGCGGTCTGTTATCAATGCCTGTGGTTCCTGTTGCCATCTTGTCTGATCCATCTTGTTTAGCACAGCATCTGTAAAATAACTAAAATCGTTACATGCGTATCTGTAAAATGATGAAAGACATGTTTCGACATTTCTACAGCTTTCTTTTGCAAATTTCAAATCAATAGTCTGTATTTTGGGATCATGCTCAAAGCTCCAAACGTGCCCCTCACAGACTGACTTAAAGACATTTTGCGCATAAGGTTATGGGCTTAGCAGCTGTGGTTGGTAAAAGCGGAAATAGTCCTTCAGTGGTATGTTGAGTGTGTAATTAAGTAACTCAAAAATATTCACATTTCTTGTCTCATGACCTCAAATTGAATTTGCATCATGACCTTAAATTTAAGTTACACCACTGTAAAGGTTCACAGAAACGTTTTTTTTTGTCTTTTTTTTTTCCATGATGTTTGAAGCTTTGACTTGCGGTTTCCATACGATTTAGGTTGTGCTGTTGGGTGAAATTGGGTCATTTGATACCACAAATCTTGGCGATAACAGATGAACCTTGGTGACAGGCTCGTCGCTGACGGAATCATGAACCTGTGGCTCAGGAGCTGAAGTGGGTCCAAAAACTTGACCAGCATGAAAACTGAAACTTTAGTTTACACTTTAACATTAAGGGAGCCACAGGAAAAAAAGCTCCATCTACTCCAACTTGCCCAATTTTAAACAGAAATGTGAAGATTTAGATCAAGAAACGGATCATTGGGATGACACCGTTTCTGTGGGAAAAGATGGGAGGGACGGGTGGAAATGAGTGGGGAAAGAAAAGGGTCAAACAAAAAAAGGGGAATGACCACCCCGAGTTAATTGTGATGCAGTGGTGTGAGTGTGAGTGTGTGTGTGTGTGTGCGTGTGTACGTGTGATTGTGTGTCTCTATGATGAGGGGGAATCCCAGCCCAGCCACAGAGCCAGATATGGGAGTGTGGGAATGAGACTGAGGGTTGGCAGGCTAACAAGGTCTAACACAAGAGGGGGAGGCCCAAACCAATATGGCACAGAGACTGCTTATCCAACCAGCAGAAAGTGCCAGGGCCGTGTGTGTGTGTTGTGTACTTGTGTGTGGGTTGTGTACTTGTGTGTGAAATGCTTGGCCACTTATCCTCTCCACTGCTTTAGCTAAATTGCATTGGTACATTGTACACACACAGACACATTATTCTCCCTCCTGTTTCTCTCTCTTTCTCACCCGGGGATATTTGTACTTTATTTCCGTGGGGGCATTTGGCGTGGTCTTTGCGTTGATTTGGAGGAGGGAGGTCTGGAGGAATTGTGGAACTGCTCTTGGCGCCTGGCTTGGCCTCAGAATAACTGTGTGTGTGTGCCTGTGCGTGTGTGGGTGCTCAGCGATGGTATTGTGCAGACATAGTGAGGAAAAGGGCCTCCATTAACAAGCCTGAATGTGTTTACCAATATTTCATCCATTTGATGGTGTGTTTGATTTATTGTGGTCCGGAAACCAGGCTTTTAAAAAGTGGGCACATCCTTTTCAGCTCAACAGAAACACAGCTGTCCTACTCCCAAATAGTTGTTCTGTTGCTGATAGAATGAACACAAACACGAAAGGCAACGCGAGGACACAGACAAATAAAAAAACTATTACGGACAGTATCATGGATGTAATACAATCCGTATAAATACACTATGGCATGCAGGATGCCGGAAAAGAAGAGAGATTGGAGAGCACTAAAAGATTGGGGTCACCTCGGTTGAGTAGGGAAAAATCCCAGAGGACAATGTTTAGATTTGAGGAAGCTGGGACGTGAGGTCGGCCTTATTATTCGGGATCTTCTGGATGTCATTGACAGGAAACAGACGATTTACTCTTCTTCCTGTAGTTGGAAGACGGATGAGAGGGGCTGAGGACTGCTGACGTCATCAGTACATTTTTTATGAATGTGGGTGGGCTGGGTGAAACGCAGCAGGTGTAGGGAGTGTATTTTTAGGCTCTGCGGAGGAGGAGCATGGGATAATTAACAGACACGTTTTTGTAAAACCTGCTGACCAGAGGAAGAGACAAAACAAAGCCCCCCCGCCCCACACACACACACAAAATGATGTCATTAAATTGAAACACACCAGGCAAAACTTGACTTCTTGCAGACACAAACGACGCAGACAATTCACTTAAGTCACATTGCGTGCAAATCAGTAAACTCACCGAAAACAAGAATACATTCATTTATTATTATTAAGCATACACAAGTGACAGTGATACACCGAAGACAACACAGTGCAACAGTAAAAAACAAAGGCAAATGGGGTTTTAACTACACAAAAGAATTTGGAGGAGGGTAGTAGTGGTAAACTTGGTATAAGTATGCATGCATACAAATGCCAAAACAATTCTCTGATCTGTTATGAGGCAGAATGACATTAAGTTATGGAAACACTGAAGTCAAGTCATCACACAGGACTGGCTTCCCGCTTGGGGCCTGTGAGGATGGAACACTGAAGTGTTTTGTTCTCATGTGCACATTTTGTGTTTGAGACTGGCTGATGTAGACACTTGCTGTACAGGAGAGTCATAGATTTGTTGGTAGCGACTATCCTGGCCTGTTGGCAAGAATGAGAGAAACTAAAGAGAGCTGGGCAGCTCTGGATCCTCAAAGCGATGAAAGCAGCGTGCACGGAGGGAGAGAGAGAGAGAGAGAGATATCAGTGTTTGTGTTCAAGAGGAAGAGGCAGACAGATGAGCACGGGATACAGAGAGCAGCCTCCCTCCTTCTCCGGGGCGTCTCGGCTGTTCCTGGCGAGTTGGGGATGGTTGTGTGCGTTTGTACTTGTGTGTGTGTGTGGGTGTGTGTGGGTGTGTGTGCGTGTGTGCGCAGGGCTTGGTGTTGGCCTAGAAACTGTCTGCAGGAAGTGGCAGCTCCAGGCGGAGCTCCGCTGGCGTACGCTCTCCTCTCACTTCCTGTGTGCTGTGAGGCAGGCAGGCAGTCAGGCAGGCAGGCAGGCAGGCAGACACACACAGCACACACGCACACACACACCCGCACAGGGTTGGAGCGGGGCAGGGTGCTCGCCTGGAGAGCAGTCCAGCAAAATGAGAGAGTGAGTGAGCGAGGGAGGGAGGGAGAGGGGGAGAGAGGGAGGGGAGTTCAGCAGAGAGCAGCACTTTCCCACAGTCTGGGGATTTGACACATGGCTCTCACACATTCCTCAGCCCTGCGGCCGACTGAGCACCGGCACTCAGGGAGAGAGGAGGGGGGGGGGGAGGGCTCCACCCTTAGAGCTCGCAAACAATATAGAGTTATGGATGACAGCGAGTGTGTGTCTGTGTTTGTATGTGGCCTGTGTTTGTGTGTGTGTGTGTGTGTGTGTGTGTTTGTGTGTGTGTGTGTGTGTGTGTGTGTGTGTGTGTGTGTGTGTGTGTTTTTCAACATGTGTTGGCCTCATGCACCAATGCACCAGTGCTTAAGCCTTTCTCAGCTGCATTAAGCTTGTCAGACTGAATCAGTCATTGACACAAGCGAGCTGGCAGGTAGAGAGAGAGAGAGAGAGAGAGAGAGAGAGAGAGAGAGCGAGAGCGAGAGAGAGAGAGTCGTCCCTCGTCGTCGAGGACAGGCGCCTGTTTCGCAGGCCTACACCATCTGGTGGTTTCCCGCCTGTTGCCGGCCAGCGCACAAAACGAGTTAATGGCTTTTAATTCACACTTTGCATCTTTTTTTACATCCGGTGTTGGTTGGCGCTGCAGGTGTCCGTGGGTTAGTGTGTTTTGATGAAGGAGCTTTTGTCCGTTTATTTCCAGTGATTTCTTTGCTCCTGCCGTCCTCCAGCTGTGGTTAAAGCTAACGTTTAGGCATCAATAAACTTCTGTGTAGTCTTTATCTAAGCACCGTACATAACTGAGACTAAAGCAGTCAGCCACCACTCAAACAAGAAGTATTTCTCAAAATTAAAACCACAAAAGGCCCTGATAGTGCGCTTGTTTGCCATGTCCCTCTCCCTTTCCATACCTCCTTTAGATTGATCTTTGATGCTGAGGCCATGGGTGCGTCCCGTCGCCGCCTCCCCCACTTAACTCCTCCCCTCCAGCTTCCAGTGCTTCCTTAAATAAATGTTCTGCCTGGTGGAACTTTAAAAGGAAGCGAAGGTCACCCTCCTTGACAATTACGACGCACCCTGGGAAGAGTGGCTCCAAAAAGCGGCTCACGCTGGCCCGCTACGACAGCCCGCCGTGTGAGTGCAGTTTGTGTGTGTTTAGAGACCTGACAAGAAGAAGAAGAAGAAAAGATCAGTGCGTGCAAAACCTAAGTTGGAAGAAGGGGATGCAAGGAGAGGACAGGAGGATGAAAATAGGCAGGCCAAGTTATTTCTTACCCGAGCGCCTCTCTGCCATGGAGGATCCCAAATTGCCAATTAGGATGTCCCTTCCTGCCCCCCCCCCCGCCGCCCCCTTCTTCCTGCTTCCAAGCATGGGGTCAGAAATAGAACATCTAAGCCTCTAAATGGCTGCGTTTTTCATTTATGAGGGAAACCAACAACACAGCGGGGAGGAAAGCGGCTGCCGTCCAGGCGGCGAATGGCAGGCAGGTGTTTGATGCTGGCAAAGAAACGACAAAGCATGCCTGGACAGAATCAATAGAGCTACACAGCAGCCCTGCAGCTCTGCACTACATACATGCCTGTGACACCTTGACACCGAAACTTCCTGCTAATTAAGGGCTGGCGGTCTCTTCCCCGTCAGCACATCCTCAGTGTGCGTGTGTCCATGTGTCGGAGCCTGGAGAGGTCAGCTGGACTGGTGAGCCAGGTCAGTTGAGATAGGAAGGGATGGGTGGGAATGAACACAGGACTGTAGGTGTGTGTGTGTGTGTGTGTGTGTGTGAGTGACTGAGGGAAAATGAGAGAGAGAGAAACAGGGAGTTAAGAAAGCGTGCGTGCGTGTTTTAAATGCTGGTCTAGGTGTGGTTTTTCGTAGTTGGACGCCTCTCATCTTTTGCCAGTTTCTGGTGTGTGTGCTCTTGTCAATGAAGGCATCAGGACTACAGCTGCCGTACAGCTTAGTGGGCCAATAATAGAGGATGAATGATATGATGGGGCTGGGCTCCGTGCCATCTTTATTCGGAGGAGCTGGAGGCTAGTTTCCTAAATCACCTGTATGTTTGCATGTCAGGGATCAGGATGGGGATTATTTTTTAATGAGCACGTCATAAAGAAAAAAGGGTGCATTTCCTCTCATAACCTGACGATGTGACAGCACGGTACAGGTTAACGTTTGTGTGGATGTGCCTTGTGTCCTTGTACCCATGTTAATCCTCTGTTGGATATTTTCAGACAGGACTTCTGTCATCTGTCACACACTACCTTACTTTGTTTTGATTTGTGTGTGCAAGTGCGTGTCTGTGTTAGATTTCAGTGTAATTAACTTCATGTACATAATAGATGAAAGCAGCAACCTCAACAGAAAGACTAATCGCACCCTTTGTGTGTCGCGTACATTGATTCTTTGTGTCATCGGGCTTGCTTTGCTGGGTGCATTTCAAATGTCCGCCTGGGAGTGTGTAATGTTTGTATGATGTGAGATAAGACATGATTGTGGCCCCATTGTAGCTCAGTGATGATTGTCAAACCAACGAGTGCCACCAAAGTCCTCCTTTTTTTTTTTCCAGATGAATTGTGGGCAAAGAAAAGCATCTGTCTTATTCAGCCGTCATCATGAGCCGATGGCCACGGCACAGCGATGGCTCAGAAATACACACACACACACACACACACACACACACACACACAGAGATGAGGAGGGCTTTGATGTTTCCTCAAGATGTTTTGTTTGGCATGACGGACGCCGTGCACCACAAAACCGTTCACCCCCTGTGTGTGAAGGCAAGGGATTAGCCATTCCTGGAGTCCTCCTAATGAAGTCTGTTTGATCTGAGGGCCCAATTACCGTACAGGGGACTGGAGAAAGGGGTGGGGTTTGAGTCTGTCTTGGGGGGGGTGTACATCGACTGCCACAGCTCAAATGACCTCGCTAGTTATCCCTCGACTTTCCTTCACCACATCCCCAAAACTTAGCCTCCCTATCCCCCTGGTCCAGATCGTGACAGTGTGCGGTGTAAGGTTTTTATTCAAATAACAGACTTTTTTAGCAACTCAGATACATATGCAACTTTAATAATAACAAATATGTTGTATGTATAAGAGTCCAAAGTCATGATCTTGGTACCGTCAAATTTTGTATCTGGCTAAATGAAAACTCCAACTCGCTCCGAGACAAAACCGCTGAGTCCCGGCAAAGACAAAAAGGTTTGCGGTTGTTAATGCTGCTCTGCCATGTGCTGTTCATTTCGTTATTTCAAGCCTTGTTTTTTCGAAGAGACCCCTCAGGACATAGTGGATTCCACGTAGCGCACTCAGACAGTGGACTCTGTGCTCGTCAGCTTGTGGATATTATTCTTGATTACTACTACATGTTGACTGGAGAGACTCGCCAATCTGGTTTGGTTGATACACAACTTTTAGTCTCCGAAAATGTTATGTTATGATATATTTCGTATCTTCTATGGGGGTATCTGCTATACGTATACGTACACACCTATATGTACGTATAAGAATTTGTAAAGACGCTGGTTCATTTTCTGTCAAAATACATGCATATAACATCAACACAATTACCATGTGTAGTTTGGGAAGAATTGCCTTTCGCTTTGATGTTATTAGGTATTATATTTAGCCTGCAGCTTCATATCTTTGGATGATAGCCAATATGTTTTTCTTCCACTCGATACCTGAGTATCATGAGAGCGTAGGGCCACACCGAAAACTTGAAATACTTGATACATTTATCGGTCCACACCTGGCGTACACCAGGGGAAAAGGAAACGTCCCGGTGCTAACCCCTAGCTGTGCCAACGCAGCGATTGTCATTTAAATGAGTCTGAATGAATGTCTTAGCTGGGAGTGTATGCGAATGAAAGAGATGGAGAGCAAAAAGGAACCTGCTGAAATGTTCCCATTTCATTCAAATCTGAACAACGAGAGTAAATATTTGGCTTGTGGTTAGGGAAGAAGTAGGACATGTTAGTACGGGGAGTCTGGCGGATATGCTGAATGTATGTGCTGGCTACAGTGAGTGAACATGTATTGCGGAGATGTGTGTGTCTGTGTGTAGAGGAAGCATTGTAAAGTTTGTGTTAGAGGAGTGTGTGGCAGTGTGCAAGTATTTGTATCTTCCATAGAAAAAAAAAAAAGACTTACTTGCATGTCGGAGCACTCCATGCTAACCTCATCAACTCATCAAACTGAATGTGTAGCTTTAAACTGTGCATGATTACTTTGAAAAGATGTCACCACCTGTTCTATAAGCTGCCAGAGGCTATTTATTCTTATCCTTTACCACACAAACCTTTGATCCTCCATGAAAATGTTGCATGTATTTGACTGACACAAACAAAAGTGGCCGTGCACATATAGCATTTTTGGCAACGTCAATAGCCTTCTTTTTGGTATTCAAGTGTCTGAAATTGTTTGTAGAGAATCAGTGTCCTGGGGGGGACTATGATCCACTACTGGGGGTGACTTGTGCACATTTTTATAAAATAGCTAAATCCAGCCCCACCTTGACCAACTACAGGAATGTAGCTGGTTTGTTAATTCTTACAGTTGGTGGCCCTGGAGGCGGGCAGTGGAAGACGAGAGGGGTGGCCTTTGGGTGAGTGATTTCGTAAACAAAGAGAGGAAGTAGATGACATTCACTCTGTAGCTTGGCTATACTGGGTCAGTGGGGGTTAGGGTGGTCAAAGAATTTCTGTGTACATGTGTGCGTGTGTGTGTGTGCATGCGTGTTGTGGGAGGGGGTGATGGGGGGGGGGGGGGGGGGGGGGGGGGGGGGGGGGGGGGGGGGGGGGGGGGGGGGGGGGGGGGGGGCGGTGTCGCTGCGTGCCAGCGGGGTCCTGTTTGCATCTCCAGAGAGGCCCAGAGAGGCAAGATCTTATCTGGCGCGTGCCTTGGCCGCTGTTTCCCACACTCTGCATGCTTCATTGCCAGGAAAGGGGTGAGAGGGGAAACTTATGATTGCGTGTGTGCGCTTGTGTGTGTGCGCGTGCGCGCGTGTGTGTGTGACAGCAGGGGTCCCGTCCCGTCAACTTTACGCTGTTTTGACTGCCATGACATAATGCGCCTCAATACAGTGACCCCCCCCCCCAACTCACACACACACACACACACACACACACACACATACACACGTCCCGCTTTTACTTTCTTCTTCAAAGGTCCCGCGCACCAACAAGGGCCTCCTTTTCTGTGAATGTCGCATATTTGGCTTTTCATCAGTGCCCCCATTCCTCTTTTTTTCTAAAGACACCCACCTCTCCCTGTCTTTTCGCTCGTCTATGTTTTTCACTTTGATTGGGGCTTTTCTAAGGATTAACCCCCCCGTCCCCCTCCCCCAGTCCCCCCACCATTACCACCCATGCCTCCTTTTCTTATGCTCTTTGCTATGAATGAGAAGTAGTGAACCATTACAGGACATATTGCGGAGATTAAATGATGACCTCGGTAGCCCTGATGAATTGAGTGTCTCTTCTGACAGCATATGTGATATTCTTGTCTTCGACAGCATATGTCCCCGGTCATGATTATCACTGTCATCTAATTGTCTTCAAGTTCTTTGTCCACTGTAGTGTGGACCTATTTACTTATTTTCACTGAAGAGATTGTTTGAGCACAAATCGCCTTTGGTGGTAACAGCATTTCTTTTCTGTGAAGAGTGTGAGTTTGGTCAAGCTGCGAAGATGAGTGGCATATTTAAATGTTTTGGGAGTTATTCTTCACCGTGTTAACAGATCGGCATCCTGTAAAATATACCACATTGCAATCGCATCGACAGCTTTATTTCCACGTATTACTCGCCGTTTGCATTTCGGTGATTAAGTGTTTGTGTGGGTGCACACGTGGGTTTTGGACAAGCTTCCAGAGGTTAGTGGAAGAAAGCCTGCCAGATTTCAGGGTGTCACAACAGGTCGAACCCTGAGCACTCTTACATCCACCACCATCAATTCAAGGTTAGGAATCTTATGTGTGCGCGTGTGTCTGTGTGTTTGCAGCCGCCCCCACAGCTGTAAAAAGATCGATGCAGCTTCCAGCAGCAGGCTCCTGGCCCCCGGCTGCTACTGTCTGAGAATGAGAGGCACACAGGCAGCAGCCTGTGTGTGCGTGCGTGCAGCGGCAGGTTGTGTGTATTTGTGTTTCTGTGCTAGGGAGGGAGGATGAATACATGTAAAAGGATGGCAAAAATGAGTAAGAAGCAGAGAGGATGAGGGAACAAAATGAGAGGTGAGCAGGAAGGGAGGCAGGGCGGAGGAAAGCAATGGGCCCATGCTGACTGACTCACTCCTTCACATCCTTACCTCCCTCCCTCCCTCTCAAACGCTTACATGCACCCCTAAGTACACACATGCATGTACAAACACACGTTCATGAACACACTTCTCTCCTTTCCCTGCCAAGCACTAGTGTGCCCCTGTTCATCTGCGTGGGGGGCCCTGCAGGCAGTCTGGGCCCTTACGTGCCCCCTCTTTAAGCACACGCACGCACACGGACACTCGCACACACACACACTCACACACACACACACACACACGCACACACCAGAATATGGTGTAAGACTCACTCTGATCCTGCATGCTGAGGATGAAAGACAGGCAGACGTGCTCCTGTATTAGTGCCAGAGGGCAAGGCCTGATAATAACCTACTGATCCTTGATCGTCCTCCTCCTCCATCTTCATCACTATTGGAATAATTTGAATTTCACCACCAGCTTTATTGTGCTTGTTAGTTTCATCTCTCATCTTAAAAGGCATCTGGAACAGGCTGCTCTGTTTCCCACTGCATTTTGTTTGATACCAGCGACCAGTTGAGATCTTAAAATTGAGGTTTAATGGACGTAAGCAGGAGAAACAGTTGTTTGCGTGTGCATTTACTGAGTGATAGTCCGCACAAACCTTCTCTGTCTGTGTGGTTGTATATTATGGCCTTGCTCAGTGTGGTGGATTGCAGTGTTTCATGTTTTTACGTGCATAGCCCCCAGCCTCACACCTGGCCTGGCAGGAGCTCTGGTCCCACCCCTCGTAGTTGGGTTCCCCCATTAAACCCCCTACCGTAAACTCCACCCCTCCCGTAAACTCCCCCCCCCCCCCCCCTTCCACCATGAGAGGGAGGGACAATAGGAAAAAGCAAAAGACCCTCTCTGGGTTTTTTCAGTCCCATACACATGCTTTCTAAGGTCTGAATGAAACCTGTGGCCCGCGTTCCGGTGCAGTTTAGGGAGAGTATGTACCGTGTGTCTACGTGTGTGTGCATGTGTGCGTCTGGTGCAGATGGCCTGGGTGATGAAGGCAAAAATTAGCCTGTGCAAGGAAGGGAGCTCCCTCATTGTTCTGATGGATTACACACACGCAGATGCACACACATACGCGTGCATGCGAGCCCTCTGAGTCTGGCTCAGGCAGGAAGATCACACACCCTCTGTCGTGGCTTCTCAGATCAGGCTGCCCAGAGCTTCCTGTAATCCCTCCTCTGTAACATTAATTATAAACTGGTGCTTTGTGCCCTGTGGACCAACCATGACTTTCCCAGGACAATTAAAGTTACTCAGTAGAAGAAGGGGGATTGGGTCGGAAAGGAGGGAAAGGGATCGGGGGGGGACGAGTCAAAGGATTTGACCAGAACTGCGTCTAAGGGTGCTGGAATAAGGCAACGGATAAGATAAGAGGCGGAGTTTGGGGCCGGTTGCGCTGGATGTCTAACTTCAGGCAGCGCAGGGATAAGTTATAGGCAATGGAGCTTTTGTGTTAGTCTGTAAGTGAGTTTTTTTTCCCACTATAAGCTTTGGCCTGAGAGTCAGGGGTTGAACAGGGTAGGGTCTGGGTGGGCGAATGCCTGGTCAGGGCGGATGCGGATTAGCTGCCATCTCAGGGGAGTAATTGGTTGATGTGTGGGAAACAAGACCCTGTCCTACTCCTCCACCCCAGTATTTCATGAATGTGATCAAAAATGAACAACCTATCCAAATGACTATTTTGTACAACCCCTCTCATCAAAATATCAAATGTCATCATTTTTTGGCACCCAGGGGGTCCACCGTGACCTGCAGTTGTGTGTTTAGCTACCGCGCCAAAACAGTACCGCAGTGTTCCTGCGGGCTTGCAATAACTGCCTGAATACCTCTCCCACTGGCCACTGACCTTTAACAGAGCGCCAAATCACTAAATCCTGTTGGACTGGCGTTTTACTTCCTGCCAAGCGGGACTTGCTCCGCTGAGGGCACCTGCGAGGCACCGTGGTCGCTTACAGCAGGTGGATAAGAAACATAAAATATGCCGCCGCAGGTATTTTTATAGCCTGGCTGGCTAAACTGTGTCCCTGCCATGCCCTTTTGCCTCTTTTATAGCCTTGCGATGACTGCACTTCTGCAGCTCACTGTGCCAAAGGCAAACCCTTTCATGTTGCTCCTGATCTGTTTGTGATAAGAGAGTTGATTTGTAGATAAGTGGAGGCAGGACGGTTATCAAGCCAGCCAGTGAAGTGGTTCATTTGACAGATGTTGTTATCCCAAATGGATCTGATAGGCTGCTGTTTAATCCTGTTAAGGCACCTTGCTCCAGGACATGAGCCCGGCTTCCTGAGTGACGCCCTTGCTCTGAACTTTTGACCCCTCACTGTGACCAGTGACATAAACTACAACCTATGATAACATTGATTTGTCTACCACATACTCCATTCATATATCCCGACTCATCTGATTAAAGACGAGTCTTCCCTAACTTGCACTCATAAACTGTGGGACAGCACAAAAAGAAGCGGGGGAAGGTGGTGAAGGGCATACAAAGAATTTTTCATTTTTCATTGTTTTATGGTGATCGTTAACCATACTTGCAACCCTAAAATCATAAAATACCAATCTTACCATGAGCGTTTTTGGTTGTTTGACCTGGGGTTAAAGTTAAAAGGTTCAGTCCAGTAGGCGAGATGTTCTGTTGTTCTGCTTTTGAAAAATCAGTGAGTGGTTTATGTGCTGATCCATGCTGCTTGTCTTAAGTATGTGTGGATAAGCAGAATTACAATAGGCAAAGGAAAAATGAGAACAACCACACAAGGAAGTCGGGGCACAGTAGAGGAGTACACACACCTCCCGTTTCTGCAGTAAGTGTGCCACGGGCAGAATAGTGGCATAACAACAAATGAGTACATCTTCTTACTTGGCCAGAGCAAGGACAGGTACCGCCTCCGTCCATGGAAAGATTGTAAACAAGGCCTTGGAATAATATTAGACCTTTATTTCTTGCTTTTGTTTACATACCAGAGATACTGTGCAAGAGGGAAAATTACAGTGTGCTTCTCTTCTTTACATTCAGGGAAAAGGCGTGTTGCCATTGTTGTTATCAATAATAATATTTTTTTTCTCTGTATCGAACTCAAGCTTCCTTAGTTCTATATGCAAAGTTACATGTTCATCATATCTGCTCTCAAAGAACAACACATATCATTCCTAGGTTCTCTGATTATTCATTTGTGTCGACGAGTTGGATTGAGGGAGGGAGAGAAAGATTGGAGCCCCATAATCCGCTGTGCGAATGCGTATGGTGCCGCAGCTCTGCTATAAAATGTGTTTAGAAGAAAAAAAGAAAACCTTTCATATATCAATATTGTTGAACTGTTCATTTATCGGAAACCTCTGGAAGTGCAAACATATTTTTGGCTCATAATGAAGCGGTGCCAATATGCTGGACATCCTACAGCTTCATAATAATCCAAAAGTACACTTCTCATTGTTAACTACAAACGGATTTATGTATCTTTGCCACAATGGAATTAGTGAACACCATAAATATGTTTTTTTATTTTTTTTTATTACATATTTTCAGAAGAGAGCTTGGTTTTGATTCGCTTCGCACCCCCACCATCACCTTTTCTCTCTCCTGACTCACACATACATATGCACTGACAACAGAGATGCATAGTTAAACTGGCTAAAACAACATACATTTGCCTTTGTGAATAGAGATGATGTATACGTTTATTTTTGGGCATGCAGGGCATGTAATGAGATCAGTTCAGTGGTCTCCGGAGATGCCTCGAAACGCCAGGTGGGAACCGACAAACTCAGTCTCCTTCCACTCGAGACAAATTTGAAAATGCAGTGGTCTCACCTCCATCTCACCTTGGCATTCCACTGAAGGGAGGACCACCACAACCCACAGATTAAGCCAGGTCATACTGCAATCTGTGTCCCGCTGCGGTGGGTTGTCCTGTTTAATTGTATTTAAGTGGCGTTTCAGCAGGGCAGAATTGAACTGTGCAGTTAAGAGGGTCTCCTTGTGCCACCTGCCTCTCAAAAAGTTAGACTTGTTGACTTTGGCTTAGCCCTGGGGTGGTGGTGCATTTCGGTGAATTTGTTATCCAATATGGATTAAATTGAGTGAAAGATTGTGATAGTGGAAGCAGTGGGCACAGCGTGGCTCTGTGTGGAATGAATAGATTATGTACACTAGATATCACTCTCTTCATTGTTAGGCCACACTGTAGAGAAAGGAGCACCACTAATGGCCCTTGAGGAGCTGTGGTGAGTGAACCAGCCCCTTTTAAATCAGTGAAATTAACACTGCAGCGGCCAACACTTGACTCCAGTCCGACCACTTGTATGTCAATGGCCTTTCCCATAATCCTTTGCTCAACGGGGACTCTGTGCAGGCTTGAGTGGGTGGGGAAGAGAAACTAAAATTCAGCGTGAGGATGAGAGTTGTAGCCAGCAGGCCTGCGATCTCACGGCAGCGGCAGCTCATCCTCGTGTTGAAAGCTGAAACTCTCTGACGGGGAACAATGGAGCCCGAGATGGGTGTGGCAGTGAGAGGAGGTGAGAGGGCAGATAAGGTGTTAACGTGACTGAGAGGGAGAGACATTGGTGGGGATGTGGGGCAGTAAGGTGAAACCTGGAATGTGGCTGTGATGAGGTCATACCTGTGTGTGTGTGTGAGTGTGTGTGTGTGTGTGTGTGTGTGTGTGTGTGTGTGTGTGTGTGTGTGTGTGTGTGTGTGTGTGTGTGTGTGTGTGTGTGAGTGCATTAGAGAGAGAGACGGAGAGGGACGCCTCAGAGAGGATTCGGTTCACAGTCCCTTGAGGCCCCATCAGTACTGATGTCATGGGAAACTATTACAAAGCCCATCCCGGCTGTTTGTAAACTCTCTTCATTTCCTCGTCGAGAAATCTGAGGGCCACATGAAAGCCTCGGCTCTGAACTCCTGAATAAAAACACAGCTTGTCTGAGGGGAATCTAGTGTAACATTAGCAGACCGGCGTAGCAAGTAGTGAGTGAAAACGTACTCCGTCTCGGACAAGATGTAAATCATTACTTTTCCTTTGATGTTCTTCCCGTCTCTTCCTCTCCGTCTCTGTCTTCATTACTCATCATTTCTCATGACTGTAAACACTGGGAATTGATCCCCGCTGCTATCCTGCAGGACCGTGGGGCCCCTCTCTGTGCGGTGTGTTGAAAACAGATCAACTTTGAGGAGCTGGGAACATGAAAGAAGGCCACTAACGACAGGGGATAAACACATTCCTCCGCAACCCGGCCCCGGCTACTGCCGCTGCCACTGCTGGCTGGTGGCAGTGCAGGGGGTGCTCGCAGCATCGAGCATTGTTGCCACAAAGCGAGGTGGGGCGGGATGGGGTGGGGGGTGGGGGTAGAGGTGCAGCTGAATATCCCTGAGCTCCCTCAGATCTCACAGGCAGCAAGCAGCACTTGACCTTTCCAGCACTAAAGGAATATGACAGCCGTGAAGCCCACAGAAAGAATAGGTAGAGAGGCGGCGTCTGGGGGGGGGGTTAGACGAGAGACAAAAGCCACACAAAGTGCAGCCTGCCATCAAAACAGTTAGTTTGCAATCAACGTCAGTCATCCCTCTGTTCGGGACAATTTGATTTCCACTTCTCAAATGAGGCGTTTATTCTTGGCCTGATAACAGGGCTGGATAAATTGAAATCGGCAGCTCCACAATCTAGAGATAATAGCCAACCACGCAGGAGATCATGTGAACAGCCCTTTCTTTCACTTTGCCCGAGCCCCCACCCTCTCTCTCCTGTCGGAGACGAGAAAGGAGGAAATGAGGGAGGGAGACAGAGAGAGAGAAGAAAAAAAAAAAGGACTAATCTCAGTCACAATCGGAGGAGGCTGAGAAGGCGAAAAGGAGTCTAAAAATGAGGTGAGGGTGAGAGAAAAGGGGGCATGGGGAGAAAAAAAAAATAATGTCCCGGTGATCAGGAGGAGGGCTGGAGGGGCGGGGAGGTGGGGGTGTACAGGAGAGGTGAGGATAGAAAGAGAAAAAGCGGGAAGGAGGGGAATTCCTTTAATGTTCCTGGCAGCCGACCAGCTGAGGTCTCAAGGTTATCCCGGCTTTGCAAACTCCCACGGGAAAGGTGGAGTGCTGAGGGCCGGAGAGGGGGGGGAGATGAGGGCTCGGGGTGGAAGAGAGGAGGGAGCGATGACTGCCCTTTTTCTCCGGGAGGGAGGCTAAAGCTCTGAGGGAGAGTAATCCTCGGGCCTTCTTGTCTGATAAGGTTGGCCTTGGCCCAGGTAGGCGGAGAAAAGGGGGCTTTAGGGCCTCCCAGGGCAGACTCACAGACAGCCCTACCCCTCTGCCAGGTTTGCTCAGGAGCAAAACTTTGAGATTTGATGAATTATTACTCAAGTTATTAGTTATAATCACATTTTGGTGATAACAATGTAATACCCTGCTAGGGAAGCTCTTTAGCATTCCTCCCTCCAGGGAGGTCAGAGGCCATGGCCAGCTATTGTACATGAACAGCTGGATTCAGTAGCAGTTTAGCACTTTGCTCAGGGACACTTGGAGCAGGGCCTCGCTGACATGGGGGCATGAACCCGACAAACAGTGCCTCCGGACAAAACATGCATTTGTTTATTTATGAATATGTCTGGTTGTAAGTGTTGTCAGATCATTCCTTCAACAAGTCCCCATCATGGCATGGCATTGTTGTCCAAATTAAAGATAGTATTTATATACTATATAAATCGTTTCCTCAAGCATTGCAACAGTCATCAGAGGGGACAAAACTGCATTATCACTCTTAAGCGTAACCCCTTAACCTCTGCCTTCCCAGCCATAGCATTTCACTGCGTCACCTTTATGCAAATATAAGTTAAAACTGAATTTGACACGAGTGTGACGATGGGGGCATCGGGCAAATCTTCATCAATACTCACTGCACATGTTTGTTTACACTAAACTAGGCTTATTAGAGATAATGATTCAGGGAGCTGTGTCGGTGTGTATGTGTGTGCGTGTGTGTGTGTGCATGCATCCTTGTCTCTTCAAAGGCTGGCCCGCTTATCTACAGTCAAATAATGACCTCCTCGGGAGAAAATGAGGAGGCTTCATGCACCTGTAATTCAACTGTCCCAACGCTTGCTGAGAATCAACAGGTAACACTCAGAGATTCTACCACACGCTTTAATGCGGACCTGATGGTAAATGGGTAGAAAAAGGCAAAGGGGCAGTCCTCAAAGAGAAACGCAACATTTCAGCAATGTTTTTCTGTTTGTTCAATTCAGTAAACAGTTTTTTTAACAAACGGGATTGTCGGCGTGACCGACGTCGGTGATTCTGGTCTTTCGAGAATTCCCCGTAAACACACCAAATAACGGGACAGAACAGAACCCATAGATTCCTTATTAAATTCAAGTACAAAATGGAAGTACTCATAAGCAAATGACAAAGATCAGGCCCCAATCTGAGGCTTTCTTTATCTTTTATGTTCCCTATGGCTTGACAGTTTGAGCTCTGTATACAAAGAGAACATCCTGTAAATGGTGGTTACATTGCATTTGCATGAGTGGCCCCCACCCCCTCTCGCATCACCACCACCAGCAGCCGCAGCCGTATTCCCAGTTTGCTCCAGCCTCAGGCATGCTAACCAGAGACCCAGACCAACTCGCTGGTCTTCTCCCCAACCGCTTCCTCTCCACCGCTGCTGGGTTTGACTCACCGTGACCCCTGACCTTCGACGCTGCACCGCCTCCCCCACGCATGCAAATAGCGCCAGTCTGTTCCAGCAGGCATCAGAGAGATGGAGAGGGTCAGATGGAGGGAAGGAAGAGAGAAGGAGGAGTGACGTGAATGGATGGAAGCTGTGGAAGAGGGGGGGGGGGGCAGAGGT